>JARQOC010000003.1:767928717-767980038 GCA_033576535.1 Allobates femoralis
GAGACCGGGAATCAGGATCGTTGGTAGGTAAGAGTGGTGAGGGGGGATTTACTGGGGCACGGGGGGTCATGCAAACAGTTTAGTGGCGGCGGGGCCGGCACGTGGACTTTGGGGAAAAGGTACCGGACACCGGGCATCGGGGGAGGGGGCAGGGGGTGTCCGGTGGCTGGGGGATCCCTGGAGGGGTTTAGGGAGCACAGGGGGAGGACATTCCCATGCAGCCTGACATGCGTTTTCATATCGGATCAAAGTGAAAGCATTTTTTACAAGCACTTTCACTTTTTGTAATGTGATGATCGGTAAACGGTGCTTACCGGTCACCACATTACAGGTGCCGGTAAAAATCTAGCTAATTCTTAATCCCTAGGGTCTCAGCTACAATCGGTACTCTGACACCCTAGAGATATTAGCTACAGGGGCGGTGCTACAGGGCTTTTTCCGGCCCGACGTCTACAGACGTCGGCTAGGCTTTAGTACCCTTTTTTTCCGACATCTGTAGACGTACGGCTGTCGTCTAGAGGTTAATCCACAGTGTTCACACATCTAATAAGAACAAGACCTTGTCGTGTGTATCTTTTGAGTGAGGCTGTATTCACATAGCGGTTTCTGGGCATCCGTGGCTGTCCATTATAAAACGGACAGCCACGGATCCGATTTGGCCCCCATGTATCCCTATGAGCACGGATTGGTGCTCTACTGCCATCTGATTTGTTACTGATCCGATTCTGTCCGATTTTTTTGCTGTACCCAGAATCAGAGACTGCTCCGATTTTGGGCACAGCGGACCAAATGGGATAGAGTCGGATCCGACCCTGTCCGCGGCAATTAACTTGGGGTCCTATGGAGCACGGGAAAACATCGGATCGTTTCCTGGACCCAATTTTAGTGTACTGACCATGCTCAGTACACTAAAACTGCTCTGTTCCTGTGTAATTTCACTTCCACGATGTATATACATACATGTGACTGATCAGCTGTTCATGTAGCCCCGCCAGGTCCTTAAGCCCTTGAAACTAGATGGCGTGCATGGCAGGATACACCGGAGAGGTGAGGATATTTTTTTTTTTTTTTTAACTCTTGCTTTAGTTAATTTAACTTCCGCAATGTATATACATTGCCAAAGTGAAAGTGCCCCACTTGCCTCCTCCCAGCTCTTTCTGTGTCTGGATCCGTGAAAATCACGGACTCGGACACAGAAATGGCATTTGGAGGCCACATCCGATCCTGTCCTTTCCTGTCAGTGGGATCCCAACAGACCGGAAAAAATCACAATGTTAAACCAGCCTGACTGGTTGAAATTCCGATACAAATGGATGAGAATTCTGACCACTTCTCTACTGATAGAACGAAGCACGTGACCCATTGGTGGGACTCAAAATCTACTATATATTTTGACTAATCCTGCTAATATGCCATACATATATGAGACGGCCCATATAATACTGAGCAGCACCTCCAAGAATAAGACAAGTGTGAACAGGTGCAAGCCGAGACATCAAGACATTATAACCCAAAAAAAGCTGCTCTCTGAAATGTTACAATGAGGTAAATAAGTATTTGATACACTGCCGATTTTGCAAGTTTTCCCACCTACAAAGAATGGAGAGGACTTTAATTTTTATCATAGGTACAGATCAATTATGAGAGACTGAATTTAAATCCAGAAAATGACATTGTATGATTTTTAAATACAGTAATTAATTTGTATTTTAGTGCATGAAATAAATATTTGATACAATAGATAAACAGAACTTAATATTTTGTACAGAAACCTTTGTTTGCAATTACAGAGGTCAGACGTTTCCTGTATTTTTTGACCAAGTTTGTACATACTGCAGCCGGGATTTTGGCCCACTCCTCCATACACAAATAGAGTCTGTGGAGCCTCTGTTAGGAGTCTCAAACAAAGTATTCACTGATCTCAGGGAGACCAGTCCAAGAAAACACTGCAGGCAGTTGGATATTGACTTAAAGGGCCACTTCATATGGTGGTTATGGTGTTCTCCGCAAGGAGCCACCCCTTGGCTGGGTCCTTCCCTGGAGGGATATATGGCTAGTTCTGTGTTTGAGACTCCTAACAGAGGTTCCACAGACTCTATTTGCATATTCATATTTCCCAGGGGGCAACGTGCCTAGGAATTCACTGTGTTTGAGCGCTTTAGCCAGCTGCCCGCAGTGTTTTCTTGGACTGGTCTCCCTGAGATCAGTGAATACTTTGCAATCTCACTCCTCCATACAGATCTTCTCCAGATCTTTCACCTTTCGGGGATGTCGCTGGGCAACATTGTGTTTCAGTCACCTCCATTGATTTCTCCTGGGTTCAGACTGGCTAGGCCACTCTAGACCATGTTTCGGGGCGTTTCAGAGGCCTGAAATGCGTTAACTATCAATTCAATATTATATTTACTGTTTGATATCTTGTGGAATACGGCAGCGTGGTTTTAACCCTCCATCTTCCCTACTTTAATTTTCTGAGATAAAGACCTTTGGGTTGTCACTGGCTGTCAGCCATACACGTCCACATTTACAGAAATAAACACTTGAAATACATCATTCAGTTTATAATGACTCTATATAATATAAGTGTTTCACTTTATGTATTGAATTAATGAAAAAAAATAAGTTTTTAATGATATTCTAATTCATTGAGATGCACCTGGATATAGCAGTCTCAGTTTCTCCTATGTGATGTTTATACACCAGTCTTGGTGTATCCTGTGTGATGCATACAGCAGTCTGTGTCTCCTATGTCATGTATATACAGAAAGTGAAAAACCGTATATACTCGCGTATAAGCCGAGTTTTTCAGCCCAAAATTTGGGCTGAAAAGTCCCCCCTCGGCTTATACGCGAGTACAGCAGCAGCCCCGGAGGTATACAGGCCCCCCCATCAAGCTCCAGGGCCCCCCCCCTTGCGCGGCAGCCTGGAAAGTAAAATCATACTTATCCTGTCCTGTCTCGCTGTCCCGCCGCTGCCATCACGATCCCGGGCTTCATTCCGCGTCTTCCGTGTTCCTGTGGTCGCGGGCAATGACGTAATTTCCCGCGACCACAGGAAGCCGGAAGACGCTGAATGAAGCCCAGGATCGTGATGGCAGCGGCGGGACAGCGCGACAGGACAGGATAAGTATGATTTTACTTTCCAGGCTGCCGCGCAAGGGGGGGGGCCCTGGAGCTTGATGGGGGGGCCTGTATACCTCCGGGGCTGCTGCTGTATACAGCCCTGGGGCTGCTGCTGTATACACCCCTGGGGCTGCTGCTGTATACAGCCCTGGGGCTGCTGCTGTATACAGCCCTGGGGCTGCTGCTGTATACAGCCCTGGGGCTGCTGCTGCTGAATACACCACTGGGGCTGCTGTATACTACCTAAGGGCTGCTGTATATACCTCTGGGGCTGCTGTATACACCACTAGGGCTGCTGTATATACCTCTGGGGCTGCTGTATACTACCTCTGGGGCTGCTGTATACTACCTCTGGGGCTGCTGTATACTACCACTGGGGCTGCTGTATACTACCACTGGGGCTGTATATACCTCTGGGGCTGCTGTATACTACCACTGGGGCTGCTGTATACTACCACTGGGGCTGCTGTATACTACCTCTGGGGCTGCTGTATACTACCACTGGGGCTGCTGTATACTACCACTGGGGCTGCTGTATACTACCACTGGGGCTGCTGTATACACCTCTGGGGCTGCTGTATACTAACCACTGGGGCTGCTACTGTATATACCACTGGGGCTGCTGCTGTATACTACCACTGGGGCTGCTGTATATACCTCTGGGACTGCTGTATACCACACTGCTGGGGGCTGTATACCTGTGCTGGGGTCCACCCTCGGCTTATACACGAGTCAATAGGTTTTCCCAGGTTTTGGGGGCAAAAGTAGGGGGGTCGGCTTATACACGGGTCGGCTTATACATGAGTATATACGGTAAGTATTGAACATAACATTTCACCAATTTTTGAAGTAAACATATTTCTAAAGATGGTATTGATATAACTTTCTCACCAGATGTTGGTAACAACCCATCCACTCCAGACATGCAAAGAAATCGAACCATAATTGTCTATAAATTAAGTTATGTGTAATAATGAGAGATGAGACAGGAAAAATTGAACATATCAAGAAAGAGTGGTGCAAATTGTCACGGAAAGCCATGGCAGCAAAATACATCTAGCAGTAATTTCAAAGCAATCCTTTTATGTAAAAAAACAATGTCTCTCAAAATTTAGTGACACATATTTGTTATAATTATTTATAGAGACCGACTGTTTACTTCACACTTATTATTTTTTTTCCATCTGCTACAGGTTTATTGAACACATTTTTAATTTATGAATGCTTCTTGGTTTTTGTTGTGAAGTTTTTCAAAACCACATCAGCTGATTTTGATTTTAAGGTATGTTACAGTGGAACAATTATGGAACATTTATGCAGATTTCTGTCTTGTGGGAATGTACTGTATCATTAAATATACCCTCCCATGAAGTTATTTTTTAACTAAGGCCGGTTTCACACTGGCGCTTACAAACGCAGCGCACAGAACGCAGCCAAACGCTTGCGCACATGCGTTCCTACGTTTAACATTATGTTGCATTTTTTGTGCGGTTGCGGGCGCTTGATTTATCTGCAAGCGCCCGCAAGCGTACAAACCACGCATTGAAGTCAATGCGTCCGCAGTGTCCTCCGCATGACAGCGCAGGAGAACGCTGCAGATCACATTAAAATCTCTCCTGGTGGCCGCCGGTGATCAGCTAAAGCCACCACTGATCTCCCGCTGGTGTCGGCGGCGAGAAGAAACAGCTGATCTGGCAGCTGTTTAAATCTCCCACGCCGACACCGAAGTGGTGATGTCGGCGCGGGAGATTTGAAGCAGCGATCAGCTGTTTCTTATCTCCTGCACCGATATCGCCTATTCGGTGTCGGCGTGGGAGATTTAAACAGCTGTCAGATCAGCTGTTTCTTCAAATCTCCCGCGCTGACACCAGCGGGAGATCAGCTGTGGCCGGGAGGAGGAGATCTCCACCGCTGATCTCCCCCTCCCGGCAGCCACCGAGACAGCTGATTGGCTGGTCGGGCTGCATACTAATGTGAACGCATGCGGAGATTCTCCACTGCGTTCACATTAGTAAGGGCTGCGTTTGCGTCTGCATGCCATACGCATGCAGACCCAAATGCCAGTGTGAAACCACCCTTAATCTGTGTATATGTGTATGAAGCGTAGTGTGTATGTTAATATGCTCGCATACTGCCACCTTCCCCTTGATCCAGGGCTGTTCTGCTCTCCTTCTCAGCGATATCACCGCTCTGCAAATCCTCTATATAGCGTTAGAACGAGGCTCCATAGACTTGCATTATAGAAGAGACTTTCAGCTCTCGCATAGAGTGAGCTGTATAGTCTGAAGTTGGGCGACGTCACTAAAAAGGAGTGGAATAATGCTGGATACCAGTAAAGGTGGTGGCAAGTGAGTATCTTAATCTTCATGGGTTGGCTTATTTAATGTGGCTCCAAGTGTAGCCTAAACCTGACAGTTTTATGGCTGTTGGTTTTTTGGGTACTTCACAGAAATTCATTATGCATTTATTTACCACTCTAGTGCATTTAAAATTGTATACAATACACGTATACAATATATTTCTTGCTGGAATATTTTCTTTATGGCAAGAGCTGACATTTCTGTATTAAGAAGCTGCATCTTTTGCTTTGGTGGCAGAAATTCACTATTTGTCCAAGGACCAGCGCTCTGCATTCTCTATGGTACATGCTGACTTGGCGGATCGGTCACAGAACTGCAAAGTCATAACAATCAAAAAGCTGGAATGAACCAATGTAGCAAGAAACAATGATGATTAACGGACGTTCATCATGTCTTCTTCAATATTATCGCCAGCTATTGTCAACTGATCCGATTTTGTGACCAGCTCCTTGAATGCTTTTAATCTTAGGTTTTTCATTCGCTCTACTAGGACAGTTAGCGGGCTTGTTAAAGCGATGGCACATGGAACTATTGTAAATGTCACTTAAATCTTCTTCTCGTCCTCTGGGTTTAAGCCTCTGACCAGTGATATTAAAGCATGGCTGTTACTATTGAAAGAAATCCTGTTTTGTGACAGCCTTAGTGCTTGTTCACACGAGTCATGCAGCTGTCAACGGTGTGTGAATGCTCCTCCGGGAATATCCCTCATAAAACCGAACGACAGCGCGTCTCTGATGTTCAGGTAACCTGCACTGCGGGCGGCAGATTAGCTCCTAACAACAAATACTGGTTGTGCAGAGCCCCAGCGTCGGAGCTGTAAGGAGGGACAGAAAAGACATGTTCATGGAATCACAAATGACCCAAGTGGCGATAAATAATCATTTTCAGATTTGTAGTTCTAACAGCTGCCTTCTTCTCAGTTCTATAGAAACAGGATAGTGATGCACCAACATAAAATAAGTCGTTTTGATGTGTTTGGAAACCAAAGGCCCGTAAACGCATTCATGGAAAGATGGTGAATCCACTGTAATCCACAGATTCAGCCAACCGTCTAATGTGAATGTAGGCCAGACAATGTGCAGAGAGAGAATGATGAAAACGATTCATTTGAAAGAGTGACCGAAAATCAAACTAAATATAAATGGGAGACTATTTTTTATTTTGTCAGGGATTTGACAATAATGAGCTAATAGAAACATTTTGAGAAACTTTGATTTACCTCTTTAGTATAGTATATATTTCCATTTCATACATTACACGGTGTAAACTTTGTTCATGATTCTTCATACACCGCTGTAGTAAAAGAAAGTTTAGAGAGAGACTGGATTCTGGGCATGCGCAGTAGCAAAAACAGATCCGGATGGATGAATCCAGGCCGATCCGGACACCATTAGGACCCATTATATTTGCGGATGCATAGGGCCGGATCCACATGTAATGCAGCAAAATAACAACTTTGTGCGTTTGGAGAGGAAGTCAAAATGACTCAGTGTTGCAGATCTGCCAAAATACTGATTCCAATGCAACACATGACTGATGAAAGACAAAAAATATGCAGGTGTGAAACTACCCTTACCTTGCGTATGGTGTATAAATCAGAAAAATATTACCCACTATTCTAACTCCACAATACACCACATCCCTAAGGGGGATGACCGCTTCACTTTAACTGAATATCTTGGCATTTATGCACATTACAGCAGGTAAAAAGTAGTTACTGACATCATAGGAGCTACAGTGAGAGGTGAGGAACAAAATACTAAAGAAGGCAAGCCTATAACACAGCATACAGTGAAATAATACATAGCAATATAACATTGAATAGTTCCCAAGTCATGGGACATGACACCCACTAATATATAAATAGTGACTGCTAGTTACGTCCAACGGTCACAAAACTCTTTTGGGTGTGAGGTTTAGTTTAAAAACTTGTTAAGCTTTTCTCCATCTCAAAAGCTTAAACTTGTAACCTTTTGGATTTGGTCAGATCTATTGAAGACTCTTTGGGATAATTGATTTTATATCCCAGTGTGACAGTGTCTGACTGGCTGATAACTCCCGGCTGTACCTATATATGACTTTTATGACATTTGTGATTTGCATCTTCTTGTCACATACATAAGATCTGTGATCGGTCACTTAATAATATGACTTTTTCCAGAGCTTTTATTGGAAAGTAAGAATAGTGCACATCCTCCAAAATATTAACTCAAACTGGTACAAATAAAGGGGCGCTATCAGCAAAGGATGACTGTTCAAACGAAGTACAGGCGCTCCTGCATCATGACGGAGCCAATGATATGAATACACCTTCACACTTGTTTGTTTTCTCTTTACCTCCACAGTCTTCTATGACTGATGGTTTTGGCTTCATAGAGCGGAGGTGATAGATGGAAAACAAGCAGGTGGGATTGTGTATTTAAATGCTTAGCCCCGCCATGATGCATGAGCGCCTCTACTGGGTCTGAACAATAATTCTGTGCTGACAGAGCCCTTTTAAAAGCTAAATATATAAGATTGGTGTACAACCTACCACTATAATATTGCTGATTGCACAAATGGATCAAACCTGTGGTAGTTTGTCTGGCTAACGTTACTAAAATGTCCAATTAATTTCATTAGCCTATTTGTTTTTTTTCCTGTTCATAATTAGCTGTAAATTGGTCTGTAAACTACAGTTATTTTCCACCCACATTCGATGCCTGGCTTCAATTGTCCTTATGCAATATATTTACTCCATCTTTATGTAAAATTATTTGGAATACAAATTCTCTCTGTGAAGGGAGTGGCATTTACTTAGGCATTTAGGAAAGAAAATTGGTTACTTCATGAGAAAAGGCAGACATGTTCAAAACATTAAAGTTGCTTGGAGCTAAGCGACTTAAACTTAAGACGTTTTGACTAAGTATGGGTGAACTGTTCGGGTTCATGACTGGGTTGGCTCTGATACAGCAAGTAAAGAGTCCTCATTATATTTACCGGGTCTGCGTTATTTGGTCCATCTGTGTGATGGCGCTGCGTCACTTCTGGGCTTCCAGGGAATAGTCATGTTACTAGCTCCAACAGCCAATCACATATGCCCACAAGATAAGAGGCAGACCGGAAGTGACGTGGCACGCGTCACTTCAGGAAGAGACAATGCGGACCTGGTAACTATATCACGTGCATTAACTTATTACTTGCTTTAACAGGGCAGCGCCAGTCATGAACCCGGGGAAAAACAAACAGCTTGCCCATCCCTAGTTTTGACCCCTCCTGGGTCTTTGTAAAAATAATCACTGTGTGCAGATAAGGAAAGGGGTACTTCTGCGCCTAAATCAGCTGTGCATGGCCTGACATAGTTGGTTAGAAACAGCTGACTTCAGCGCGCGAGGCCTTGTTCCTTTTATGCACACAGTGACTATTTTGAAAAAGACCCAACAGGGGTCAAAACATGTCTGCCTTTTCACTTGAAAAATGCTGCATCTTTTCTAAAGTGTGTGATAGATTACTTTATACATACTTAGGTCTTCACTCACTCTCCAGTGAGGTGCGACTGTTACTTGGTCTTCTGCATTCTGCTGGAGGATTGGGAACGATAAAGTGACAGCACTGCCTCACTAGAGAGTGAGTACACTTATATAGGGTTCATAAAGAAGTGAATAAAGAAAGGCGGCACTCACCATGTAGGCTGGTGGAAGAGTGTTTTAATCCAGGTGTCTTAATCCATTAAAACATTTTTGGTGCGGTGGGGAGAGGGAGTGAGAGGCCGTCGGAACGACGGTACCGTTTCGTATCGTGTAGTGATACTTCTGCGGGTTCCAGCGGAAGTATCACTACACGATACGAAACGGTACCGTCGTTCCGACGGCCTCTCACTCCCTCTCCCCACCGCACCAACAATGTTTTAATGGATTAAGCCACCTGGATTAAAACACTCTTCCACCAGCCTACATGGTGAGTGCCGCCTTTCTTTATTCACGTCTTTATGAATCTTGGATTGCTTGTTCTAAGGCTGTGCAACACCAGGCACCGGGGGATAGCCGACAGGCTGTTAGCAGAGCTCCACGTGTGTAGTGCCCGGTCAGTGGACTTTTCTCTGCACGAGTTGAATACACTTATATAGGGTACTGCCCCCTTAACAGGAAATATCTGTGCATAAAGACGAAGTTACAAAAATTAAATAAGAACAACTGAAGACAGACAATTTGACTAAAGAAAAACAGGTTAAGTCGACTCGGGGTAACGTCTGAGGAGCTCTTGAAGTACTTTGTTTCCTTTTCCTGCTGGATACAATTATTTAAAAATAAATTAAATCATTCAAAATTATGAAAATTTGCTCTTTATTGGAGTTTTCTACTACTACTATTTTCAATACCAATCCTGGAGCTGCCACCAAACAGCGTAATGGAGTGGTGGAGTTCCTCTCTGTGTGTTTATATCTGGCTCCTGCTGGAACTAATAACAGTTTATCAGTGGGGATACAGGGTATCAAACCTGATATTGATAGCTTATCCTAAAGGCAGGTTATCAATATCATAGTAATGGAAAACCCTTTTTAAAATATTAAAGGGAATCTTTCACCAGGTTTTTGCCATCATAACTGAGAACAGTATAATTTAGAGACAGAGACCCTCATTCCAGCGATGTGTCACTTACTTTGCTACTCAGTCTAGTTTTAATAAAATCATAGTTTAATCAGCTGTAGATTATCATTAGAGGACTAATCAAGTAGTCCAGCACATTCATAAACTGCTAAATCTGCAGCGGAGAAAACAGTAATTTTATCAGAATGATGGCATACAGCTCAGTAAGTGACACATCACTGGAATCAGGTTCTCTGTCTGTACATTATGCTACTCTCAGGAGGGATGTCAAAAACCTTTTTACAGATTCCCTTTAATACATTTCAGGAACAGCAAACATGGACCCTATTCATCAAGATGAGCGACTATCTCGCCAATTAAAAGGAGATGAAATAAAGGCCCCATTACATGCTGCGATGTTCCAGCAATCTGACCAACGATCCGACGTGGCTGGGATCGCTGAGACATCGTTATCTGATCGCTGGTAAACTGTCACACAGGAAGGCTCACCAGCGATCAGCCAGTCTGCGCCTGACACCTGATGGTTTGTTAGGATCATTCAGGGAGCTAGGCCGCAGAATGGGGATCGTTGGTCGTTGCCCCTGTCACACACGCCGATGCATGCGTGACAGCGGCAGACCAATGACAGAAACATTTTCCTGGCCATTCCACAATGATCAGCAATCAGCGAGCTGATCGCTGGTCGTTGGAACATGTCACACGCAGCGGCATCGCTGCAATGTCACAAAACCGATATTGTTGCGTCTAACGGGGCCTTAAGACACTCCCGATTCTTTAAGAGTATGTTTGTTAGTGTAGGAAACGTCATCTCTCATCATGAATTAGATGAGCCATGATTTCATACCCCTACCGGGCCCATTTTCTGCTCTAGCTCCGCCAAAATGAGGAAAACTGGCATGAAAATGGCAAAAGTTTCTAAATTGTTGCTCAACTTTTTCATATTAACTCCTTAAATCCCTCCAACAAGTAAGGAACTAGTCATCTCTCCACCCATCCTCCCCAGCCATCTTACCTCCTCCTGACTACTATTCCTCCACATATTGGCTGCATCACCTCGTCCTCGGCTCCACCATCTTGTCCCAGACTGCTAGATCTCGTCCCCAGCCACATCTCCCCTGGACTGTAACTCATCCCTTGGTGGCATCCCACCCCGGACTGCTCTTCAACACTGACCACTCATCCACCACTACAGCTCTCTTTCCCCCTGCACCTGACCCCTGTAACCCCTGCCACCACTACCAACCACAATGTTTTCACTCCTTTGCACTCTCACTCCCATCCTCCTCCACTTCCTGCTACCCCTGCTCATCCCATCACCCAGCAGCAAAGTTCTTCTCTCTCCCTCCATCCTACCTAACCACCTCACCCATTTCTTCGAATTATTACTTCACTTTCAATCCTCCATCTCCAAGCAGGCACGCCCACCACGTAAACTCTCCTGCTCTCACCTGCTAACCCTCTCCCTGCTCCTCCTACTCGCTGGTGACATTTCCCCTAATCCCGGCCCCCCCCCCACCACATTCCCACAGTCACCTACACCCCACCTCCACAACCCACCACCAACCATCTTAAGCTCACCATCACCCTCCCTCGCAACCTCACCAACCTTAGACCCATCCTCCCAGCCCCTGCTCCCCCAATCTCCCTGCAAGGCACACTCTGGAACGCCCTCTCAGTCTGTAATAAACTCACACACATCCACAAACTCTTTATTTCTAATAAACTCTCATTCCTTGGCATCACAGAGACCTGGCTCACCCCCCGCGACACAGCCTCCCCTGCTGCCCTATTGTATGGCGGTTTCACGCTTTCCCCCCCCCCCGCCCCTCTAACAAACATGGCGGAGGTGTCGGCATACTCCTGTCCGACACCTGCTCCTTCGCCCCTATTCCAGTGCCCCCACTGCTACTCTTCCCTCTTTCGAAGCCCACTCTATCCACATCTTCTCCCCCTGTAACCTCCAGCTGGCCGTCATCTACCGCCCCCCTGAATCCATCCCCACCTTCCTTGACCACTTCACCACCTGGCTACTTTAATTCCCCTCTGCTAATATCCCCACCATCATTATGGGTGACTTCAATATCCCCATCGACACCGCCCGCACATCCGCTTCTCAACTTCTTTTCCTGACCTCCTCCTTCGGGCTCTCTCAATGGTCCCCCTCCACCACCCACGAAGGTGGCCACATGCTGGACCTCATCTTTACCCGTCTTTGCTCTTTTACTAACCTCACAAACTCATCCCTCCCCATCTCTGACCACAATCTACTGACCTTCTCCTCCCTCTCCTCCCCTACTACGCCACCTCCTCTCCGCAAACTCGATCACCCCCGCAGAAACCTGAAACCCATTGATCTACACTCACTCTCTGAATCCCTCCTCCCTCTCACCAACATAACATCCATACGCGACACAGACACTGCCACCACCCTCTACAACACCACGCTAACCAAGGCCCTCGACCTAGCCGCACCCCTCACACACCAAGCTCCATGCACTAACATGCAACCCTGGCATACCGCCCTAACTAAAGACCTGAGACGAGCATCCAGGGTGGCTGAGAGGTGATGGAAAAAATCATATTCCGCTGAGCACTTTGCACTGTTCAAACAGTCTCATCGCCTTCAAGAATGCTCTTGCTACCGCCAAACAAACCTTCTTCTCATCCCTAATAACCTCCCTGGCCCACAATCCCAAACAACTTTTTAAAACCTTCAATTCCCTACTCCGCTCGTCCGCTCCCCCTCCATCTCCCCTTATCTGTGCTGAAGACTTTGCCTCCTACTTGAAAGAAAAGATTGACGGAATCAGAGGCAGCTTTGATCCACTGTCCCCACAGCCTCCCCTCTCGCCTATACTGCCCTCTCCTTCCATCAACTGCTTCCCCCCCATAACTGAAGACCAGCTCTCCTCCCTCCTGTCAAAATCACACTTCACCACCAGTGCCCACGACCCGCTCCCATCCCATTTCATTCCCAACCTCTCCTCCGTTATCATCCCAGCCCTGACTCATCTTTTCAACCTATCACTCACCACCGCCACCTTCCCCTCAGTCTTCAAATATGCCTTGATCACACTCATCTTCAAAAAACCCTCCCTTGACCCCACGGCAGTCTCCAACTACTGCCCTATATCTCTCCTCCCCTTCGCCTCTAAACTACTTGAACAGCACGTCCACTCTGAGCTGTCCTCTCACCTCTCCTCCTGCTCCCTCTTCGACCACCTGCAATCCGGCTTCAGACCACTCCATGGAAACAGCACTGACCAAAGTCACCAATGACCTACTGACTGCCAAAAGCAAGCGCCACTACTCTGTCCTCCTCCTCCTTGACCTGTCCGCCGCCTTCGACACTGTTTACCACTCCCTTCTACTTCAGATCCTGGAATCTCTTGGCATCACGGACCTTGCCCTCTCCTGGATCTCCTCATACTTAACGGACCGGACCTTCAGCGTCACCCACTCCCACACATCCTCCATGGCCTACCTCCTATCTGTCGGGGTCCCCCAGGGCTCAGTGCTAGGACCATTACTCTTCTCAATCTACACTCTCGGCCTAGGGAAACCCATTGAGTCCCATGGCTTCCAGTACCACCTCTACGCCGACGACACCCAAATCTACCTATCTGGACCTGACATCACCTCCCTACTATCCAAAATTCCACAGTGCCTGTCCGCCATCTCATCCTTCTTCTCTGATCGCTTCCTTAAGCTGAACATGGACAAAACCAAATTCATCGTCTTCCCCTCCAAGCCGCTCACCCTCACTACCTGACCTATCCATTGTCGTCAATGACTGCTCTCTGTCCCCAGTACCCCATGCCAAATGCCTCGGGGTTATCCTTGATTCGTCCCTCTCCTTCAAGCCCCACATCCAAGCCCTCGCCACCTGCTGCCGACTCCAGCTCATAAACATCTCTCGGATCCGCACTTTCCTTGACCACGACACCGCTAAAACCCTTATTCACGCTCTCATTATCTCCCGCCTTGACTACTGAACTTCCTGCTCACCGGCCTCCCCGCTACCTCCGTTTCACCTATCCAATCTATCCTGAACTCCGCTGCCCGCCTAATCCATCTGTCTCCCCGCTACTCCCCTGTCTCCCCCCTCTGCCAAGCCCTTCACTGGCTCCCTGCTTCCCAGAGATCCCGGTTTAAAACACTAACCATGACATACACAGCCATTCATTCATGTCTCCTCCATACATCTCTGACATGGTCTCCCGATACCTACCCTCACGCAACCTACGATCCTCTCAAGAACTCCTCCTCTACTCCCCCTTCTTCTCCTCTTCGCACAACCGCATACAGGACTTCTCTCGTGCATCACCCATACTCTGGAATTCACTGCCCCACCACATCAGGCATTTCCCTACCCTGGGAACCTTCAAAAGAAGCCTGAAAACCCACCTCTTCCGCCAAGCCTACAACTTGCAATGAGACCCAGTCCACCGCACCGCCTCACGACAGACACCTCCCCTCCTACTGTATCCCCACCCGCCCCTCATAGACTGTGAGTCCTCGCGGACAGGATCTTCTCCCCTATTGTATCTGTACGTTAGAATTGTCCACAGCCATTGTTACTTGTATTGTTACTATGTTAATTGTCCTAGTCTGCCCTCTTAACATGTAAAGCGCCATGGTATATTATGGCGCTATATAAATAATAATAATAACTTGAATTTGTGCCAAATTGTTGCCAATGGACTTTACCACTAGGTGTCGAGGTCTATTCGGGCTCTAAATGTTGGCTTACTTTTTCTGTAGACTTTGATATCATTGTATGATGATCTGAGCAATCTTGTTTGAAGAGTGTTTTACTTAAGTACTTACAGGTATTTTCTGTTGTTCCTTAAGCAAAAGGGATTTTGGTCATTTTAATTCTGCGGTGACGTTAATCACATTCTTTCTTTCCTAAAATCTGACGCCAGATGTCCAAACATAAAAGTTTGACATAATAAATTCCATATTACCGTAGAAAATCTTTCTGTGGATTTTCTAAAGAGAATAAGAGCAGGAAAATGTTTTATAAGCAGAATCTACTATTTCTAGCACTTACATTTGATCTCCACTATCTGATTTATTTTTCTGTGCATAGATTTCTATAAAATGGACACTGAATGCAGAAATAGCCTGATCCTGGGAGAAGACAAATTTCGATATTTCTGCTTAGAATTTTTGAAGCACTCTGAAGCTATCGGGGACGGCTGGCAGTGGAAAGACGTTCAGGTAATGTCCGTCTGCTACACCTAATTTATTATTAAATGATTGGTATAACTTCAGTGAAATAAACATACAAAGCTGATTTTCTATTCGTTTTTATTTTCTTTTTGTTTGCTTGGCTTCACAAAGGATAACAGCTGCTCGAAATATTTTACCATGTCTTTGTGTTGAAATCTCATATTCTCAAAAAGGTTTTTTTGAAAGTCCTGAAATATTTTTTTCTCTTTAGTAAAGCAACGCTCTACAGTATAAGCCTATACATAAAACGTAGAACTTCGGTGATAGGTAGTATTGAGGGAGTGTTATTGTTACTATTCGTTACGTGCACGGATAGTACAGTATTCACGATACTCATTACTCGGCGAGTATCGCTGGTGCTCGTGAGTGTGTGGCAATCTTGAGCAATCTAACACATATTGCCAACTCCCTTAAAGAGGACCTGTCACCAAACCAGGCATGGTGATCTAATTACAGCACTGGATGCACCATGTCTGCAGCATGCAGACAAGGGGTCCCCCAGCACTTGAGCAGCCCTGTACCCGAGATAATACAATTAGAAAACTTACATGCTCCAGCCACTACGGAGGTGGCTAGGGGCTGCAGTCAAGGGCAGATTCACACCCCCTGGATGTTTAATCTGCCCACCGCTGCCAATCATTCTCTCCCTATCTGCAGCATTTAAACAGAGTTTTTCTTTTCTCTCGTTTAGCCCCGCCCCTCAGGGGGCAGGGCTAAACAGACTTTCTGTGAAAGAAAAAAAACTCTGTTTAAATGCTGCAGACAGGGAGAGAATGATTGGCAGCGGTGGGCAGATTAAACATCCAGGGGTTGTGAATCTGCCCTTGACTGCAGCCCCTAGCCACCTCCGTAGTGGCTGGAGCATGTAAGTTTTCTAATTGTATTATCTCGGGGTACAGGGCTGCTCAAGTGCTGGGGGACCCCTTGTCTGCATGCTGCAGACATGCTGCATCCAGTGCTGTAATTAGATCACCATGCCTGGTTTGGTGACAGGTCCTCTTTCAGTACACAAAAGGAGTTGGCACCCGAGTGAGAGCAGCTTGTATGTTAGAGGTACTTCACACACTGCAACATCGCTAGTGATGGCGCTGAAACGTCACAGGTTTTGTGACGTAACAGTGACCTTTCCAGCGATGTTGCAGTGTGTGACACACATCAGTGACCTGGCCCCTGCTGTGAGGTCTCTGATCGCTGCACATTGTTCAGGACCATTTTTTGGTCCGTAGTCTCCCGCTGGTCAGCACGCATCGCTGTGTGTGACAGCGAGAGACCAATGATCAGCGACCTCACAGCCAATGCCCAGCGCCGCACAATAGACGCTGGGCACTGATAACCAGGGTAAACACCGGGTAACTAAGCAGAGCGCTCTGCTTAGTTACCCCGTGTTTACCCTGGTTACCAGCATCCTCCCGCTTAGCCCAGCCTGTAAGCGTGAGGACACTGGTAACCAGGGTAAACACCAGATGACCTAGCAGAGCGTGCTACTTAGTTACCCAGTGTTTACCCTTGTTACCAGCGATGTCGCTGCTGATTGGTCGCTGGTGAGTCTGCCTGTTTGACAGCTCACCAGCGACTGCAGAGAGACTTTCCAGCGATCCCGGCCAGGTTGGATTGCTGGTGGAATTTCTGGAAGTCTCAGAATCTTTGGGGGCACTGCAAATTGTTGTATGCAGTGAAAATGCAAAAAATACCACCCTCCCGCCAAGTCCCACAAATACTAGTTTTTGGCCGGATGTGAGTGGGGGCGAAGCCTGTCACTTACTGACTTAAATAGTACTTGCTATTTGGACGAGTACGCGAGTATTACAATGTACTCGTTACGAGTACAGCGATTATGAATATTTCGCTACTTGCTCATCACTAGTGATAGGCATTCAAAATGTTGAACTTTGGACTCATGTTTATGGCAAATGTTTCTTTTTTTAGTTGGGATTGGCATGTTCTTACCACCTTGTAGCAAAACATGTTGAATATGATCCTCCACTGCTTACGTTCCGATGTGGGCCAGGTTCCCTACTGGCATAAAAAAATTGGGACAAAGGGTTCATTTTTTAGGGGTAAAGATCAATATTTTTATTGTTTGGGGTTGGGATAGGCATGTTCCTATTTATCACCTTGCATAAATACTTTTAGTATGTGATCCCCCTCCTCTTCTGGTCTGATGCTGCCCAGGGCCTCCGCTAGTCTCTTCTTTCAGATCTCACAAGAAATGGCTGCACCTGAGGGGTATCCTGAGCAAGGCATCGTTGTATGCCACAAACCCTTATAAAATATAGTGGAATGTTTTTACTTAGTGAGAACCTCTTTTAATGTCCTTATGTAAAGTACTATATTGAGAAAACCACGAGTACAAGCTTCAAATTAGTGCAATCTCTGGTGTCTTTATTAAGATACACCAGTTGGGAGAAAAAGGCTCAGGTGAGGTAGGTAGTGCAGGTAACAACCATCACTACAAAGCTACAAGCAAAAATGGCAAATACAGTTTTTAGAGGGTCACATACAGTATGCTTACACAGACATATTGTTAAAACAGGAGAATATCAAATCATTGGTGTAGCGCTCACTGATTACATTGGCCAGAGGATAACAGTCTCAATTTACATACAAATGGGACTATATTATTGCCTGCTCAAACTTGCTTAAGGTGTCAGCAATTGGCACTCCTAGGTTAAGTTTACACAGATGTATTTTTGGACGGAGCGCACATGGACAGCACACTGACCAACATCAGTCTGGGTTCACACTTGTGTTCAGGTGTGATCAGGCTAAAAACGCGTCTCGCCGTATCTGGGTTTGTTGGTGCAACTGTCTGCAAACACAGCGCTATTATGCTTGATCCGAGTGCCCAGTCAGGCAAAAAAGTGCTGCGGTTGCATACAGTTACATGTGTTTTTCTTTTGTCTGATCTGTCAAAGTTGACATTTTACATAGGACATGCCTTATGGGAGGGTGTTGTGAGGGGCTCTGGGCATGCTCAGTGTGAAAACCGGATCCACCCCTAGCCCATTGAAGCCTATTCTATGTTTGGCCCCATTTAACCACATCAGGTGACATCGTTTTTTTTTTTAACAAGCCGCAAAATTGCAACTTTGTTAGTTCGGGAAGGAGGTTAACGCATTAGTTGGGATTTGGCGGAAACCTTATGCCACCGCATGTGTCCCGATTCAAAGCCTGTGGAGATCAGGTTTTGGACGTATTAGGACACTGGACAAAAAATACAAGTGTGAAACCGCCCTAAATTAGTGTATTAGTTCTCATAAATATGTCTCCCCAAGGATAAACAGTCTGCGTGTAAAAAGTAATCTGCATGTTCCAGAGTCACCTGCAAAAAAACACGCTATATGGACACCTTTCAAACCACATCGATGTTCACGGATCCATTACAAAGATTTCATTAAAACAAATTAATTTTGCTGAATGAATTGTGGCGGATGACATACAGATGTGGTGATTGTATACCATACTAGATCTATTAGCATGGTGTGTAGTGACATGTAGCTGACCCTCCTGTCTTCTTACAAAAATGGCTGTGGAGTTGAAACCTTCTCGTTTATTGAGAGTTGATGCAACAGGACAGGGTGATATTATAGGATGTGATAACAGAAGTTCAGAATACATAGGTGTACAGTACATGAGATACAGATATGAGGTAATACACAGATACATTTTCTTACTGACTATGCTGGGAGCATAAAAGGCAAAAAGGAAAAATGGCTACTGCTGACTCTGTGACGAAAACAAGATTATAATGCAACAGGAACGTCCCATAATACTCTGGGAGCTTTGCCATAATTCATGCAAACTGAACTAAAACAAATATATAAACTCACCAGCAGATGGTGCTGTTACTGAACAATGAATTAGGATCCAAATGTGGCCAATTTTAATGTCTAAATTCCTATACACACAAGGAACTACACTCTCTGAATAGCTGAATTCACTGCGGAGGCAGAACATACACAGAAACAACATATGAAAAAAGATCATCAGTTTATTCATACATTCATATAAACTCAGTCTTAAATTGTTCATGTTTTATTTGTGACACATCTATATGACACTGACTCACTGGCAATAAAGACTGATGTAGGTAGATTGCATATAATGTACAGTTATATAGGGAAATGTTGGAATACAATATAATATAAGCATCCCTTTATACAAGCAGCTTTGTATCTGTTTCCGTGAGTTTTACATCAGTAGTGATGAGCAGCATCCATACACTTTGTGTTTCAGCAATAGATTTTGGATGTTCTGTTCCATGTCTCCATGGTTACTCTTCTGTAAAGTCTACACTTTGCATTGATGAGGTTCAGCAATGCTCTTATACTTTACTTTTGCCAAAGTGTTACCCTGGCTAATGGTATCATATAGCCATCCTTTAGGGACATCCCCTGCTTGTACTGTACACCCCTCTGTTATCAGCCAAAGCAGTTATCTGCTGCAAACAGTGGCTCCTCCGCTGTAGGATGTGGTAGGACCATGTATCACTAAAGTAATATTACATTTGCATTAGCGCCCATGCATTACCTTTCCATGACCCAGATAGCCAGCAATGTCAGAATCCAGAGCCGCTAAGCTAAACTGATAGCCATCAGGTTTGCATTTAGAAAAGGGGTTGTACTATCAAACATGGTTTAAGGTCAAGGGTATGTTCTCAAAGAACCTTTCTGCTGCCAAGTCTCTGCAGTGAAGAAAGAGTGTAATGGGTTTCCTTGTGGAAATTCAAGGTTTTGCTTCACAGTTTGGCTTTTAAGCAGGGCTGTGGAGTCAATAAACCACTGACTCCGACTCCTTCATATATGGCTCATTTTTAAAGTGTAAATGTAGTTTCATTGAAAGAAAAATAAAACAATTCTACACTAGTTGTTAATGATGATCCACATAGCAGCTAAGATAATGCTTTTTTGTGCCATATGACTTATTTTGTTACATTTTTTCTGCTCTTTTTAAAATTGCATTTTATGGCTGTGTGAGGGTGGCCAGCAGCTGATACATTGCACTGCTCCCTGAGTGTATTTTCACAGCTTCTGAGAGTAGGCTGATAGTGAGCTGTGTGGCAAGCCAGCAGACAAAGGGTAAACAGAGATTGGGACTGAGCTGTGTGGAGCCTGGTGACAGATCAGAGAAGCTTGTAAAGAGGAATTTACATCCTGACATTGCTCAGCACTGTGCTGTAATCTGATATGATGTTTCCTCACCAGCTGCAGTCAGAAGTGTAGGCCACGCCCCCTTTCCCTTATATGGTTACATGCCCGTGTTCCGTGTGAAGACAGATCTGAGTGATAATGAACATGTGTCTGCTTCACACAGTGTTTGTGGGGACACCTTGTGAAAGGTTTATGAATAGTTTTCAACCAGAATTTTCTATTGAAATATATTTGAAGGTTAATTCTAATCACTTGCTCTACATTATTATTACATAAAAATATAAACAGCGGTTACGCTTTAAATGATACATTTATTGTAGCATAATGTGAATAACAGGCTTTTAATTATTATTATGATATAATAATCAAGATATTTAGATGGAAAAAATAATATTATTCAGCACAAACTGCATTAAACTACTGTACCTAATTTATTATATACTTGAGGTGTTGGAGTTGGTCCATCTTATACTGACTCCGACTCCACCAAAATGGTCACTGACTCCGATTCCACGACCCTGCTTGTAAATCCACACTTAACCCGTGTTTCCCCAAAAATAAGACACTGTCTCATATTAATTTTTGGTCCAAAAGTATCCCTCTGTAGTCCCCCATTATCCTCCACTATCCCTTTTTAGCCCCCCTCATCCTCCACTATCCCTCTGTAGCCCCATCATCCTCCACTATCCCTCTGTAGCCCCCATCATCCTCCACTATCCCTCTGTAGCCCCCATCATCCTCCACTATCCCTGTGGAGCCCCCATCATTCTCCACTATCCCTCTGCAGCCCCCATCATCCTCCACTATCCCTCTGTAGCCCCCCATCATCCTCCACTATCCCTCTGTAGACCCCATCATTCTCCACTATCCCTCTGTAGACCCCATTATCCGCCACTGTCCCTCTGTAACCTCCCATCATCCTCCACTATTTCTCTGTAGATCCCATCATCCGCCACTGTCCCTCTGTAGCCCCCCATCATCCTCCAATATCCCTCTAGCCACACACACACACAGTCAAACACACACAGACACATCACGGCATCGGCGGCAAGCTCCGGAGGAACAATGTCGGCGGCAGAGGCAGCTGAGTAGGTGAGTATGAATTTTTTTTTTTTGCCTGCCTGCCACGTCCTATTTTCGGGGGGTGCCTTATATTAAGCACCCTGGCCAAATCCCCGGGGTGCCTTATTTTCGGGGGGCGCCTTATTTTCAGGGAAAAAGGATACCAAAGCATAAATGAGGCCATGTTGGTGATATTTCACACTGCTGATCTTAGACTAGTAATTCTTTAAGGGTAAAGGCACACTAGCATGCGTAAAAATCAGAGCATTTTTGATGCATGACAGACATGCGAGTGCTTTCAGTCCTGCAAGTGTGGTGCGAGAGCAGTGAGTGTGGTGTGACTGTGGTCAGTGTGCAATGTGTTTTTAACATGGTCTTTCTCATGGTGTATAAACTGAGAAAAGATCAGATAGAATAGGTAGATGGGGCTTAACAGTCTCCAGCTGCTACTTCCAGGGCTGCCTACTAAGCTAATTGCATATTCACTGCACTGTGATTGGCTGTTGTAGTCAGACTGGATTTCCTCAATCTGCACAGTGAATCTGCTTGGTTGCCATACACATTAGTATATGGCAACCAGCCTGCCATCACAAGTTGTTAAATAAATAAATAAACAATTAAAGAAAAACGTGTGGGGCTTCGCAGCATTTTAAGTCCAGCCCGATGAAAGCAGACAACTGCAAGCTGCCACCCTCAGCTGCCTAATATACCCTTTGCTGGCAAAAAAAAGCATGGGCACAGACCTATATTTAGTTGCCAGCCAAGGTAAAACAAGGCAGCTGAGGGATGGTATTCTCAGCGGGGTGAGGGCCCCCCACGCTAAAGAATAGCAGCCCGCAGCCGCCCCTGAAAATGGTGTATTTATAAGACGCCTTACCAGACTCTTCCATCGGCCCTGGTTGTGGGTGGCACGCTGGGTAATAAGGAGTTAATACCAGCTTTGTTTTACCAGCTGGTATTAAGGCTGACATGACACAGAGTAAAAAATATTTATTAGAAATAAAGACAGACACGCTTGGGGACTCCATCTGTATTACCCTCACACAGCCTTCCAACGATTCTCGTGTTCTATCTTGTCTTCTCTCCTGTCTGACTACAACAGCCAATCACAGAGGCTCTCACAGAGTGTGAGCAACTGTGATTGGCTGTTTGTCTGACAATGCAGTAAATATGCAAGTAGCTTAATAGGCGACTCCGGCAGAAACAGTGGGAGTACAATAAGCTCAATCTAGCTATTCTATCCATTCTAACTTTTACCAGAATGGGAAAGCCCATGCTACAAACTTGCACAGTGTCCTGTCTAGATGTGAGTTTTTCTTGCACCCATAGACTTTAATTGGCTTCTCGCACGTGGTACTCGCATAGTATCGCAGCATGCTGCGATTGGACTCGCATTTGACTCGCAATACGAGTCCAGTGGAGGAAAACCACAACAATCTGACATGACAGATTGTTTAACATTGGTCCAAGTGCAATGCAAGCTTTTCTCGCATTGCACTCATGCGAGTTTCACGCCAGTGTGCCTTCACCCTTACATGCATTATTTTTTATGCAATGCAAATCCAAAGTGGAATATATATATATATATATATCCTATAGGGGTTTTCTATAATCAGTAATAATTAATATAAGGTAAATTAATGGCTTAAAATTCAGTGCATTGGAGTGATGGCGGTTTTGTCACATAAGGCATAATACTTTTTGTTAGTTTATGTAATTTTTTTTACTAGCCAAAGTCCTTTAAAGGAATACTCCAGTAGTATTTTTTTAATGCTCCCGGCTTCAATCATCACTTAGGCTACTTTCACACTACGATTTTTGTAAAATCCGATGCTGTCCGATATAAATCGGACAGCATCGGATTCTTCTAATGCCTGGAATCGGGTGCCAAATAGGCATCCGATTCCGACAGAAAATAGGATGCCCGCCCTCCTGTCAGATCGCTCCCTGAGAGCTGTCAGTCTCTCCCCCGGTCCTCTTCTTTATCCCCTGTGTCTCCCCTCTTGGCCCCCTGTCCTCTCCTCTTATCGCCCGGTCCTCCCCTCTTGGCCCCCGGTACTTTCCTCTTATCCCCTGTGTCTCCCCTCTTGGCCCCCGGTCCTGTGTCTCCCCTCTTGGCCCCTGGTCCTGTGTCTCCCCTCTTGGCCCCTGGTCCTGTGTCTCCCCTCTTGGCCCCCGGTCCTGTGTCTCCCCTCTTGGCCCCCGGTCCTGTGTCTCCCCTCTTGGCCCCCGGTGCTGTGTCTCACCTCTTGGCCCCCGGTCCTCTCATCCCCTGTGTCTCCCCTCTTGGCCCCCGGTCCTCCTATGCGTCCTCCTCCTCTCCTCTTGTCCTCCTCCTCTTGTCCTCCTCCTCTTGTCCTCCTCCTCTTGTCCTCCTCCTCTTGTCCTCCTCCTCTTGTCCTTCTCCTCTTGTCTCCCCTCTCCTTCTCTCCTTTCTCACCTGTCCACGACTCCTGCACGGTCCCGCGCGTCTCCGGTGCCTTGCTGTTCTGTCTCAGTGCTGCCAGGACCTCTCGTGATGTCACAATCACATGACTGCCGG
This sequence comes from Allobates femoralis, assembly GCA_033576535.1. NCBI lineage: Eukaryota > Metazoa > Chordata > Amphibia > Anura > Aromobatidae > Allobates > Allobates femoralis. The sequence goes on from JARQOC010000003.1 coordinate 767,952,778, forward strand.
CTATTGGTTCCTGGCAGTCATGTGATTGTGACATCACGGCAGGTCTTATCAGCACAGACGGCAAGATACCTGGAGACACCGGAGACGCCGGGAGACGACGTGGGCCTCGTGGACAGGTGAGCATAGTTTTTTTTTTTTTTTTTTTATTAACCCCTTAATTTACTTTTAGGAGCTATTTTAGTGTACTGAGCATGCTCAGTACACTAAAATCGGTCCGAGGAGACATCACATGTTTTCTCGGACCCTGCTCCATAGGGCCCCATGCTAAATTGATCGGGTCGGATCGGATGTGCACTAAATGCCATCCGATCTGGTCCGATCCGAATCTGTCAGATTTTATTTTCGGTGCAAAAATCGGAGCAAGCTCGATTTTTGCACCGATAAAAAAATCGGACAGATTCGGATCGGACCAAATCGGATGGCATTTAGTGCACATCCGATTCGGTCCGATGCCCATAGGTCTGCATGGGGTCCGAAAATCGGTCCGATGCTGTCCGATTTTTATCGGACAGCATCGGAACTGAAAAAATCGTTATGTGAAAGCACCCTAATATGTGATAGTGTGTACATTATAACACTAAGCCATCACTGTCATCTGCTCAGGGCCACCACTAGGGGGGTACAGCTCTGCCTGGAGTCAGGGGCCTTGGGCTTGACTGCGAGGGATGTGGCCATTGCATCAGGGGCAGAGGGCCCGGCCGTTACACAGGGGATGTGGCCATTTGGAGCAGGGAGCAGGTAGGCCCACCCCTCCAGCGGGCACACGCTGACACTGCTTTGCTGGGTCTGTGCAAAACATGAGGGGGCGAGCCTTGATCTTCTCAGGACCCCGCCCCCTCACATCTCGCACAGGTCCCCTCTCCTGTCAATCACCGCCAGGCCCCGCCTCACCTCCTGTCCATCACCGCTGCTGCGATGTGGCCTGCAAACCGGAAGTCACACGGGCATCGGCAGGATGCAAGAGACTGGAGTCAGGATGGAGTTGCTGCCGCTACTACTGGTGCTGGTGGTGAGTATGCTCGTCTGTCTCTCTGTCTGTCTGTCTCTGTCTGTCTCTCTTTCTGTCTGTCTTTCTCTGTCTCTCTCTCTCCATCTGTCTCTCTCACTGTCTGTCTCTGTTTGTCTCTCTCTTAGTCTCTCTGTCTGTCTTTCTCTGTCTGTCTCTCTCTGTCTCTGTCTGTGTGTCTGTCTATACACATAACTATACTTTATATACAGGTCCACACTAACTGCTGTACTTGTGTATCTATATACTGTATGTATACAGTTGTGGCCAAAAGTATTGACACCCCTGCAATTCTGTCAGATAATACTCAGTTTCTTCCTGAAAATGATTGCAATCACAAATTCTTTGGTATTATTATCTTCATTTAATTTGTCTTAAATGAAAAAACACAAAAGAGAATGAAGCAAAAGGCAAAACATTGATCATTTCACACAAAACTCCAAAAATGGGCCAGACAAAAGTATTGGCACCCTCAGCCTAATACTTGGTTGCACAACCTTTAGCCAAAATAACTGCGATCAACCGCTTCCGGTAACCATCAATGAGTTTCTTACAATGCTCTGCTGGAATTTTAGACCATTCTTCTTTGGCAAACTGCTCCAGGTCCCTGATATTTGAAGGGTGCCTTCTCCAAACTGCCATTTTTTAGATCTCTCCACAGGTGTTCTATGGGATTCAGGTCTGGACTCGTTGCTGGCCGCCTTAGAAGTCTACAGTGCTTTCTCTCAAACCATTTTCTACTGCTTTTTGAAGCGTGTTTTGGGTCATTGTCCTGCTGGAAGAGCCATGACCTCTGATGGAGACCCAGCTTTCTCACACTGGGCCCTACATTATGCTGCAAAATTTGTTGGTAGTCTTCAGACTTCATAATGCCATGCACACGGTCAAGCAGTCCAGTGCCAGAGGCAGCAAAGCAACCCCAAAACATCAGGGAACCTCCGCCATGTTTGACTGTAGGGACCGTGTTCTTTTCTTTGAATGCCTCTTTTTTTTCTCCTGTAAACTCTATGTTGATGCCTTTGCTCAAAAAGCTCTACTTTTGTCTCATCTGACCAGAGAACATTCTTCCAAAACGTTTTAGGCATTCTCAGGTAAGTTTTGGCAAACTCCAGCCTGGCTTTTTTATGTCTCGGGGTAAGAAGTGGGGTCCTCCTGGGTATCCTACCATACAGTCCCTTTTCATTCAGACGCCGACGAATAGTACGGGTTGACACAGTTGTACCCTCGGACTGCAGGGCAGCTTGAACTTGTTTGAATGTTAGTCAAGGTTCTTTATCCACCATCCGCACAATCTTGCGTTGAAATCTCTTGTCAATTTTTCTTTTCCATCCACATCTAGGAAGGTTAGCCACAGTGCCATGGGCTTTAAACATCTTGATGACACTGCGTACGGTAGACACAGGAACATTCAGGTCTTTGGAGATGGACTTGTAGCCTTGAGATTGCTCATGCTTCCTCACAATTTGGTTTCTCAAGTTCTCAGACAGTTCTTTGGTCTTCTTTCTTTTCTCCATGCTCAATGTGGTACACACAAGGACACAGGATAGAGGTTGAGTCAACTTTAATCCATGTCAACTGACTGCAAGTGTGATTTATTTATTGCCAACACCTGTTAGGTGCCACAGGTCAATTACAGGTGCTGTTAATTACACAAATTAGAGAAGCATCACATGATTTTTCTAAAAGTGCCAATACTTTTGTCCACCCCCTTTTTTATGTTTGCTGTGGAATCATATCCAATTTGGCTTTAGGGCAATTCTTTTTGTGTTTTTTCATTGAAGACAACTTAAATGAAGATAATAATACCAAAGAATTTGTGATTGCAATCATTTTCAGGAAGAAACTGAGTATTAACTGACAGAATTGCAGGGGTGTCAATACTTTTGGCCACAACTGTATAGTGTGGACCTGAATATCCAGTAGATGGCTGTCTGTTTATACAAGATATACAGCCGGCAGTCTCTGCAATGCATAGAGCTAGCAGTCTCTCTGTATACGTCCTGCACAGTCTCCAATGTGTATACATCCTGCAGCAGTCACTAATGTGCATACGACCCGCAGCAGTCTCTAATGTGCAAATGTCTCGCAGCAGTCTAAAATATGCAAACGTCTCGCAGCAGTCTCCATTGTGCATTTGTCCCGCAGCCGTCTTCATTGTGCATTTGTCCCGCAGCCGTCTCCATTGTGAATTTGTCTTGCAACCGTCTCCATTGTGCATTTCTCCTGCAGTCATCTCCATTGTATATATGGCCAACAGCAGTCTCTATTGTGTATTTTCTACTGAGTGTATAGCCAGCAGCTGTGTCCATTGTCTATACGGCCGGGCCTAGCAGCCGACTCTATTGTGTATTCCCTATTGTATATACAGCTATTGTGTATGCAGCCCACAGCAATCTCAAGTGTGTGTCTAATATATAATAGAGAGAGAGTGTAAAAAAAGAAAACAAAACAAAAATATTAAAAAAAAGTAGACTTTATTGCCCAATGGCGTAGCCACACATTGGGCAATAAAGGCCCTTTTTTCTATTTTTTTTGTGTTGTTTTTCCTTTTTTTACTCTATTGTATGGAACCATCTGAATTGCTGGTTGGGAAAGCTTTGCATATAAATTGAAGTAATTTTTGGTGCTGTTCCAATTTTTCACTATAAATATAATGTATGTTTGGGTGGAGGTGGAGCATGGGTGGAGGCAAAGCCAAGTGGAGGCTGGGCGGAGTCTTTGGTGGGGGGCCCAAAGTTTTGGCAGTCAGGGGCCCCGAAATTCCTAGTGGCAGTCCTGCACCTGCTGTTTCCAGCATCACTTTGGTTCTCTCCTGTATCATGTAATCAGAACTCTGATTTGCTATCTCACTCCAAAGACCATTAGATCCTTATTAATGTAAGCTGCTAGGAACTTTTGTTCTGCGTCATTTAGATTTACATTGAGAGAGTGGCTTTGTGTCCACACAGACGACACAGTGTGAGTTGATTAGTCACATTAGTGGTCGCATAATGCAGGAGGGGAATGGAGTAGCACTGAAAAATGCAGAAGACTATGATTGACATGTATTATGCACACACTGTATACACATTAATGATGGCTAATGGAGGGAAGAAAAAAATAAACTGCTAGAGTGCTTTTTTATACTTTCCCTATTGGTAACTGTAAGCATACGGAATTTAATTCAGTGGTTATTTAGGCTGCACATCATAAAAAGATATTTTGCAAAATGTGGACTCCTATACAATATAGTGTTCAAAGGTCAATATTAATTTAAAATATCCTGTATAAAAGGATGACACAACCTGGGGAAGGGGGGCCACATGCACTACTTGATCCCCTCCTATGCGGCTTTTATCTGATCACATATATGCTTGCCATCATCTGCTCATATGTATTTTCCATGTCAGGATGCAGAGGAGTGAGGAATAACACTGCAGGAATGGGTAAGCATTAATTGTGGCCATCTATGGGGCCCCCATGTGTTTGCATATTGAGTAGTAGAGACACCTGAGTAGCACAGAAAGGAGTTAATGAGGTGAATAAGAAGCCACGCTCATATTCACTTTCACTGAAGTTTATATTAAAAGGTATACACTGGACTGTTTCGGCGTCTCACTGAAACTACAACAAAGAGGTCTGGATGCATGGTCTAAAAGGGGAGAAAGGAATTGCCATCCTCTTGATAGACAGAAATCCTAAAAACTGAACTTGCAACTTTTATGGTTCGATAGTTTTTTTTTTAGATATTCAATAATTAACAAATACTTATTACAATTGTATGCTTGAATAGAAAACCAGAAACAGGACAACAGCATTGAAAAGAGATTGGGGGGTAGGGAAGAAGAACACAAAGGGAAGCACATTAGGGAACACAATAGGGAAGGAAAAGTACCAGTTAAAATACAATAAGGCTTATATCATTACTAAATTTAACATGGATTTGTTATGCAAGTCCCAAAGTCAGGAGAGCTCGTAAAGGAAGACCAGTGAAGCCCTCATACATTCATAGCTCAGAACGGTGACAATCATCTGAAATGATTATAATTTTCCATCTGCATTAAAAAGTCCACAGATTCAACCCACTCCAGCTTAGAGGGGGGAGTAGAATGAGCTCCAGTATTTAGGGATTGTCTCATTACTGTCAAAAATATTCACCAAATATGAGTCATATTACCCACACCTGAATCACATCTCCAACACTTATCAGATGTATCAGGGAACATGTGATGAATATGCTCGAGAGTCCACCTGGACAAGATTTTCTAGTTCATCTCTTTGGTATGACCATCAGGGGAGATCTTTTGAGTAAGGGTAAAGATCTTATCCCACTAAGCAGTAGAAAATGATGTTGAGTTTTCTTTACAACACCCCTGAAATGGAGCTAACGTGTTTAGGCTTTCTGCTTCATGTAACCCACACAGCAAAGAAACACAATGAGAAGTAACTTCCTCTATGATACAAAGTTTTTCAAACTCTGTTATGGGACTCAGCGACACCTCTCGAGGTGGAATTGAATGGAAAAGACTAGATATGCTTCTGTTCTCCATCCAGGCTTGTCTGGCAATATTAAGTTCTTTAGGCTATTAAGGATATTAAGCTGCATAAGATATAATAATCTGGCTCAACCACCCAATTAGGTGCTCTAGGGAAAAAATATCCAATGTAGAAAATAGAATCCCTGGCACACTAGGTAAACATTAACATTTCTTTGAGGTTTTTTATTTTTTTGCAATTTCTGGACAATCGTATGGTTGTCCAGAAATTGCAAAAAATAAAAAACTCAAGATCCGGTTTTCATACCTGTGTGCCAGGGATTCTATTTTCTACTTAATAGGCTGCAGGCCCAGTGCTGAAGTAACATGTCTCATATGGGTGATTGGATTTTCAACAGCTCCAAGGAATCTTTTTATATACCAAAAAAATCTGGAACACCTTCTCTTCTTCGTGCCGTAAAGCACATCAATGCTGAATATGAGAGCCTGGACCTGGAAGTGCCTCAAATAATCCTGGAAGATAAAGATTTACGTCTTAGAAAGAAAGATCTGGGAAGGTTGAGGAGAATAGTCTGAAAGAGGTAAAGGATCCTTGATAAAATGTCCATCTTAAGAACGTTAACCATACTCAACATGAAACCAAGGAATCTGGACCACTTCAATAAATCTCTCATATTATGAAGAAGAGGTAAGAAATTAAGAGAGAATAACTGAGTGGTATTAGCTGGGATAGTGGATCCTAATATTTAATGTGAATTTTCTGCCATTTAAAGGGAAATATAGAACTTAGGTGCAAGGCCTTTGCCCCCTGTATATTCATACTAAGGTTCTAAATAGTAGAAACTATTCACTTTAAAGTTAGATAAAATGACAGGCGTTTAAATTCCGCTAAAATCACTGGAATAGAAAGCCTAGGAGAAGTGATGTATAATAGAAGGTCATCTGCGGAGATGAACATCTTATGCATTTTATTACCTATTGAAATCCCTGAGATGCAAGGATTAGGTATAATCATTTTAGCCAGGGCCCCTATAACCAAATATAAAGAAGAGGAGACAAAGCACAATCATGAAGCGTGCCATTATTTATGTTGAAAGGGTTAAAAAGACTTTCATTGACTGACCTGAGCCATAAGAGAAGTACAAAGAACCATAATGTGTAATGTCATATTTCTACCCATGCCAATCTTTTTCAGTGTTGTCCCAGAAAAGCCCACCTACCCTATCAAAAACTTTTTCAGGATCTTTAGACATTATGTAGGGTGGAATTCCCCTGGAACGCACTATCCCAATAATGACACAATTTTAATTGTGTTGTGAACCTGCAACTTTAGATATTTAGGGCAGATATTTTTGGTGTGCCATAAAGTCTAAGAAAATAATACCCATTACAACCCAAGGTTGTTTTTGTATATGATTCAGTCTGTAGATGTGCTATTCGGACCACATTATAGAAAAACTGTTGGGAAACTAGAGTGCTCCAGACCATAGGGTGATATCTTTATAAAAAGATATAATAGATCCAGGTAATATGCTCAATTGAGCAAGTTGTGTAGGCTGAACGACCACTGCTGCGCCGAGGCTGGGGGATGAACACCACCAAGATGCATGAAGGAAAAGATATCTCTTTTTGGGCTGACTAACCAAAATGAAGATCCTTGATCAAAGAATATCAAGAAGCAGTTTTTATTCCACAAAATGTTTCCAAGCTGGACTGGTGTCATTCAGTTGTAAAAAACCCAACTCTCACCGGTGCTTTATATTCATGGATCAGGGATCTTCATTTCAATTAGTGCAGCCCAAAACCGTGAATTGTCTTTTCATTCCTTCAGAATATGAATATAAAATTATTGTAAGGACCAAAAAAACTCAGTCCTAAACTATGACAATCTAACAGTTTTAAAGTTGTATAATAACTATATTTTTAAGTAACTTTTCAGAATAAAACTGTCCTTCATGTGCAAAAGAATAACCCTATAAATGACCATTATAGGACTTGTATCCTGCGTTTTCACCAGTTTTCTCCTCTGCAGGCTCTCTCTATAATGTATAGTTGACTCTAAGCTACTGGGTGGAGACTAGGTACTGTATAAAGATGTCTCCCTTACACTGCACCTAGAGGAATTCCCATTCTTTCCATAGGTAGTAAAGAAACAGAGGAGACAAGTGCGCATAGGGTAGTTTGACATTGAAATCAGGATGTGAGGGGGTTGCTCACCTTATTGTGTTGTGTACGTCACAACTCAAATGCCCGTAGATTATTTGGCTGCCGCAGTCATGTCTGCACATAACAGATCTTTTGCTACATGTAGTTTAGGAGAATTAGGAGATAGACGTTTTAGTAGACTGCACTGCTGTGAAAGAGGAGTAGTTCTACTCGGTAATGCTTCAAGTAGCTTTTATTTATGTGTTTCAGGTTCATACCAACATCTGTCTTAAAACTGAACTACATGTGAACATCAATACAACAACGGTGGATTTAAATACACAATATCCAAAGATAATATCCTCACCTTTGTGGTAATGAGGTCTGTTTTATATAAAATCCGGTAATAACATAAAAAACAGAATAGACTTGAAAACATACTGCCATTACTGCCGTAGTTAGTGGACAGGCAAAAGCAGCAGAGGAATGGACCCCTACCAAGCAGAGAAGATGTGAATCCAGCACTGGGATCAGCTGAAATACATGTATACAGTGAAGTAAATAATTATTTGATCCCTTGCTGATTTTGTAAATTGCCCACTGACACAGACATGAACAATTCTATAATTTCAAGGGTAGGTTAATTTTAATAGTGAGAGATCTAATATATAAAGTTGAGTGTATGTGTGTATGTATGTATCATAGTCCCATCTACTCCACATAGCCATGCCCACTCCATACAGCACCACCCACTCCACATAGCTACGCCCCTCGCATAACCATGCCCCTATGCATAGATCTGCACACTTCGTAGCCTGCATCTCCACATAGCCTCGCCCCTCCACATAGTCCCATTCCCTTCAGGGGTGGGACTAGCTATGTAGTATAATGCAGACTTATAGTCCTCCTAATATGATGCAGCCTTATAACTCTCTATATAGCATAATGCAGCCTCAAAGCCCTGCATATAGCATAATGCAGCCTCATAGCCCTCCATATAATATAATGCAGTCTCATAACCCTCCATATAATATAATGCAGCCTCATAGCCCTCCATATAACATAATGCAGCCTCATAACTTTCCATATAGCTGAATACAGCCTCCTAGCCCTCAATATTTCATAATGCAGCCTCATATCCTTCCATATCTAATATATAAAGCTGAGTGTATGTGTGTGTGTGTGTGTATATTTGTGTGTATCTCATAATAGAATTAATCAAATGCAAATCCACAATTAGAACTCAGGAGACACAAATACTGCAAATACTGTTACATGACTCGGAAAGTTATAGTCTAACATTATATTGTGACATCACTGATAACTAAGAACAGTTGCTATGCATGGACAACGACGGGCAATACAGCTACTAGAATATAAAAAAATCATAAAATCACATTGTCTAAATTATATAAAGTTATTTGCATTTTTCAGAGAGAAGTATTTGATTCCTTTTGCAAACAAGGAATAATACTTGGTGTTAAAACCCTTGTTGGCAAGCACAGCAGTCAGACTTTTTTTGTAATTGATTCATGAGTTTTTGCACATGTAAGGAGGAATTTTGGTCCACCTCTATTTGCAGATCATCTCTAAATTCATTAAGATTTTGAGGTTGTCGCTTGACAATTCGGAACTTCAGCTCCCTCCGTAACTTTTCTATGGCATTAAGGTCTGGAGATGGGCTATGCCAGTCCATTACCTTAATGTGCTTCTTTTTGAGCCGCTCCTTTATTGCCTTGGCTTTAGGTTTTGGGTCATTGTCATGCTGGAAGACCCAGCCACAACACATTTTTAATGTTCTGCAGAGGGTCGGAGGTTGTCATTCAGGATTTTATGTTACATGGCTCCATCCATTGTTCCAATGATGCGGTGAAGTAGTCTTCTGCCCTTAGCAGAGAAACACCCCCAAAACATAATGTTTCCACCACCATGCTTGATAATGGGGATGGTGTTCTTTGGGTCATAGGCAGCATTTCTCTTCCTCCAAAAACGGCAAGTTGAGTTAATGCCGAAGAGCTCAATTTTTGTCTCATCTGACCACAGCATCTTTTCCCAATCACTCTCAGAATCACCAAGGTGTTTATTGGCAAACTTCAGATGGGCCTGCACATGTGCCTTCTTGAGCAGTGGGACTTTACGGGCAGTGCAGGATTTTAATCCATTACAGCATAATGTGTTACTAGTGGTTTTCTTGGTGACAGTTGTCCAAGCTGCATTGAGATCACTAACATGTTCTCCCCATGTTGTTTTAGGCTGATCTCTCCCCTTCCTCATAATCCTGGATACTCCATGAGGTGGGATTTTGCATGGAGCCCAAGATCAATGTCGAATGACACTCATTTTGTATTTCTTCCATTTTCTTACTATTACAACAACAGTTGCCTCCTTGTCACCCAGCGTCTTATTTATGGCTTTGTAGCCTATTCCAGCGTTGTGAAGGTCTAGGATCTTTTCCCTGACATCCTTAGAATACTCTTTGGTCGTGCCCATGTTGGAGAGGTTAGAGTCAGACTGATTAATTGAGTGTGTGGATAGGATTCTTTTACACAGGTGACAATGTAAGAGTGCTTTCACATCTGTAGTAAAGTGTAATTTTTGGCAGATCCGGCAGATGTCACCGCATAACGGCCGACTTGCGTTCTCTATGGGGCATGCCATCGGGTTTGGCAAGTGAGATATTGCTGAATCCGGCGCCTGCGGCACCACAAAAGAATAAAACGCTGATAGCAGCGGTTTTTTTTTGTGCGGCCGCAAGTGCCACATCTGTCGTATTCAGCAATACCACAGTTGCCGCACCTGACAGTAAGCCCCATAGAGAATGAATGGGGTTGCTGGATCAGTGCCGCAAGTCGGTCGGTATGCAGCAGATCCGGCAGATGCGGCAACATCTGCCGTTATCCCGGGAATTACACTTTACTGCAGATGTGAAAGGGGCCTAAGACAACTTTCTTTAATTCTTATTATTATTATTTTTTTTTTTTATAGAGCACCATTGATTCCATGGTGCTGTACATGAGAAGGGATTGCATACAAGCAAGTTAAAATACAATGAACAAACTAACAGTGACAGACTGAAACAGAGGGGAGAGAGGACCCTGCCCTTGCGGGCTTACATTCTACAGGGTAATGGGGAGAGAGACAGTAGGTTGGGTCTGCTTGGTGGTGGTGGAGCGGCGGGTCCGATGGTGGTGGAGCGCCAGGTCCAGTGGTGGTGGAGTGCCAGGTCCAGGGTGGTGGAGCGCCGGGTCCAGTGGTGGTGAGGTGGCACTGTGGTCATTGCAGGCTGTAGGCTGTTCTGAAGAGATAGATTTTCAGGTTCCGCTTGAAGGTTCCGAGTGTGGGGACAGGCAGACGTTTTGGGGTGCAGTATTCCAGAGAATGGTGGATGCTGAGGCGAAGTCTTGCAGGCGGTTAGACGAGGAACGTACAAATGTGGAGGAAAGAAGGAGGTCTTGGGAGGATCGAAGATTTCGAGTTGGATGATATCGGGAGATTAGTTCAGAGATATATGGGGGCGACAGATTGTGGATGGCTTTGTAAGTCAATGTTAGTAGTTTGAATTGGATACGCTGGTGAATTGGGAGCCAGTGGAGGGATTCGCAGAGGGGAGAAGTGGAGTAATAGTGAGGGGAGAGGTGGATTAGTCGAGCAGCAGAGTGAAGGACAGATTGGAGAAGTGCAAGAGTGTTAGCAGGAAGGCCACAGAGGAGGAGGTTGCAGTAGTTGAGACGGGAGATGATGAGGGCGTGCATTAGTAATTTAGTAAATTCAGGGTTGAGGAAGGGACAGATTCTGGAAATATGTTTGAGTTGGAGGTGGCAGGAGGTGGCAATGGCTTAGGCCGGCTTCACACTGCGTGTGTGATCCGATCCGTGGCTGTTCGCTTGAGGCAGACAGCCGCGGACCGGATCATCACACAGGACTGGGGGGCTATTATGGCCTCTGGTCCTGTGTGCAGCGCACGCAGCTGCAGCCGCTGACAGGTCAGGACCGCGGCGCCCGCGGTCCTGACTTGTCAGCAGCGGGAACTGCGTGCGCTGCAGACAGGTCCGGAGGGCATAATAGCCCCCCAGTCCTGTGTAATGATCGGTCCGCGGCTGTCTGCCTCAAGCGGACAGCCATGGATCGGATCACACACGCAGTGTGAAGCCGGCTTTTGATGTGCAGTTTGAAGGACAGGGCAGAGTCAAGGATTAATCAGTTAACGAGTTGATTAGGAGTGTCTAACTGGTCTGTAGGAGCCAGAACTCCTAATGGTTGGTAAGGGATCAAATACTTATTTGTCATCAAAATGCAAATACATTTATATAATTTAGACAATGTGATTTTCTGGATTTTATTTTTTATATTCTATCTCTCACTGTTAAAATTAACCCAATCTTAAAATTATAGACTGTTCATGTCTTTGTCAGTGGTTAAAGTTACAAAATCAGCAATGGAGCAAATACTTATTTCCGTCACTGTTACTACTTTGCTTTTCTCTGGCTTTGCTCCCCTCTCCCTAATTTCAGTATGCTTTGTAACCTGATGCCTCGTTGCGCTGGATTTTAGTATTTTTTTTTTCAGATTGAATGATGGTAGCCCAAGAGGTGGGGGAGAGGTAAGAAATGTCTCATAAATGAAGAAGCAGAATTCTCTGATAAGATGGCTTACAATGTTCCTTGTATTGGCCCTATACTCTTGATATATGCAATGTTTGTTGAAAGTACAGTTCCCATCTATTTGCCCCTGGCACTTTTGTCTTGCAAACAATCATTGGATTATCAGAAAGGCTAGATAATCGGGTGGAGGTTTATAATTTGTTATACTGTTTGATAAATATTATTTATGTAGCATATTAAAAAATATATCATAGCAGCTCAGTGTAAATGAAATCACTAATACTTATACTGCTCATCAATGTTCCTGTAAGGCCCTAAGAAACTGGCTGCTATGGCAACTAAAACATGACCAGTCCTAGCCGCAAATATTGTCTGGAATCGGCAGAGGCTCGGGTGCATGAGATGAGCAGTCTGAACATGTTAAATCAGTGCTTCACAATGACAGGACAGACATCCATCATCTTCAATCCAGAATACAACAGACATCCTTGTATTGCTGTTTATTAGGTATTACTATTAGCATGCAGTTTGCTTCTATAAAATATAATTATGGGAATAGTTTGCAACATTTTAATGCAGTCTGCCACCTAAATGCATTTGCAATCTCCATTATTGTATTATATTGTGGCTGTCCTGTCTTCTTTTGATTGGGTTGGCCTGGATGCTGTTTAAAGGGATCTTGTCACCCCCAAAACGCCTCATAAGCTATTAAAACATGTCCCTAGTGCATATTATCACTTATCCTACACTCCTTTTGGCTCATAAATGCATCTAGTGAAAATGTATAAAAACGTTATTAAACTCACTCATTAGCGATGTTAATGTGTGGCTACTGTATGCATAGTCACCCAGGCAGGCTCTCCCTCCTCATAATATCACGCCTCAATAGGCGTGATCTTGAATGCTGATTCAAATGCGCGCCTCCCCGCTCTCCTCTGTGTCGGCCGGGCTGCAGTGTGCGGCTGTATGACGTGAATCGCGTCATTTCCGGTCTCGGGTGACGTATGTACACCCGTGCTGCTCTGTTAGCTTCAAGCCCCGTACTGCGCATACGTGCTGGAGGCATAACAGAGCGGCGCAGGTGTACCACGTCACCCGAAGCCGGAAATGACGCGATTCGTGTCATACAGCCGCACTGCAGCCCGGCCGACACATAGGAGAGCGGGGAGGCGCGCATTTGAATCAGCATTCAAGATCACGCCTATTGAGGCGTGATATTATGAGGAGGGAGAGCCTGCCTGGGTGACTATGCATACAGTAGCCACTCATTAACATCGCTAATGAGTGAGTTTAATAACGTTTTTATACATGTTCACTAGATGCATTTATGAGCCAAAAGGAGTGTAGGTCTCTTAGACTGTGAGCCCTCATGGACAGGGTCCCTGCCCCTCCTGTACCTATACGTCCTGATCGCCTAGATTTAGTGTACTTGTTCTTGTCTCCCTCATCCTCATGTAAAGCGCCATGGAACCTAATGGCGCTATATAAATAAATAATAATAATAATAATATGCTCTAGGGACATGTTTTAATAGCTTATGAGGCGTTTTGGGGGTGACAGGATCCCTTTAAATGGATTTGAGGGCTATGAGGGCAGCATTATAATACATTGAGGCCTATGGGTGTTGCGTTGTGGCCCAGTCCTGATTGTGTCTGTCTCTTTAAGTACCCTTGGACTGTGAGTATATCCCGCACAGTACAACATACTCCCTAGCTACCCCTCCACATTCATTCCATTTCGTTTGTGGACTTTAGATATCCATTTCCAGTTATATCCATCCATTTTCTATTTAATGCATTTCTCATGTTTTTCTCATTTGTTGTGTTCCAGCACCATCTGGTGAAAATGTCTAGTTTATCATTACCTTACACTGTAAGAATCTGATGTGTATACTGGGTGTTGTCCTATTAGTCAGTGCCTCAGTCACATGGCTCAATAGGTGGAGCTACTTCCAGCCTCTGTCTAGAAAGACGGAGCTGTTAATCTGGCCAAGACACCACTGAGCACATGTGAGGGCTGTCCTCTCCACTTCCAGGCTTCCTTGAAGGTCATCCTTCCCTTCATCACAAGACAGTATGCTAAAGGCTTCCTATCCTGAATCCTCGCTGTCTGGATCTAAACGTGCTCCTTCAAACAGTTGAGTATACAGAAGAATCTACTGCACATGGTTGGGAAAGTTTGAGGGTCTCCGGTCCCCATCGAGCTTTTTTGGATTCCATGCCATTGTCCATGCACCAGCCATCCAGTCTCTGTAGTGCGCTGGGCAGCTTTCTACGTTTGCTGCCAAGTACTTCTTCATGTGCTTTGACTAGCTGTGAAACTATCCCTGGGACCACATCTATACAATTTTGTTATAATGCCTACCCTTCCACTCTAATCTACAAAAGACTCTGAACCTTCCTATAAAACTATCCAAGCATTACATCTAGAACAATTCATGCTCTTAAAGCTCCAGAACCCAATTGCACTTCAGGATTTAACTCAAAGTTGTGTTTGCCGTGGCTTACCCATGTGAGACTATGAAACAGCTATAACAAGTTAGATTCCCTTGTTCCTGCTGAAGTAAAAGCAACTTTTATCCCCAAGACCTACGTTTGTAGTCATTCCATTAGTTGTGGACACTGTGTGGGGGTGGATAGCGGGGAACAATCAGCCTCATAGATTACCTAGACTAGAGAACATAGCCCCTGCACCCTCTTGCCAGAACAGCAACCATGACATATCAAACATTTGGGGTCTCCTGTCTCTGCACTCTTACAGTTGCATTATAATATATGGAGGGCTATGGGGGTTGCATTACAATATATGGAGTGTTATGGTGGTTACATTATAATATAAAGATGGCTATCGGAACTGCATTATAATATATGTAGCACTATGAAGGCACATTAGAATATACAGTATGGAGGACTATAGGGGCTGCTTTATAATATATAGAGGACTGTGAGGGTGCATTATTATATATGGAGGACTATGAAGGTACATTATAATGTATAGAGCATTAAAGAGGCTGCATTATAATATACGGAGAGCTATGGGGGCTGCATTATAATATATGGAGGACTATGGGGCTGCATTATAATATATGAAGTACTATGGGTGAATTATAATATATGGAATGGTATGTGGAAGCCATGATAATATTTGGAGGGCTATTTGCAGCCCATTATCATATTTGGATGGTTATGAGGGAGCCATTATACTTTTTGGAGGACTATTTGAGGGCTGTGTTGGGTGCCATTATACAGTGTGAAAAGGTACTGTATTTTGGCCCATTATACTGCATAGAGGGCTGATTGGCGGTCATAGTTGGGTACTACAGTAGGGTCGTCATACTGTGCGTGTGGAGGAATTCACTGTGGAGGGATCATACTGTGTTTGTGAGGCACATTTGTTGGCATCATAAGCTATGGGTGCAATGAAAATGGAATCTAGGGGATTCAATAGGAGAATTACTTTGTAAGAGCTGTATTTTTTTGTGGTGGTGGAGGCCCGATTAGAACTTCTCCTATGTTGCCCGATGATTTCTATGCACTCTACGGTTACCATATGGCTGTAATACAGTATCTGTGTTATCTATGTATAGTGAATTTCAGTAATAGCGCACTCATCTGCTGAAGCTCCCTTTACCTATGATTAGGCTGCCCCACTGTAGTTGTACAAATGGTTAAAGAGGACCTGTCCCTCCCCTCCTGGATTTCAATTTAAGTGCCGCACTGAATGCAGCATGTATGCTGAATTCAGGCAAGGGATCCCCCATGTGTCTGAGTTCTTGGTACCCCGAGATATAGCCTTTGTAAAACTCATAGAGGCCATGAAGGCAGTCCCTGTTGCTTGGAGCCATCTCGATTCACGGGTGCATTTCACACCCCCTGCGTCTCTGTGCCTCCTTCTTTCCTTTTCCTTGCCGCCTCCCTCTTGTCTACCACGCCATCCTGCCTGCTTGTGCTGCTTGATGCAGACGCAGAGCGAGGTATTGTTTCTTTTGGTCACACGTGCCTGTCCCGCCTCCTGCTCTTACGCCAGAGCCTTTGCCCGCCCTGCTCCATCTTATGCTGTATACATCGAGCAGGTTGGGAATCTCGCGCTTGTGCAGAAGCTCTCCGCTTCTGATAACCATGACAGCTCCGGCCCCCTTCTTCCCCTCTTCCTCTTTCTTCCCTGCTGGCCTTGGTTAACCTTGGATCATTGCCCGCAGGTAATCAGGCATGGTTATCAGAAGCGGAGGGCTTCTGAGCAAGCGTGATATACCCGCCCTGCTCCGATGTATATCCGGGGGGAAGGGAAGTCACAGGTCCTCTTTAACTTGTTAGGGGTGAGCTATGTACCCTACACCTGGATTTCTATTAAAAGTTGCCTTCTAGGGGATGATCCTCTCAAAGTAGATGGATAGTATATAGATATTATGGATCTGAAACCGTTTCAGAAAATATTTGCCTAGATAAAGAGGTGCCCTTTTTGAGACTCTTTACTATATCCACCTTTGATTATGAAATATGGTCAGAGGAAACCCCATCCATGCAAATGTAGGTTTCTGGTGGTAATCTGTAGACCGAATTCCTCTTTAATAGAAAAACAATAAAAACAATATATTTGGCCAGTTTAAGAATTACAGTATATGAATTTATAAACCATATATTTGTAGTATTTTGTTAGGTTGTTTTGGAACATATTGGCTCCAGTCATAAAGATGTTTTGCAATTTTTATCTCGTGTTGCTGCTTGTGACCTTTGTTTCAGAAAATGTTATCTTATTATATGAATTGCTTATTTGTGTGTGACAACATTTTTGCATATAACAATTTGATTTACACCTTTACTAATAAAAGAACGGGTTTCATAGTTGCGATCCGGCAAATCCGGCAGTTGTGGCCATGGAAAAAAAACGCGGTCAGCTGTGGTTATTTTGCGCAGCTGCAACTGCCGCCAGTGCCGGATCGCGACAATACCGCATTTGCAGCAAGCCCCATAGACAATGCGTGAAGCTTGCTACAAGTGTGCTGTAAGTGCAGCAGTTAGGCGGCAGATGTGGTAAATCTGCCGGATCTGCCGCAATCAGCGAAAAACGCTTATGTGACAGGGGCCTTACACCATTAGTGATGCAGAAGTAGGTAAATATCAAAATTTAAATCCGTATGAAATATTATTGGAATGGGCGGGCTTAGCCGGAATAACGCAAATCGCGTCATCTGCGGTGCTGTGATGTCGATACACCTCATGCTGCGCATTGCGCATGCGCGAATTTTAAATAATGCCTTGCGCATGTGCAATGCATGTGCAATGCGCTGTGAGGTCCACACATACACCCAAAGGGTGTATCGACGTCACAGCATCGGAAATGACTCAATTTGTGTCATTCCGGCTAAGGCTGCCCAGCGATCCGACACAGGATCATCAACATTTATTTTCACGCCCATTGGGGTGTGAAAAACAACAGTGGAGGTGGTGATAAGGAGCCAGAGGGAACACCCACTGTGACTCCTCGAGAATTCAGAAGCCGCAGATTTGCAAGGTAATAAATGTGATTATTCCACATTACAGAATCGCTATAGGGAAAGAGAGGGATAGCTTGAAATCTTATAGGAAGGTGCAGGGACAGGTTTTTAGAGGCTGGGGACTGATTTGGAGGGGTCAGGTTCCCTTTAAATACAGACTCATTGCTGACCACTTCAGAACTCTATAGCAGTTTGTTTTCTTCCATTTCTGGACGCAAACCCAACTTCTAACACCTGGCTCTAAATTACGACCCAAAATATTTTTGGGACTCTTTAGGTTTTATGATACTTAGCATACAGTCAAGACACACAGTGCCAAAGCAGCAAAAGAATCCCAAAACGTCTTTGAACCTCCACCATATTGGACTGTAGGTACTGTGTTCTTTTCTTTGTAGACCTCAATCCTTTTCAGTAAACAGTGGAATGATGTGCTTTATCAAAACTCTCTACCTTTTTCCCATCTGTCCACAAGACTCTTTCCCACAAGTATTTTGCCTTACTTACATTTTGGGAAAAATGCAGTGTAGCTTTTTTATGTCTGTGTCAGCAAATGTTGACAGATAGTTTGCACCAACACTAATGACCCCTGAGCCCATAAGACAGCTTGAATTTCTTTTGAACCTGATTGAGGTTACTTATCCACCATCCTGCGTTGCAACCTTTTATTATTCTCTGCCTCCAACGTCCAGGGAGATTAGCTACAGTGCCCTGGCTTGTAAATGTCTTAATTATGTTGAGCACCATAGTCAACAGACTGTGTAAAAATCTCTGGAGATGGACTTGTATGATATTGTTCAGCAATTTTGTTTCTTAAGTCCTTAGTTCTCTTTTTGTAACACTAGGTGATGGGATGTGACCAGCTGCACACTAGTCAGCGCAGCTTGTCGGTCACGCTTGGCGCAAGCTGTTGCACTGTCGCGCATCCTTGAGGTGCACCTGCTGGTCTTGGTGAAGAGCGGCTTTGGTCGAGTCCTTCACAGGCGGCGAACAGTGTGGTGAATGGTGACCAGACACACAGCAGCCGAAAAGTCAAAACACACCAAACAAACCAGAATGTAAATAAACTAAAGAAAAAGCTGAACCACAGCTGTAAACCTCAGAGCACTAAGCACTGGCCTAACGAGACAAATTAACTGAATAATCAGAAACGAAGGAAAGCATATGACAGGTTTAAAACTGCCTTCCAGCAGTCAAGTAACAGGCTAAGGTAACATACTCTCCCCACAGAAAATCAGAAGGAGAGGAGGACAGCAATCGGAGGGAACATTCCACCATCTGTCCCAGTGGATATGCCGTTCTGTATCTGCTGGCAACAGTTAACACCAGGGGACCCAGTATCCTAAGACCACTGATGTCACTTTTGCCAGGAGTAGTGGTGTCCTGACACCTGGTGACACCCGGCGCACATAGGAACAACGTACCCCCCAAACGGTGACACCCCATCCCTTGTGGTCAGAGACCCGTTTTTGGGTATTTGTGTTAAATTATGTCTAATTTGGCTTCTTTCTCAGGTTTTTTGTGCTCCAATACACACAAAGAAAATAAACTTGTATAACAAAACCTACGTAATTGTAATAATTTCTTGGGAGAAATATTTCATTTTCTGGAATTGCTGATGCACATCATCGTAAGACGCACCCAAGTAATGTCTAATGATCTGCATCAACTGGGGCATAGTACTGTTTATATATTAATACCAGCAAGATCTTCTAAAATTCTTAAAATTATGTTTTTTTGGATCTACAAACTATATTCCAAACCAATATTCTGTCTCCTTCTCCTTCAACAATGAAGTTGTAAGAATCATTTATCAGTATTTAATGATCAGACTACATTTGTGTAAGGCGGCCGTCACACGTATCTATATCGTGAGCGATATTGTAAGCGATCACGTGCACGCGCGATCGCTAACAATATCGCTCACATCGCTGGTGAGCTGTCACCGCTTAGTAACCCGACGTTTACCATAGATACTATCTCCCAGCATAGGCTCTGCTGCTGGGAGATCGTTCATCGTGGTGTCACACACCACGATGATGCAGATTGATCAAGCGTTTATCGCTTGATATGAGCTCCTGCTCACCAATCTGCGATCTAGCGATCAAGCGATATTACATTGTAAAATCGCTTGATTGCACGCAGCGATGCACAAACGATATCGCTTAAGCGATCAAAAAGCAGATCGCTTAAACGATATCGTTCGCAATATTGAACCGTGTGACGGCCGCCTAAGGGCCACTTTACACACACCAACTTATCTGTCCAACTTCTGAACAACTTACTGGTTGCAGTGAAATCATGGACACATTGCTCCATTTTGTGGCTGTATACAAGTGGAACAGTGTGTCCATGATTTCACTGCAACCAGTAAGTTGTTCAGAAGTTGGACAGATAAGTTGGTGTGTGTAAAGTGGCCATAAGAGGTAACTGATGTGTGTCTTAGGCTACGTTCACTGACCAGCAAGAAAAAAGGGGTTGCAACAGTCTAGACAAAGTGAAGTGGGTGCATCAGCATAGGGGTGAGATAGAGCCAGACAAGAGAGAAAAAGTTAACCCCTACAAGGCTAAGCACAACCACAATATGTAAATATGCAGGTGAGAATTTTATTTACACAAAAAGTGACAGCAACAAAAAAGCCAACAAAACATTTAAAAGCAATTAAAAATAAATAAACTGGATCGGACCAGCCCACCCACTGTGTACAAAGGCACTCAAATTCTAAGATAAGAAAAATATTACAGAAAAAATTGTATCATTGCGCACAGATCACATATAGGAGTGAATGGGTGCGCACGGTCATGCGCTGTCAAGCGCAGCACCGTGCGCCCCCATTATAAAGATAGGAGCTGGCGGCCGCTGTGCACACATGGTGATTTCCCTCGCAGAACGCTGCGGAGGGGAACGCCAGTCTGAAATCAGCCTTAAAACTATTTTACTCACCCCTCCGCAGCCGGTCCTGGGATGTCCAATCGCTTCATAACAAAATATGATGTTTGTACTCTTACTTACAGATATGACAATAGACAATTTACTGTACTTTAATGTATAATTTTATGTAAAACAATTTAAAGATAAAACCACAACTTATCCTTCTATCTTTTAGTCTCAAATGTTTCTAAACAGAATACATCAATCTATCAGATGCAAAGATAATTTAACTGAATGAAATTGTATATAAACACTTTCTCCTTCGCATCATTGGGGAACACAGGATCATAGGACAGGGGGATGAACAGGCATTGGCAGTGCTTTTTTTGTATATGAATATTTGCCAGTACCGAGGCGGGGGGGTTCTATCAAGCGTTGGCAACTTGAGGAGCTGGGGGGGGTGCTGTCAGGCAACTTGAAGACCGGGAGGGGGGGGCCTGGGTGCTGTTAGTCGTTGGCAACTTGAGGAGTGGGGGGGTGCTGTCTGGCGTCGGCAACTTGAGGAGCAGCGGGGAGGTTCAGCATAGCTCCGCCCCCCTCAGGATATTTTCCGGTACGTACCCCCACTCTGTGTCTTTTCCGGTACGCCGTACCACCACGTACCCCCACAAAAAAGCACACCGGCACCCAGAGGGCACCATGCCATCACCCTGCAGAAGAGGGTAGTACACGGCCAAGGACAGCTCTCACCTCCGACGACAAAGGAGGCAGGTGATGGAGCCCAGCAGCTAGCACACTGCGCACCCAACCATCCCTAAAGGTCCTAGTGCAGCAGAGGTTGCAATATCTATGCCCACCTCGGGAGCCACAGCCACAACAACGCGGTGGCTCCATGCCGGGACGCGCACCGCCGGTAAGTCGGGGTGCGCGCACAGACCAAGGGGCCGCAGCAATCAGGACCTCTAACGCCGGAGGCCACCACCGCCGCCACCGCAGCCACCTGGCGCCGCTCTTGGGAGCCACAATTAATTGAGGCCCCCAGTCTGGGCCTGTAATCAAGCACCGCCCACGGCCCAGCCTCATTGGCCGCATACACGTCACCGCCCCGCGTCATGGGGGCGAGCGTCATGACCCGGCCAGCCGCGCATTCATTGGCCACTGAGTAAATCACTCATGGCCAGGCCCAAAGCTATTGGCTCGGCGCCGCGTCATCGCCCCGTGCATAGGGGCGGGCGCAGGGGCGTGACCATGCCCACGGCACCGCAATTGGTCCCTGAGCACGTTGCTCAGGGCCAGGAGTACAAGCCCCACAGAAGGGCACTCAGGGGGCTGGGAGCCATTCATATTTAAGCACATTACCAGGGCCACAGCCCTCAGACACGCCCCAAGACCGGCGCAAATTTTGCACAAAGCAGCCACACCATGGTGCTCTCTGGGTGCCGATGCCTGTGCATCCCCCTGTCCTATGGTCCTGTGTCCCCCAATCATGAGCTAGGAGAAAAGGATTTTACGGTGAGTACACAAAAATCCCTGTTTTCACGCATAAGACATAAAAACAATTATTTAAGTAATTATATAGAAATATTATATATCAAGAGGAATGGTTATGGCATGTGTTGGGATAGAATCCCACTCCGTAACCAATAATAAAAAGAATCCAGCACTTTGGATATGCAGTGAAGGTACATTTTAATGGTGATCCATGTGATGCAGTGTACAAAACGTGACGTTTCGGTCAAAAATCTTTATCAGGCATAAACTGTCTGGGAGCCTGTGGGGCACATAGACTAAATAGTTTCAGCTGTGATAATCAGCATGAAGAAAATCACAAGAATTGATCAACGGAGGCCCCTGGGGAACGCGACATGCACCAGTGAGAATTGGCTTTCCTATATAGAAATATTTCCCACAGCCAACACTCTACACCCCCTTAGCATTACCACACATTTAGACTTCAAGCTTCAATACGCATTTAGTACACTACACTATGTAGACTAACCTCAATATATTATTTAACTTGCGCTTGCACTATTTCCGCTAGTCGAATATTCAGTTTTCAAGAAAGTACCTTCAGTCTGTACACATAAAAAACCAAGTGAGATGAAAGGTGTCCCAATGTGTTCATTTCGTTTTGAGGTGTATATCGGTTAGCAGAAATCACTCAGAAAACAACTGTAATTGCATACCAGACCGGAGTTCCACATGCAGCGTTGCTCTATGTCAAGGGTAGGGAACTCCAGGCCTTGAGGGCCGCCAACAGAATAAAATTACTTATTACTCCTCAACATTGAAACTGCAACAGAAGAAGGAAAAATTGATGAGTTATGTGATTTCCAGGATCGATAAACATGTTAATAATATGCAAATGATGAAAAAATGTAAACAAGATTTTGAAAACATATTGATTTACTCAGTATTGAATATGTATGCTGACCTCTTAGTGTATCTAAAATGAAGACTAGAGGGGTCGACTATCATACATTATGCCACCCCTTGCTATAATCCAAGAAGTATGACCAGTGTGAGGTTTTCTTTTGAAGGCTTCCTTATAGCATTGCCCATATTTTCTCCAAACTATTCGCTGGGTACCAATGTATCTCAAATAAAAGTAGTAGGAGAGGATAGATCTCCATTCCAGCCTCGTTTGTTGGCTCATTTTGCACCATGATAATTTTTTAGAGTGGTTGGTTTAAGGTCAGTGAAATACTTTCACAATGGCACTAATCCTGGGATTATGTTGTGGGGTGGTATGACAGCTGGACTCCTAGTCTTCATTCCAGTTACACTAACAGCTTGGCATTACATTGATTTGAACCAGTGGGCCACCCATTTTTCTAAGGTGCCACAAAAGTCATTCTTCAACACAACAACCTCATGCTGCAAGGTGCTTGTGTTAAGGCCCTGTCTCACATAACGATATCATTAGAGAGATCGTTGTAACTGTGACGTTACAACGATCTCTCCAGCGATGTCGTTATGTGTGACACTTAGCAGCGATCAGGCCCCTGCTGTGAGGTCGCTGATCGCTGCAAAGTGCTGCGGGTCACTTTTTGATCGTTGGTTTCCCGCTGGTCAGCACGCATTGCTGCGAGTGACAGCGAGAAACCAGTGATCAGTGACCTCACTGGCTGGTAAGCATGGTAAACACCGGATATCTAGGCAGCGCGCGCTGCCTAGATACCCGGTGTTTACCATGCTTACCAGTGGGGGTGAACTAGCCCTCCCTGCCACCTGAGTGCAGAGCTGGGGGGGTGCTTTCAGAGGCACCCGCGTTGAACTGCGGAGCAGGGGGGAGCAGGCTGGGGATTGCAGCTGCAGCGGTACCTGTTCTCAGTGTACAGCTCAGCTGCTCTGGGCGCCGCCCCCTGCCACTCTGACGCTCCCCTGACGCTGGTAACTATGATAAACAGCGGGTATCCAGGCAATGCGCGCTGCCTAGATACCCGGTGTTTATCATAGTTACCAGCGTCCTCCCTGCTTACAGGCAGCGCTAAGCAGGGAGGACGCTGGTATCAGCGATGTGGGAGGTGGCTCCAATACCCCTGATCACTAGGGAGATCTGCCTGTTTGACAGATCCTCAGCGATCAGGTACCGACGCTCCAGCGATCCTGGCAGGTCGTTATCGCTGTCGGGATCGCTGGAGCGATCGTTATGTGAGACAGGGGTTTTAGTCTATGTGGCCTGAGTGAACTACCTGGATCTCTAGCATCTCCAGACTTGTTTCCCATCACGCACATCTGGGATGTCATTGGTCAGCAAAGGGAGCTGTCAGTAGCGGATCTTGATGATTTTCCTAAGAGCATACAGATTGGCAGAACATTTCTCAGACAACCATTAATAATATCAAACAAGGCGTATAACTGCATGTATTTCTGTAAGTGCACTGATATTTGATCCTAAAAAATCTAGAAGTTTTGAAAAGGCTCTTTCCATATTTTCATCATTTGCACATCACTGACCTATCTATCTATCTATCTATCTATCTATCTATCTATCTGTCTGTCTGTCTGTCTGTCTGTCTATCTATCTATCTATCTATCTATCTATCGATCTATCGATCTATCTATCGATCCTGTGGTTTCCATAACTGACTCCACGACATTTCCTGTTTGGTTGCAATTTCAATGTTGAGGAAGGATTGTATATACAAATTCTTACATTTTAGCTTCCTTGAATTCTGACAATCCAACTTAAATAACTAGGAATATTATATTGAAGATAGTGTACATGGTTTTATACATATATATACATAAAACAATATAATTTAGCAATATAGCATATTTCTGTTTGAAGACCGTATAATAAATTTGCTTATTTATGAAACAGAAATAGTAATATGGAAAATTAGAGAGGCCACAGACCCAGAGATACACATGTCATGAGAAAAACTTGCAACAAAAACATAAATCCTATTAATATATAGTCACAGAAACCACAGATATAAAAATATAGAAATATATATCATATTTTATTACAAACCACGTGAATCCATAATACATCAAAAGAAAATGGATTACTAAAACAAAATGTTTCAAACAAGGTATCCAGGGTGAAGATTCAGAACAACAAGGCCCCGAGGGTCAAAGGTAAATGGGTAGCAGGTCATAGTACAAAATAGGAATCAGATCAGTTTAAATGTGGGTAATATCTGTAGATCAGAAGCAAAAAAATGTCCAAGGGCCATAAAGAAGCACCGATCCACAAGTATATCAATATTTAAGCGTTATTATGATAGTTAGGTCCTGCTAAGTCATAAATACCATAAGAACATCAATCTGCATTCTTCCTGCTAAGAAACCTATGCAAAACACGTGTTGGGGTTGAGGGCACGCACAGAGGCACGCCATATTGTGGGTAAGCATCAATTCCGCTGAATTCACTAGTATGTTATCACTATTTGGCTCATGCTGAATTACGGTATGTTCTTATAGTATTTAGGAATTAGCAGGACCTGACTGTTATAATAAGCTACTTGATAATTTGATATACCGTACTTGTGGATCTTTGCTTATTTATGGACATTTTTTGCTTCTGATCCACAGATCTTACCTACAACACTGATCTGATTCCCTTTTATACTATGACCTGCTACCTAAGAAGCTTTGCCTCTTTTTCGCATGGTTGTTCGGAGCCTTGAAATTGGGCTCCATGTTATTAAACATTTTATTTTTCGTAATACATTTTCTTTTGATGTGTTTTGCACTTTGCAAGTATGTAATAAAAATTGACTTGTGTTTTTCAGCTTTTTAATTCTGTGGGTTCTGTGACTTCATACATTTAAACCTCACAAAGCACTCACTAATCTCAGGGAGACCAGTCGAGGAGAACACAGCGGGCAGCTGGCTAAAGCGCTCAAACACAGTGAAATCCATGGTGCATTGCCTCCTGGGAATTTGGGTATGCAAATG
Source organism: Allobates femoralis (assembly GCA_033576535.1). Classification (NCBI taxonomy): domain Eukaryota; kingdom Metazoa; phylum Chordata; class Amphibia; order Anura; family Aromobatidae; genus Allobates; species Allobates femoralis. Next base: position 767,978,777 of record JARQOC010000003.1, read on the forward strand.
GAGTCCATGGAGCCTCGTTTAAGAGCCTCAAACACAGGTCTAGCCAGATATCCCTCAAGGGAAGGACCTAGCCCTGGGGTGGACACCTTGCAGAGACCACCATAACCACCATATTAAGTGGCCCTTTCAGTCACTATCCTGCTTAATTATGAGCTTAAGGATATGACAAGGGAATTACCAAGGCCAGGTATCCATCCACAGACAGCTGTTTCGGGGTATTGCCCCTCATCAGTGTGGAGTAGGATTCTGGCTAGGTGGGAGCAATGCCTGGTAGACCAATATCACAAAGCTCTCACTGATCTCAGGGAGATCAGTCGAGGAAAACACTGCGGGCAGCTGGCTAAAGCGCTCAAGCACAGTGAAATCCATGTTGCATTGCCCCCTTGTAATTTGAATATGCAAATGGAGCCTGTGGAGGCTCGTTTAAGAGTCTCAAACACGGGACTAGCCAGATATCCCTCCTGGGAAGGACCTAGCCCTGGGGTGGACTCCTTGCAGAGACCACCATAACCACCATATTAAGTGGCCCTCTCAGTCACTATCCCGCTCAGTTACGAGCTTAAGGATATGACAAGGGAATTACCAAAGTCAGGTATCCATCCACAGACAGCTGTTTCGGGGGAATTGCCCATCGTCAGTGTGAAGTAGGATTTTGGCTAGGTGGCAGCAATGCCTGGTAGATCAACATCACAAAGCAATCACTGATTTCAGGGAGAACAGTCGAGGAAAACACTGCGGGCAGCTGGCTAAAACGCTCAAACACAGTGAAATCCATGTTGCATTGCCCCCTGGGAATTTGAAAATTCATACATTTAAAGGATTTATAAAAAGTGTAGTTTGCTGTCCAGAATTCTATATTGTATGTGAGCTTCCATACTTCCATGGAAAACGTTTAAAACTTGAAAAATCAATTTATCCTATGCCTATGAAGGACTTTTCAACACCACTGTACTTGTTTGCTGCTCACCGTTTACAATTCATGATGATTGGGTTAACTCTCTATGACTTGGTTTTCCAACGTTTCGCCTGTGAAAATGGAATTTTTGAATAGCCTCCTACCACTAGATAAAGAGGACATATTTCACCATACTTTATGTGCTAAACTGGGCAAATTATGATGAAATGGATGAATGTCTAAATAAAACATTTTTTATCTTTTTATTTCTCATCTCCACTGAGGAGATATAAGCTTGCCAACTTTATATGCTATACTCACTATAACCCCAAGGTGATGGCATAAATTCTTCACGAGGGGTATCTAC
>JARQOC010000003.1:767980138-768027835 GCA_033576535.1 Allobates femoralis
TTTCTTCCCTGGAGGACAGACTGTTCATGCAGCAGGGAAAATGGTGCCTGCTTCTCCTCCAGGATCCTCCCGCTCCTCCCCCAGCTCTGATAGAGGTGAGAGACAGACTGGCTCCTCACATAGCAGCAGCAGCTCAGCTCCGATGACAAAAGGAGATATGTCTGCATTCCTTGCCACAGTTAGAGCCTCACTAAGGGAGGACATGAACGAGCTGCTGGGGGAATTCAGAAGGGACTTGAATGCTCTTGGAGACAGAACAGCTCATGTAGAGAATAAAATGGGGGACTATGCTTCTGCTATAAATGCCCTAGTTGATGATAACAAAGCCCTGCGTGCTGAGATCACTGCAGCCTATGACAAATTATATGACCTGGAGGATAGGTCAAGAAGGTGCAATATTAGACTCCGGGGAGTTCCAGAGGAGGTCACTGACAAAGAACTGGCTCCGGGGGGGCGTGTCCAGCAGCTAATGGCGCCGGACGCGTACTGAAGAGGCTCTCTCACATAGATCCTGAAAGCGGCAATTTACGGCTCTTACCGAGCTCCAAACAACCTCCCCGGTGCTCACCTGTCACCAGAGCAGAGCCGGACATGCCGAGAGCGAGCTCCAGGAGAAGAGACACCGGGAACAAGCTCACAGACTTTTTCCAGACTGAGGGGCAGAAGTCCTCCAAGATGGCGCCCGCGAGAGAAGACGCAGCAGCCCGGACCCGCGAATCTGCACGCTCTCCCCGCTCTCCCTCCCGCTCAGCAGACCATAACCCGGTGAGTAGGGATGACTCACCGATTACTAAGAAGTATATGAGAGACATGCTGGGAGCCATGCGGGACTCTATGCTGAGTGAGCTGCGAGGCATGAGAGAGGAGATGAGGGCAGACATAGCGGCCATAGGAGAAAGAACATCTAAAGTGGAAGCTAAAATGGCCGACTATGCCTCGGCCCATAACAACCTGGCTGACAGTTATGATATCCTTGACAGGGAAATGGGCTCTGTGCAGTCTAGACTATGCCACTTGGAGGATGGCCTCCGTAAAAACAACATTAAACTGAGGGGGGTGGTGGAGACGCAGGATGCAGAGGACCTCCCCGAGACTGTAGCTGCTTTCCTTACCGCAGCACTGCCGGATATGTCTCCGGAGATGCTAAAAATTGTGAAGGTTTATAGGCTCCCAAAACCGGCTACATTACCTAAAGAGACCCCAAGAGACATTTTAATTTCATTCCTGAGGACTGATGTCAGAGACGTACTTCTCCATACCATGAGAGCAAATCCCTCATTGCCAAAGCCCTTCGACAAAGTGGCAACCTACCCGGACCTGTCACCAGGAACATTAGCAAAGAGACGTGAATTTTCCTCCAGCTGCCGTATTTTACAAGAGAAGGGAATCCAATACGCATGGGGCTCTCCTACATCTGTCAACTTTCGCTATAAGGGGTCCAGGCACTCATTTGCATCCCCGACCCTTCTCAGAAAGGCTTTGAAATCTTGGAACCTGGCGACTTCCAGTCCACACCCACCGAGATCCCCACATGAGGATGTCCAGGGCCCACTCCCACGGGGACAAGACTGACCGTGACGATGCTTGAGAACAGTAATTTTGGATCTTTGTGACTTGACCTCTACGTTTGGTTATTACCAATTTAGTCCCACCGAGCTCTCTCCGAAGCCTCGTTGAGAACTCTAGGGCTCACTTGAGTCCTGGCTCTTCCAGAGAGAGGTGCCTGATGGGACTGCCATTCCTACCCCCCCCCCCCACAAGATCAGACATATTAGTCTGACTATATTGCAAGTTTACATTTGTATTACCTTCCCTGTATTTTAACCTCCCCTACCTAATTCCTCTCCCAGCTACCTTCCCCCTTCCCCTCTCCCCCCCCCTTCTGTACTTTCTTTAAGCATTCATTCTTATCTTCTTCTTCTCTTTCTTTTATCTCTCTGGGGATTGTTTTCTCGGCTGTCCCCCTCGCTGTTTACACTTATTGGCGGTCCTCTCGCGGTTTTCATCAATGTCTCGGTCTGTTGTGTCCGACTTGTCTTCCACTCTGCAGATAACATCGCTTAATGTCAGAGGACTGAACTCTCCAGTGAAACGCTCCTTCTTGTGGAGAGAAACCAAGCGACTCAAAGCAGACGTTCTTTGTATCCAGGAAACACACCTACTATCTGAGGACAATCATCGGGTAAGACACCCTGCCTACCCTCACATATTTTTCGCTAACAACAAAACAAAGAAAGCAGGAGTTTGTGTGATGGTGAGTGGTAGAGTCCAGTTTCAGCTGAAATCAATGGAGGCCGACCCTCTGGGGAGACACCTCACATTAAAATGTCACATAGCAGGGGAACTGTACACCATAGTGACGGTTTATGCCCCGAACACAGGCCAAAAGAGATTTTTGAGGTCCTTCCTTAAAAGGACAACAGACTCTGCTGAGGGATCCCTAGTGGTGTGCGGTGATTTTAACCAAGTGATGGAGACTAGACTGGACTCTTCTACACAGCCCACAAGAAAGGGGAGGGATTTGGCCGAGGTGACTAGGGAATTCAGACTCCATGATGTGTGGCGGTACAGGCATGCGGAGGAGAGGGATTACACCTTCTTCTCCAATTCTCACAAATCTTATTCTAGAATTGATTTCTTTCTAGTAAGAGACGATATTTTGCCCCACTGCACTGACACCTCAATAGGTCTGATCTCATGGTCGGACCATGCTCCGGTAACACTATCGATCAGACTGGGGCAAAAACGCAGTACCTACCGCCGATGGAGAATGAATGTCGGGCTCCTATCTGACCAACACACCCTTGACTACCTGGATGCAAAGTTAGAGGAATATTTCCACATAAATGAACAAAGAAGTGACGGACGGCTCCCTCTGGCACTCTCATAAGGCTGTCCTTCGGGGCCTCCTTATTCAGAAAGCCTCGCAGAAAAAAAAAGAGCGAGAGAAGTTTTGGAGAGAGTTGACGGATCAAATTGTGGAATTGGAGAGGGTAAACAAAATTACACCCTCCTCCCTTTTGTCCTCTCAAATTTTAGAGCTACGTACTAAACTTAGAGCCCAATTACTCTTTTCTCACGAACTAAGCTTGAGGAAGATAAACACTCAATATTACTCGGCAGGAGATAGAGCAGGTAAGCTACTTGCTAAACGACTAAAAAAACGGGTGACACGATCCATGGTGACTTCTATGTCCACGTCCGAGGGAAGGCAGGTTAGGGACCCAACAGAAATAGTGGAGGTAATGGCAGACTATTACTCCAGACTATACAACCTAGCAGAGGACCCCCAGACCCCGCAACCTTCGCAGAGCCTAATACAAGACTATCTGACACGACTTAACCTCCCGTCCCTACAGCCGGACGTACTGTCTGACTTAAATGAACCTTTCAGGCTCTCTGAAGTGACGGCAACCATCCAAACGCTTAAATCTAACTCAGCCCCAGGCCCAGATGGGTTTGCCAATGAATACTACAAGATGTTCTCGTCTCGTTTGGCTCCCTACCTGCTCCGACTCTTCCAGTATTGGCAAGCGGAGGGATCACTTCCAGCTGAAGCTCTGGAGGCTCAGATTACCACCATCCAAAAGCCGGGAAACCTCCTGACATGCCGGGCAGTTATCGACCCATCTCGTTACTCAATACGGATGTGAAGATATATGCTAGGCTGTTAGCCTCCCGCCTAGCACGGGTAATTCCGATGCTGGTGGATTCGGACCAGGTGGGCTTTGTAGCGGGACGTCAAACAAGAGATGGGACCAGACGTATGTTGGACCTGATTGAGATAGTAGAGAGGAGGGGGACCCCCAGTGTATTCCTGTCCCAGGACGCGGAAAAGGCGTTTGACAGGGTACATTGGGGTTATCTAAGGGAAGCCCTAGGCAAATTTGGATTCTCTGGCCCGATCCTTAGGGCGATTCTGAGTTTATACACCAATCCAGGGGCCCGAGTGTCTATGTCAGGATACTCTTCACAACAATTCGCCATCACAAATGGGACGAGGCAGGGTTGTCCCCTGTCCCCCCTGATATTTGCCCTGGTCATGGAACCTCTTGCCGCCTCAATCAGGTCCAACCCAAACATCTCGGGTATTCAGGTGGGATCTAAACAACATGTCATAGGATTATATGCAGATGACGTTATAATAACTTGCACGAGCCCCAACACTTCTATCCCGGCAGCAGTTCAAGAACTTGATGCTTTCTCCAAAATATCTTACTACAAGCTGAATATGGGAAAGTCGATGGCTCTCCCGATTAATATAACGGGAGCAGAGCTGGGGGACCTCTCATCCCAATTCCCCTGTACTTGGGCACCGGATGGTATACCCTACTTAGGAGTCGTACTTTGCTCCACACAAAATATAGCTCGTGTTAACTTACTGAAAATGATGAGTTCACTGAGAGGCTCCCTAGACTCTGGTCCCAGTCCTCCCTTGTCCTGGATGGCTCGCATCCAGGCGTTCAGGATGATCTGGTTACCTAGATTGCTATACCTTTTTCGATGTCTCCCACTGAGCTATCCGAGTAAACTTCTCACTCAGTTGCAGAGACAAATTAACAGTTATATTTGGGCAGGGGGCAGACCAAGGGTCAACAGACAGACGATGTACCTAAAGCTGAAGAGCGGAGGCATGGGAGTACCTGACGTGGTTACATATCTAAGAGCGACAATTCTCAAGGCGACGAGGGAGTTGTGGAGGGGCCGCAAAGATTTGGGCTGGGTACAGTTGGAGATGGAAATAGCACCAGAGATTACACCAAACAAGCTGCTGGCTGGAGTTGGATTGGGTTCGGTTCAGATAGCTCATCCATTGGCTACTGTTCGATCGTTGCAGACAGTCTGGAGCAGAGCTCCTGCCTCCTGGACCAAGTTGGCCCCTGAGAAGCTCCCCTTGGAAGCTTTCCAGGTTCATATACCTTTGCTAAATCTGGCCACGTGGCGTGATTTGGGAATTGACACCCTGGGGGTCTTGGTGAGAGGTGGTAAACTACTCCCTTTCCGGGAATTTACCGGAGATAGGGGTGTGCTGCAGAACACCTTCCTTCAGTATTCCCAGATTTGTCATTTTCTCAGATCCTCAAACTGTACACACGACCTGAAGCAGCCCACTCCCTCCCCATTCCAGCAACACCTTCTCTCCGAAAGCACCGTCCATAAGGGCCTATCCTCTATTTATGAGGGTCTGGTGACTCAGAACTCTCCCAACAAATTACATTATATGGTCATTTGGGAAAAAGAACTTAACTTTTCTGCGGAGGTGGATGACTGGGAGGGAGCAATCAGATGTGTTACCCAAGCCACAAGGTGCATAAATCATTTGGAAACTCTCAAAAAAATACACTTGAGATGGTACACTCCTCCCTCAAGACTGGCTAGATTTGGTTCGGGTGGCTCTCACCTATGCTGGAGACAGTGCGGACACAAGGGAGACTTAGCCCACATGTGGTGGGATTGTCCTAAGATATCACAATTTTGGACTCTTGTGGCTAGCCTGATGGGATCGGTTACAGAGACGTTTATCCCCTTAACACCACAACTTGCAGTATTACATGTAGGAGCGGAAGCCCTCCCTCCAATCCCCAGACACGTCACTTCTTACATTCTAACCGCAGCCAGACTGTGCGTAGCGGCAGCATGGAAGAATGTAGCGCCCCCATCTCTAAGTGACGCTATCAAAAAATTGAATTTGATTTTCTACCACGAATACCACCTAGCTATGGACGCCCCAAGACGCAGGTATGTTACTGAGGCCTGGCAACTTTGGGCGCAGCATCCAGCAGCCATGAATCCTGTGATAGGAGCAACAGCCGATCCAACTGATCAGCCGAGAGGCAGTCCCATTACTCCATAGCTTATAATCTAGTTTCTCCAGCTTTCCTTTTCTCTTAACTTACTCTCTCTTTCTCTAACGGCCTTATTTCTCTTCTCCCCTTTTTTTTTTTCCCTTTTCATCATGCCTAAGAACTCTCCCCCTCTTCCCCTCTTTCCACCTTCCCTTCGTACAAGCCCCGATATGTCCCCTTCCAACTCTCCTTCCCCCCTTCCTCCCTCCCCATCCCCTTTACCCCCCAGTTTATTCGCTTCTCCCCCCCTTGGAAATTTAATTTTGGGGAGTTGGGCTCCCGCCTGAAATGCCGCAGTTGCAAGTCTGACCTACTTTGCATAAAACCCACTGACAATTTCGACTGGAGACATTGGTACCTGCCTCATGAGCAGAGATTACACAGCATATTCGACCCCTCCATCACTGTGAGGACCCTGAGTCATTGGATTACACATGTATTCTTAACGCCACGTATTCTCAACGCTATGTAAAGGTCGAGACCCTATCTCCTTCCATCTCGTTTGTTATCCGCGCTTCCCTCTTCCTCCCCCCCCCTCTTTCTAGCCCATTTAATATCCCCTGTGTTTGATTATAATTGACGTATTGTCACTGATTATCCACATATGTTGCTGTTTTAGATGCTTACTTATGTTGTTATGCGATTGTGTTTATTCATTATACCCAATAAAAACTTATTGAAAACAAAGAACTGGCTCCTTTTATGCTTCGGTTTCTGGCCACAGTGCTCCCTGACCTACCTGCAGGCGATCTTGCTATTGAACGGATTCACAGAACCCCCAAGCCCAAACATTTGGGTCCTTCTGTACCTAGGGACATTTTGGCCAAGATGTTAAGGTTCCCTACGAAGGATGCATTTGTTCAACGAATGAGGAGTCCCCCCACGCTCCCTGAGGAGTTTCGGGGGCTCCAAGTATTCCCAGACTTGTCGGCGGCTACCCTGGCTTGGCGCCGGACATTTGCTCATGTTTGTACCGCCCTCAGAGAGGCATCCCTGCGCTATAAATGGGGATATAATCCGACGCGCCTGATAATTTCTTACGAGGACCGGTCAGTGGCCTGCAACACACCGAAACAAGCAGAGGATAAGCTGTCTTCCTGGAAGGTCCCATTCACCATGCCTAAGCCGACTGCGCAGAGGAAGGTAACTCCGGACTGGATGAAGACCTGAAGTGGAGCTTGGGACTGCCCTGTGGATGGTCTCTTAGTCAGTCTCTCTTTTTCTTTGGAGACTGTGTTCCTGGCGAATTGAGCCCCCCTAGCAGGCATGTTTTCCTGCTCAATGCCCGAAGCACTGGGCAATTTGCCTGCGGCCCATGTGACTGGCCCTGGCATACTTTTTGTTGTTTTTTCAGTTTCATTTTTCCCCTTTTCCTTTTTTTTTCTGATTTCCCTTTGCTCAGGCTCGGAACTGTCATATGAGGACTTGTGTGCTCTTTGTTTGCTGGAGTTAGCGTCTCAATCTGTAGATCTTCATTACACGGTGCTATACTGGGGATACATTAACTGTCTATTACATGTGATATTTATGGAAATGATGACAGGATGGCCCCCTGGACTCCCAGTGTTCATTAGAAGTTCTTTGGAGGGTACTACATTATGAGTATAAAGTTAATGTCGCTTAATGTTAGGGGGATGAACTCCCCGGGTAAGCGTTCTATGATCTGGAGAGAAATCAGGAAATCTAAGGCTGATATAATTTGCCTGCAAGAGACCCATTTGCTGGAAGCGGACAACTTTCGCTTTCATAACCCCCAATTCCCACACATATTCTTTGCAAATGATAAGGTCAAGAGGGCAGGGATATGCATTATGTTCAGAACCACGGTTGCTTTTAAATTGCTTGACCAATACTCTGATCCTGGGGGTAGATTGTTGATATTGGTCTGTACTCTGAATGGTGTGTCTCACACGATTGCTTCCATATATGCACCCAACTCAGGGCAAAGTAAATTTATCAGACGTGCCTTTAAAACCATCCATTCCATGGAACAGGGGGGCAAGATACTGTGTGGGGATTTCAACCTCCCAATGCAACGAGACCTTGACTGCTCACACCGGGGAGGGGAATGGAGGGGGGAGCTCAGGTTGCCCGCCCTCGAATTTCACTATCATGATCACTGGAGGTACTCCCATGCAGCAGAGCGTGATTATACCTATTTTTCCCCCCGACATCAGACATACAGCAGACTAGACTATTACTTGATCGATGATGCTATCCTGGCCCGCTGTTCTGCTTCAGAGATCGGGCTGATCACGTGGTCAGATCATGCCCCGGTTTTCCTACTGATGGCTTTGTCACACCACTCGCCCCCTGCTTTCCGGTGGCGTTTGAATGAGGGACTTCTGTTGAACGCGGAGGTAGTGGCAAGGGTCTCCTCAGACATATCTACTTATTTTCAATTGAATGATAACGGTGAGACCAGTGACGAGACCCTGTGGGCCGCGCATAAATCCGTTCTGAGGGGATCCTTCATACAGCAAGCTGCGATCATAAACCGTAGGAGAGAGGGGGATCGGCTCACTTTGTTGTCCAGATTACAATCTCTGGAGGCCCTTAACAAGGCGGATGTAACCCCCTCTGTCACCTCTGAAATTTATGCCATTAGATTTAAACTTCGGGATGCCATGCTGGTCTCGTATGCTCATAACCTGCACAAGCTGAAAACGAAGTGGTATTCGGCAGGTGACAGGGCGGGGGCCATGCTTGCCCGTAGAATTAAAGTAAGGGAGGCCAAATCTAGGATCGACCATATTCTTAACTCCAGCGGGAACCCAGTTAGAAACCCTTCAAAAATAGCAGCCGAATTTGCTAATTACTATGCTGCCCTTTATAATTTACATAGGGATCCCTCGACTCCCCAGCCCACGACCCAGGATATTTCGGACTATCTGGCTTCTGTTAATCTCCCCTCGGTTTCGGGGGAACAGCTGTCCTTTCTAAACTCTCCTTTCACCCTAGAAGAAATACAAAAAACCATTAAACAGACTAAGAGGTTGAGTGCCCCGGGCCCAGATGGTTTCACGAACTCCTATTACCGTACATTCCAATCGTTACTTGCCCCTTACCTATTGAGACTTTTCTCGGCTTGGGGGAATAGGGGCAGAATGTCACCGTCTAACTTGGAGGCCACCATCGTAACCCTGCCAAAGCCGGGAAAGCCCCCTAATTTACCAGGTAATTTCAGACCCATTGCTCTTCTAAACTGTGACATTAAGTTGTTCACCAAACTGCTAGCTTCTCGGCTGGCCTTGATTGTCCCATCCCTGGTCTCCCCAGACCAGGGGGGGTTTGTGGCGGGTAGGGAGGCGAAAGACGGGATACGCAGAATGTTGGACCTGGTGCGGGTTGCGGAGCTGTCTGGACTCCCCAGTGCATTCCTGTCACTTGATGCTGAGAAAGCGTTTGACAGGGTGCACTGGGGATATCTCAGAGCAGTTCTTCAAAAATTTGGGTTGGTGGGCCCTATTAGCTTGGCCATTTCAGCCATGTACTCGGAACCTTCGGCGCGGGTCCTCTCGGCGGGTTTCTTGTCAGAGCCATTCTTAATAACTAATGGTACTCGACAAGGGTGCCCCCTATCCCCTATTATTTTTGCCCTCTGTATGGAACCATTGGCTGAACGGATCAGGACTTCCCCCGGTATCTCGGGCGTGGTGGTGGGGAAGGAGGTCCATAAAATCAGCCTTTATGCTGATGATGTAATCATATCTTGTGTGGATGTTGGGCCGTCCTTCGCTGCTGTCATGTCTGAACTGGGGGAATTTAGTAAAATATCATATTACAAATTGAACCCTTCTAAATCTCTAGCACTTCCGATAGCGATCCCAGCCCCCTCTCTGAACTCTCTGACAGAGGCATACCCCTTTCAATGGTCCCCAGATGGTATTCCCTTTTTGGGTATAACCTTGACCCCCTCGGCGCTTACAATTAAGATAAACTTCTCCAACCTATATGATAAAATTAAAGCTCTCTTAGATAATATGCACCGGTTCTTGACCTCGTGGATGGCCCGCATAAATGCCTTCAAAATGATGGCCCTTCCTAGGATCCTTTATTATTTTAGAGCTCTGCCCCTTCGCATCCCCAAAAAACTCATTGCTCGCCTCCAAAGCTTAGCTAATAAGTACATCTGGGCTCACGGGTCGGCTCGTGTAGCAAAATCTATTCTTTACCTCCCCTTGGAGTCGGGAGGAATGGGAATGCCAGACTTGTTGGCCTACCACAGAGCCTCGTTGCTGACAGGCCTCAGGGAATGGTGGCTCATGGACAGTGATCACAGGTGGTTACAAATAGAGAAATTTTACTCCAGGCGGGGCTCCACTCGTCTCGCCTTGGAATCGGAAGTATTGCGGACCGATTCAGTTATGGCTCTACTGCCTACGATGCAGGCGGCTCTCCATCTTTGGAGATCCTTTGCCCCTAAACTCTTAAAAATCCCTCGTGGGTCGCTGTCTGTGTTTGCCATTGAAACCCATATCCCTTATTTGAACCTTCAGGCGTGGTGGGAGACAGGTATTCACTCGTTGGCTGAGATTGAGGGACCCGGGGGTCTAATTCCTTTTGACCAGATCTCCAAAACCCACCCAGAACTTAGGAGAACATTCTATCAATATCTCCAAATAAGACACTTTCTACACAGCGCTCATTTAAATACTGCATTCTCGGAAACCTGCATGGATAGGAGGGTTAATGGATATTTCTTGACACAGGGAACTGGTTCTAAGGGAATATCGATTATGTATAAAGCCATACAGGCCCTAGACTCAGAGGTAAAACAGCCATATATGTTAACTTGGGAAAAGGAGCTTGGGGTGACATTGGAGCTTGAAGATTGGCACTCGAGTATTAGGGAGCTTAAGAGCGTTTCCTCGTGCATAACCCACTTGGAGCAGTTAAAGAAAACGCAGTTGCGATGGTACCGCTGCCCGGTTGTGGTGGCTAGATACGACCCACAGTATTCCTCTCTGTGTTGGAGGGGATGCGGTGGGATTGGTACTCAGTCGCACGCGTGGTTCTTATGTTCAGACTTATCTGCTTTCTGGAGGGGGATTGAACGCTTGATATCTGATGTCACTGGAATTTGGGTACCCCTCTCACCCCTCATGGCAACACTTCACATCGGACTTGATTCAATCCCCCGAATCGTGAGAGGAGTGATCTCCCACATTCTTATAGCCACCCGGGCAGTGATTTCACTTAAATGGCGGGGTGCCTCCCTCCCAACAGTGAAAGACGTGATTGAGAGGGTAAATTTAGCATGTCAGTATGAGCGAGCTTTAGCTCAGTCAAATACTGCCAGGAAAAATTTGGAGCTGATTTGGGAACCCTGGATGTCGAGTGCACATTGCATTGTTTGAAGAGGTTGCCCGAAAGTTGGGTTAACTTGAAGTGAGTTCAGCTATCCCCGGGCTGTTTCACCGACTCCTAAACAGGATTAAGGATAATACTAATGTAGTATTCATTTGCACTGTATGTTTTGAGCCTGTAACCCTCCGACCCTCCCCCCCCCTCCCTTGTTAAACTACTGTATTTCTCCTTTTTTCTTTTTCTGTTGATTTTGACTATGTTTGTTAACTCTGTTAATACAAAATAAAAATTATTTGGGAAAAAAGAAAGGGTCCCTAAACCTTCAGGCTGATTTTCTAAGTTGCCGGGACATCCATCCGGGAGAGTGGAGCCTGGACCAAGCAGTATTCTGCTCACTGGTCACAAGATGGGGTACCCCGGAGATTGACCTGTTTGCCTCCAGCGCAAATTGAAAGGTTGCAACATATTTCTCCCTGAACCCTTGGGACAAGGCCATGGGGGTAGATGCCTTCTCCCAGACTTGGGACTTTCATCTAGTTTATGCCTTCCCGCCTATCCCCCTTCTTGCAAGAACACTGAGGAAGATCATGGAAGATGTAGTCCCCACTATCCTGGTAGCTCCTCTATGGCCGATGAGAAGTTGGTACAACCTGATAGTGGCACTCAAAGTTGACGGACCAGTCATCTTAAGTCCGGACCCCAGCTTACTGTCCCAGGGTCCTCTCTTCCATCCAGATCCGCAGAAGCTCAAATTAGCTGGATGGTTTCTGAGGCCCAGGTGCTGAGGGCTCAGGGCCTGTCTGAAAAAGTGCAAAAAAGTGCACCTTGCAAAAAAAAATGCAAATCGGTCACTAATGCAATTTATAATAGGATTTGGATGAGATTTTCCTCCTGGTGTGGTTCCCTTCCAACTGACCTACTCCAGCCCAATATATCGCAAATTTTGGATTTTCTCCAGAATAGTTTGGACCTGGGTCTTAGACCCAGCACATTGAAAGTGCAGGTTTCAGGTCTCAATTCCTTGTTTTACACAGATTTGGCAAATCATCGCTGGATTCGGCAAATCATGGTCTCTACTAGTCTAATTTGTCCACGTGCTGGGGTCTTTACACCCTCCTGGGACCTCAATGTGGTCCTGACGGGACTTTCTCACCCTCCCTATGAACCATTGTCATCCTGTGATATCCGGTTGTTATCTCACAAGACAGCGTTTTGACAGTTTTGGTGGCGATCACCCCTACATGAAGAGTAGGGGAGCTTCAGGCTTTATCCAGCCAGGAACCGTACCTAACAGTCCAGAATGACAGCATTGTCCTTCAACTGGACCCTTTGTTTCTTCTCAAGGTGGTCTCGGACTTCCATTGCTCCCAGTCAATCGATCTTCCTTCCTTTTGTCAACATCCACGGACACCAAAAGAGAAAGAATTCCATTCATTAGATGTCCATAGAACAGTGCTCCATTATCTTGAAGTGACGGCGCTCGGGCACGTGAATCACAATATCTTTATCCAGCCCTTTGGTCAACATAAGGGCAAGAAAGTGGCTAAAAGTACTATTGCAAACTGGATTAAGAAGGCTATTATGGAATCCTACTTTTCCCAGCCATTACAGGCGCCTTCGGGGTTTACTGCTCATTCCACCAGATCTACCTCTGTCTCTTGCGTGGAACGGGCAGGGGCTTCTCCGGAGCAGATTTGCAAGGCTGCAACCTGGTCCTCCTTGTATACTTTCATGAAGCATTACCGTCTGGATCTGGCTTCAAATAGGGATTTGGCTTTTGGCAGGAAGGTCCTGCAGGCCGTAGTCCCACCCTAGGTATTAATTCATTGGTATTCCTCCTATGCTGCCGTGGAACATGACTAGAGAAAAAAGAATTATTCTTAGGGTACCTTTACACGACACAACCTTATTGCAGCGTGTAATTCGGGAATTTGGCGGCGATAAAACCAATGTCACTGCTCCAAAATCGAAACCAGGCGACATTGGTTTTATCGCCGCCAACTTCCCGAATTACACGCCACAATAAGGAGGCAATTGAGAGCAAATGTGGCAGCGATATTTCCAGGTCGCAATATCGCTGACAATATTTCTCGCCGCGGTTGCGGCATGTAAAGGTACACTTACCGTTAATTCGGTTTCTAGGAACCTTCCACGACAGCACTTAATTTCCTCCCTATATTCCTCGATTATTCCTGGAATGTGTTACTGTTACTGTTATAAGCTATGGTTCATTGTAAAGGGGCCGTCACATGCGTCAATATCGCTGCTGCACGTGACGTTGCAGCGATATTGACGCGTGTGACATGGTATATCAACCAGCAATAAATCGCTGGTTGATGGTCACCAGGTTTTCGGACTGGACCGAAAACCTGGCGATGGTCGCCCGGTGTATACGCAGCATCGCTGCGTGTGACGCCTTGAGACGCGATCAGCCAGCTCCCAGCACCTCTCAGGAAGCGCTGGGAGCTGGTATCCAGGGTAAACTGCGGGTAACTAGGCAGCGCGCGCTGCCTAGATACTCGATGTATACCTTAGTTACCAGTCTTCTCTGCTCACCGGCTGGTATCTAAGGTACACAGCAGGTAACTAGGGTCCCTAGTTACCCGCTGTGTACCTTAGATACCAGCCGGTGAGCTGAGAAGGCTGGTAACTAAGGTATACATCGGGTATCAAGGCAGCGCGCTCTGCCTAGTTACCCGCAGTTTACCCTGGATACCAGCCTGCAGACATCGTGGAAACGATATTTAAATCATTTCCACGATGTCGCTGGTAAAATGATCGCTGGTGAGTCTGCCTGTGTGCCAGCTCACCAGCGATCATCCATCAATGTCGCCAGCGATCAGATCACTGGCGACATTGACGTGTGTGACACCGGCTTAAGACACTGGCTAGTGGGAGGGTCCTTTTAACCTCTCATGTGCTTCCTGTCCCTATTAGGGTGTGGAGAGGCAACCTCCTATGCTGTCGTGGAAAGTTCCTAGATACCGAATTAACGGTAAGGGTACCTTCACACGCGGCAATTTTGCTAGGCAATTTCACTGGCCATTTGCTGGTTGCAGTGAAATCATGGACACATTGTTCTATTTTCTTGCTGTGTGCAGTCATGGCCAAAAGTTTTGAGAATGATACAAATATTAATTTTAACAAAGTCTACTGCTTCAGTTTTTCTAATGGCAATTTGCATATACTCCAGAATGTCATAAAGAGTGATCAGCTTAACAGCAATTACTTGCAAAGTCAATATTTGCTTAGAAAATGAAGTTTAACCCCCAAAACACATTTCAACATCATTGCAGTCCTGCCTTAAAAGGAGCAGCTAACATAGTTTTAGTGATTGTTCCATTAACACAGGTGTGGGTGTTGATGAGGACAGGGCTGGCGAACAATCAGTCATGATTAAGTAAGAATGACACCACTGGACACTTTAAAAGGAGGCTGGTGCTTGGTATCATTGTTTCTCTTCAGTTAACCATGGTTATCTCTAAAGAAACACGTGCAGCCATCATTGCACTGCACAAAAATGGCCTAACAGGGAAGAGTATCGCAGCTAGAAAGATTGCACCTCAGTCAACAATCTATCGCATCATCAAGAACTTCAAGGAGAGAGCTTCTATTGTTGTCAAAAAGGCTCCAGGGTGCCCAAGAAAGACCAGCAAGCACCAGGACCATATCTTCAAACTATTTCAGCTGCGGGATCGGACTACCAGCAGTGCCGAGCTTGCTCAGGAATGGCAGCAGGCTGGTGTGAGTGCTTCTGCATGCACTGTGAGGCGGAGACTCTTTGAGCAAGGCCTGGTTTCAAGGAGGGCAGCAAAGAAGCCACTTCTCTCCAGAAAAAACAGGGACCGACTGATATTCTGCAAAAGGAACAGGGAGTGGACTGCTGAGGACTGGGGTAAAGTCATTTTCTCTGATGAATCCCCTTTTCGATTGTTTGGGACATCTGGAAATCAGCTTATTCGGAGAAGAAGAGGTGAGCGCTACCATCAGTCTTGTCTCATGCCAACTGTAAAGCATCCTGAAACCATTCATGTGTGGGGTTGCTTCTCAGCCAAGGGAATCGGCTCACTCACAGTCTTGCCTAAAAACACAGCCATGAATAAAGAATGGTACCAGAATGTCCTCCAAGAGCAACTTCTCCCAACCGTCCAAGAGCAGTTTGGCGCCCAAGAATGCTTTTTCCAGCATGATGGAGCACCTTGCCACAAAGCAAAGGTGATAACTAAATGCCTCAGGGAACAAAACATAGAGATTTTGGGTCCATGGCCTGGAAACTCCCCAGATCTTAATCCCATTGAGAACTTGTGGCCAATCATCAAGAGACGGGTGGACAAACAAAAACCAACAAATTCTGGCAAAATGCATGCATTGATTATGCAAGAATGGACTGCTATCAGTCAGGATTTGGTCCAGAAGTTGATTGAGAGCATGCCAGGGAGAACTGCAGAGGTCCTGAAGAAGAAGGGTCAACACTGCAAATATTGACTTGCTGCATTAACTCATTCTAACTGTCAATATAACCTTTTGGTACTCATAATATGATTGCAATTATATTTCTGTATGTGATATAAACATCAGACAAACACAAATAAAAACCAGAGGGCAGCAGATCATGTGAAAATATCATTTTGGTGTCATTCTCAAAACTTTTGGCCATGACTGTACAAATGGAACAATTTGTCCATGATTTCACTGCAACCAGCAAATTGCCAGTGAAATTGCCTAGCAATATTGCCGCCTGTGAAGGTACCCTAAAGGCCCCGTCACACCTGGCGATGGGGCTGGAGATGTCGGCGGCGACTGCTGGGGGCGCGCACATTTTTGCCGCCCCGCCAGCGTCGCCGTCCCCCATTTACATTGGGCGACATCTCCAGCACCGCGCCGGCGAGCTGACAGGCGACATCGCCGCCGGGGTGTCTGACAACCCCAGCGGCGATGCAGGACAATGGGAGCCTATGGCTCCCATCGCCTGACAGGTCGCCGGCAGCCGGTTACATGGGACCATGTGTGCACATCGCCCCAGATCGGTCGCCTAGTTTCAGAGCACTGCTCTGAAACCAGGCGACCTCCCGGCGCCGCCAACATCGCCCCTTTACATGAGGCGACGTAGGGGCGATGTAGCCACTAATAGGCCACACCTCCACGTCGGCTATGTAATTGGCGGCGATGTTGCCCCGTGTGAAGGGGCCTTAAGAATAATTCTTTTTTTAAGCTGTTCACCTTGCGGTACAAGTGATAAGGCGGCTTTATTCGTCAGGTCGGTACAATTACAGCGATACCAGATTTTTATATCTTTTTTTTAGTCTTGGCTACTATCACAGTAAAACATGTTTTAACAATAAAGTCTTTTTGCATCACCAAACTTTGATTGATGTAGTTTTTTTTTTTTTTCCTGCCATCAGAGTCATGTGAAGCCTTGTTTTTTGCAGGATGAGTTGGAATTTTTATTGGTGCTATTTTGGGCCACATAATGTTTTTTGATTGAATTGTATTCTGCTTTATGTGAGGCAGAATCAAGAATAGACAGAAAAAAAAAGGATTGTGCTTTATTTTATTTTGTACACTATTCACCACAGTTGCATAGTTTTTAAGACTGAAGGTAGACTTTAAGTCCATCTAGTTCAACCTATAGCCTAGCATGTTGATCCAGAGCAAGGCAAAAAAAAAAATCTGTGGCAAACACTAGGCTCTACTCTGAGGGAAAAAAAACCTTCCTGACTCCACATATGGCAATCAGATTACTTCCCTGTCATAAAATGGATAAGACAGCTTTATCCCTCATAGACTGTGAGCTCTTGTGGACAGGGTCCCATCCCCTCCTGTTCCTGTTTGTCTGTACTACACGTATATATTGTACTTGTCCTCGTCTACCTTCTTATAATGGTAAAGCGCCATGGAATCTAATGACTCTATATAAATAAATAATAATAAATTCTTCAGGTCAGTACAATTCCTGCGATACCATATTTATATTTTTTTTATGTTTTGCCGCTTTAACACCAATTAAACAATTTTATAGAAAAAAGGTTTTGCAGATATATACTGGGCACTGCTGTGTTACAGGGACCGGTGCTACTTGCACATGTAAGGGTGCGAGTAAAGCAGGTTCATGTGCCCGGGTGCACGCTTATTAGACAGCAAATAGCAGTGGATAAGAAAAAAATGCGGCACTCACCGAGCAGGGCTTATTTCTTTTTTATTTCAGAGTCCTCTGTACATAGATTCTCTGCGATGGGGGAGGGAGTGAGGAGACAGGTGACGGATTCCGTTTCGGAGCACCTGCCCCTTCTAAGGACCTTGTTGTCTGGCATATGACGTCATATCCACCCCTATAAAGGCGGCAGACACAGACGTCGACGCCCACCACACATTGTTGTAGTGCACAATTAATGAAAACACATTTAAAAACAAGATTTTAAATCAAGACACAGTGTTAAATGACATAAAATAACTTTAAAATGCAGTACCTTAGGCTGGCTTCACATTAGCGTTTGTGTCTGCATGCTGATGGCATGCAGACACAAACGCTGTCAGAAGCAGGGACACTTTGATGTGTCCGCAGCGGATAATGTCCGCCTGCGGACACATCACTATGGAGCCCGGCAGCCAATCGGCGCTGTCCGGGGGCGGGCCGGAGGCGGAGATCAGCGCCGGAGATCTCCGCCCCCCGGCCGCCGGTAAGCTCCGGGACTGTCGGCGGGGAGAACAGCTGATCTGAGAGCTGTTTGAATCTTCCCGCGCCGACACTGTGAGGAGATGTCGGCGCGGGAAGATTCAAACAGCTTTCAGATCAGCTGTTCTCCCCGCCGACATCGCTATGAGATTACAGGCGGCGGGGAGAAGGAGGACAGCAGAGGGTCAGCTGATCTCCCGGTGGCCGTCGGTGAGCTCCTGTGACATCACCGGCGGCCACCGGGAGATTTTTCAATGGGTCCGCAGCGTTCTCCTGCTGTGTCATGCAGAGGACACTGCGGACCCATTGAAGACAATGCTTTTTTTGTACGCTTGGGGACGCTTGCTGATTGTCCAAGCTCCCCAAACGCACAAAAAAACCCAACATGCTGCGTCCCGGGTGCGGATGCTGGACACCGGAAGCAGCAGATATCGTCCGCATCCGCACCCGAACGCAGCAAACGCAGGCACCATGCGTTCCTATGTTAAACATAGGAACGCAGTGCGCATGCGTTTAACTGCGTATGGGAACGCAGCAAAACGCTGCCTTCCCATACGCAAATGTGAAGCCAGCCTTACTCATTATTCATCCAAACTCAGACAGTCCAGCATAAATCCTTCTCTGAGTCATGTGTATAGAGGTATACAAAGCCCTGTGGAACAGTACCGTAATGGCACTACTAAAAGCTCATCAAACCGTGCACCATGTATTATACGGGGCTATACACCTAGAAGGGGAAAACTCCTCGAGTAGCAATCACCAAAAGCTCCCATACTCGGATTATTACATATTTTTTTACATATTTTCTATCTTTGAGAGTGTTAGGACTAAAAATATATATAAGAAATCATGAAAATGATAAACAGATTCACATTCCATAACTTCCCAAAGTAATACAAACAAAGTGTATACTTAGATTTTTTTTTTTTTTTTTTTTTTTTTGGGGGTGTTAGATATTGCTATTATTCATATGCAGCCTACCATTATCAACTTTCTTATGGACATGTGTTGGGAATCTATAGAAATGATGACAAGTCATTTCTATCATTGAATCCCTAAGGGCCACATGCCCGAGCATTATTTATCCATGCACTCTCTCGTTGCAATAACCGTCTATGGGTATCTCCTCTTCGTGGTGATGGGGATATTCGTTCTAAACCGGCAAAAGACAGCACCTCCACGTTGCCATTATGGCAATCACGGACGTGCTGTATCAGCCTAGTGCTGCCAATCCCTGTTGTAATAGAATTACAGTGCTCTCTGAATCTCACATAGAGCTCCCTTACAGTTTTTCCTATGTAAAATCTCCCACAAATGCAGAAAATCACATAAACCACCCATTTAGTTTTGCAACTAATATATGAGTTTACGGAGCAATCAATCCCTCCCACCCTAATAGGGTTTCTGGTTATGTGATATTTGCAATAATTGCAATTTCTGCAGCGGAGATTCTCCACAGGTTTGTGGCTATCAAGCCATGTAGTTTGTTTTTTAGGCTCAATCCTGTTCCTGACAACCAGATCCCCAAGGTTGTTGCACCTCTTATATGCAAACAATGGGGGACCAATGTTCCTTGATCCTAGATCCCTGTCTTTTTCTAAAACATGCCAGTGTTTCCTCACTGCACTGGTAATTTGCCTATACATAGGGCCATATTTGAACGAGAACACAAACCTTTTACTCTCATTCAAAGTCCTATTCTCCCTTCTGGTCCCAGACCTACATTGATCAAAACTCACTCTAGACCTTGCTTCATCAAGAATTTTTCTAGGGTACCCCCTTGCTATTAAATTGTTCTCTAATTGTTTACATTGGAGGTCAAAATTTTCCTCCTTGTTATTCATACGTTTAACCTTTAGCATCTGGCTATATGGGAGGGCATTTCTAGTATGTATTGGATGGGCACTTCTAAAATGCAAGAGAGCATTGGAACTAGTCGGTTTGCGGTATAAGGATCTCACAAGGGTTCCATTCTCTACTGTTACCTTCATATCAAGGAACTCAAGGATCTGGTTGCCAAAAACATACGTGAAGAGCATATTATGCTGATTTGTACTGTTCAAGAGCTCCACAAAAGAAACAAAGTCGCACTCCTCTCCCTCCCAGATTATGAATACATCGTCGACAAACCTAGCATATAGCTTAATATACTTGAGGTAGGGGTTCGTGGAACTGTATACCATTCTATCTTCAAAATGGGCTAAGAAGAGGTCCGCCAGGGTACAGGAAACCGGTGTACCCATGGCGGTACCTTCCACCTGTCGATACCACGAATCGCCAAACTCAAAGGCGTTGTGGGATAAAATGAAGTGCAACGATTCTGATACAAAATCAATCATGCCAGAATCCTGCCCTTCTACCGTCAAAATTTCCCTGACGATATCGACTGCTAATTGTTGGGGGATGCGTGTGAACAGACTTTCAACGTCAATGGAGGCCAACTTGTAGATGGTCCTCCATTGAAATTGATCGAGTATTGCTGCAAATTCATTAGAATCTTTTATATGAGCAGGGATCTTCTTTAAGAGGGGTCTCAGCAACCAGTCCACATATTGTGAAAGAGGTTCGGTCAGAGAACCCACCCTGATACAAATTTTATAGAAAAAATAATTGTTTTTGCATTGCTGTATTCTGAGAGCTGTAGCTTGTTTATTTTTTCACTGACAGAGCTGTGTGATGGTTTGCTTTTTGTGGGACAAGATATTTCCAGTGATATGAGTTTTATTTACATGCAACGGTTTTTATCACGTTTTACTCCACTTTTTATGGCAATATGATGAAAAAGCATAGTCTTTTCTCCAACCTCTTTTTCTCCGATGTTCACTGAAGGGGTAACTAGTGTGACAGTTTTATGGAATGGGTCTTGCCAAACGTGTACTTTTTGAATTTTTTTAATATAAATATATGGGGTTTTTTGGTATTATATTTTTCCAAATTCTTGCTTTGTTTTTTTTCCCTTTTTTTTTTTACTTTTTACTTAGTCCTTTAATTGGACATGACCTTTTATTTTCCTGATCACTGATATAAACCATTGCAATCCATCAGCATTGCAATGAAATTAATGCATCAGAGCTGCAGCTCTCACAGTTCGCCTTCAACACCACGCATCATGTTGTGTGAAGCTCTCTGTAGCTGGATGACCTGGGGTTGTCATGATGGCAACCTCGGGTTACCATGGCAGCGATCGGGTCCCCGTGATCACGTCACAGGGGTTCCAGTCACTTTGGGATGCAGCATTTAGGGATTAAGCTGCCCGGAGCGGTGCCGGCACCACTCATGGCAGTGAGTGGCGGGATTTAGGTGTCACATCAGCTGGAGACCTGGTGGCTTTCATGTGGGCACAGCTGCTGTGTTGAGAAAATCACCATGATGTGTTGACATGCACTGGGGCATCACGGTACATCACCAAAGGGAAAGTAGGAGAAAAATGGAAATAGCAGTTATGTAGTGTAGAGAGGCAACTAATAAGGGACTGTATGAGAATATAGCTTAGATGAGAGGGATATTATTAGATAGGGACAGGGTCGGACTGGCCCACCGGGGTATCGGGAAATCCCCTGGTGGACCCCAGGTCCCCATGGCCCCGCCATCCATGCCTCATCCCCACCCACCCCAGATAAAAAGAGAGGGCCCGATTCAGGCCCCCCCCGGGACTTCCACCACTAAATATATCAGCGTGCGCAGCGAGCCGATATGACTAGTCATTGTCCCTGATCAGTACAGCAGTGAAACTCGACCTCCCTGCTTGTACCGTTGCCTCCTATGCGCACAGCAGCACATGTGCAGGTGGTCAGAGTCTCAGGGCAATAACGTCATCGCTCCGGGACTCTGATGTCCTGTATGCGCGCTGGCAGCACAGTGGATTCTCCCCAGCGCTAGACTCTGCAGGATCGTCGGTGAGGTGAGCACAGTTTTTTTTAATGCAGAGGGGACACCCGGACATACAACAGGAGAGCACTGGATGGTGGACATATGCCGGGGATGGCAGGATGGTGGACATATATTACACAGGGCCCAGGATGGTGGACATATGCCAGGGGGGACCCTGGATGGTGGACATATACTACAGGGGGGCCTAGGATGATGGACATATATAAGAGGGAGCCAAGGATGGTGGACATATGCCAGGGGGGCCCTAGGATGGTGGACATATGCCAGGATGGCCCTGGATGGTGTATATATTCCAGGGGGGCCCTGGATGGTGGATGTGAAGACACGGGGGTCAGTGGGTGCTCTTGTCTGCTGGCCCATCCGCCTTTAGCAAGACAGCCTGGACCAGGGTTCATCCCCAAACTGAACGCCCGAGCTCCTTAACCATGGGTGGAACACTACCCAGACAACACAGGGTGAGGGAACCCCAATATTAAGGCTTTTTTGGATCCCCAAACAGTTAACAGCATATAACACATAACCAGCAAAACATAACATGTAACAGGCAACAGAATCTCACCTTTCCGCTGGCTCACCAGGGATTAGAATATAGCACAGCAAAGACTGTAGCCAGGTGACTGGATTGTCCCAACTGGGTTGCTTCCTTATGCAGTCTTTGTTATCCCAGCTGAATCCAAACATTCAATGCTAAAGTCCTTGTAGAAAAATAATCCAAGTGCTGATCTGCTTGGTCGGTCCGAAGTGCCTAGGCCTGGGGTTATGGCCTGCTAATCGGATCCACAGACCCTAAATTAGCTGCATGCATCAAGTCCCGTGCACCTCTAGTCGGAGCCAAAGTCCCTAGACCGAGGTTACTAGGCAAAATCTCAATCACTCTGGTTAATGAACAGGTGTCCTTATATACCTGAGCTCTCATAGCAGGATATTGGGAACGTCGCGATTGGTAGAATAAGACTGTGTTCTCATTGGCTCGATTTCAAGCTACCTGGACAATGTTCATTTAAATGATGTAGACAGAGAGAGGCCAAAGCGAAGCCCATCCAGTCTGCCATCCATAACAACAAACAATGTTGGCTGAAGTAGTTTACATAGAATCAGCAATACACATAGTAATACAAAGGACTTTTAGGAGGATTAAAGTTCTCTGGCCTGCTATGACAACGAGGTGAGATAATTACATTACACACGGTCAACATCACCAGGCATCCACAAGACTTGTAGGAACAATGAGTGGCCCCTCACAATTTAGATAATAAAATACAGTACAAAGAGGTGAGATAATTACATTGCCCACATTAACACTACCAGGCATCTAGAAGACTTGTAGGAACAATGAGTTGCTTATCACAAAGTAGAGCACAAAATACAAAGAATTGTCTGGCTACATAACAAATCATCCTATGTTCTATATTAAAAGAGTACATTTCGTTACAGTGGACATATGCCAGGGGAGGCCCTGGTTGGTGGACATATGCCAGGGGGGGGCCCTGGATGGTGGACATATGCCAGAGGGGCCCTGGATGGTGGACTTATGCCAGGTGCCCTGGGTGATGGACAAATATTATAGGGGGGCCCTGGATGGTGGACATATGTTAAGGGGGCCCTGCATGGTGGACATATGTCAGGGGAGCTCAGGATGCTGGTTATATGCCAGTGGGGGCTAGGATGGTGGACATTTATTACATGGGAACCTTGAATCGTGGAGATATATCAGGGGGGGTCCCTGGATGGTGGACATATGCCAGGGGGACGAGGATGGTGGACATATGCCAGGGGGGTCCCTGGATGGTGGACATATGCCAGGGTGACTCTGGATGGTAGACATATATTACAGGGGAACCCTGGATGGTGGACATATGTCAGAGGGAGTCCTGGATGGTAGACATATATTACAGGGGGTCCCTGGATGGTGGACATATGTTACAGGTGGGCCCTGGATGGTGGACATATGCCAGGGGGGCCCAGGATGGTGGCCATATATTACACGGAGCTCAGGATGGTGGACATATGTCAGGGGGGCCTAGGATGGTGAACATATAGGGGGGCCCAGGATGGTGGACATATGTCAGGGGGGGCCCAGGATGGTGGACATATGTCAGGGGGGCCCGGGATGGTGGACATATATTACAGGGGGACCCAGGATGATGGACATATGCCAGGGGGGCCAGGAATGGTGGACATATGCCACGGGGGCTCATGATGGTGGACACATGCCAGGGGTGCCCAGGATGGTGGACATATACCATGTTAGCCCAGGATGGTGGATATATGCCAGGGGAGTCCAGGATGGTGAACATATGCCAGGGGAACTCAGGATGGGGGACATATCCCAGGGGAGCTCAGAATGAGGGACACATGGACATATACCAGGTTAGCCCAGGATGGTGGACATATGCCAGGGGGTCCCAGGATGGTGGATGCCAGGGGGGTCCAGGATGGTCAACATATGCCAGGGGTGCTCCAGATGGGGGACATATAGCAGGGGCCCAGAATGGGGAATATATACCAGGAAGGGGCCCGAGATGGGGTACTACAGGGGTCCAGGATTGGGGACACATATACCAGTATAAGGGACATATATACCAGGAAGGACTCAGGATGAATATATACCAGGATGGGGATTATATATATAGCAGGATGGGGAACATATATGAAAGGATGGTCCCAAGATGGGGACATATATGTATCAAGAAGGAGCCCAGGATGAGGACATATATACCTTGATGGGCTATGTATACACCAGGATGGAGACATTTTTATACCAGTTAGTACACTTCATCAAATGTGCTATATAGATTACCCCAAAAATGGGGACCCCCTGATGAAGGGCAATCGAAACAGCTGTTGGGGTCGGTACCCACATTCCGGACTCATGTGCCACTAGGTAAGCAATATACTGAAAGAACTAGTGGTGGTTTCTCTGCTTCTGATTAATCTATCGTCCCCTACACAGGGACAGTATTGTCACACATTAATTGTAGCTTCTTGGTGTGTCAGCAGCCTGGATTGAGGGCTCTAAACAGCAATTATTTGCTAAACTAGACATCTGACAGCCTCTTTTCCCTCTGGCTGATCCATTTGTCTACAACTGGTATATTACATGTTGTACAGATATAGCCTTCCAACTAATAGGAATTAGGCCAGTATAAATGCCCATCTGGTAAATCTTTGTGGTCTGACTGCTGTCCAATGAGTATCCATCAAGCTCTAGATATATATGATGATAAAAATTAATTAATTTTTGCATTGCACCAGCACTTTACATTATTAATTGTTGTTCTTTCTTTCATATGGTCCTATTTATGGGTGCCCTCCAACTGTGGGTTGTGGACTTCGGTCTTCTTGGTTCCCATAATTGTCACACTGGTTTTAACCTTTAATAAATTGAATTTGCATTAGACTGGATTGTCGCGTATTTTCTCTCGTTTGTACATATATATACCAGGATGGGGGAAATATATGCTAGAATAGGGGTCAGTACTTACCAAGATGGGAGACATATACAGTACAGACCAAACGTTTGGACACACCTTCTCATTCAAAGAGTTTTCTTTATTTTCATGACTTTGAAAATTGTAGATTCACACTGAAGGCATCAAAACTATGAATTAACACGTGGAATTATATACTTAACAAAAAAGTGTGAAACAACTGAAAATATGTCTTATATTCTAGGTTCTTCAAAGTAGCCACCTTTTGCTTCGATTACTGCTTTGCACACTCTTGGCATTCTCTTGATGAGCTTCAAGAGGTAGTCACCGGAAATGGTTTTCACTTCACAGGTGTGCCCTGTCAGGTTTAACAAGTGGGATTTCTTGCCTTATAAATGGGATTGGGACCATCAGTTGTGTTGTGCAGAAGTCTGGTGGATAGACAGCTTATAGCCCTACTGAATAGACTGTTAGAATTTGTATTATGACAAGAAAAAAGCAGCTAAGTAAAGAAAAACAAGTGGCCGTGATTACTTTAAAGGTACTGTTACACGCCGCTATATGGCTTCCATTTCGCTGGCAATTTGATGTGAGCGCGCGCGTTTCGCAGACATCTTGCTGAACTTTTGTGGGATCAGATGTATTGTCCCTAGCTCCTGCCCCCTATTACTACAACTTTCCCCCTCTTGTCAGATGATTCCGGTAAGAGTAAAATGCAGTTACATGTTATACTCGGATCTGTGTAAGCAGGTGTAGACTGCAGCCATTACACAAAGTGTAATAAAAGTGAGGTATATCATGATCTGTAATCCTGCATCCTAGCATGTTCATGTACTATATGTGGGTTAGATGTGTTTTTGTGTAGAATCTAGGTATGTAGGTTATTATAAAGCCACTGTGTAGAAACTATCTTAGCCATAATGCTCCTAGCACTGTATGGAGATAGATTCATTTCTGTATAGGGTAGAGGCTGCTGCAGTAACCTTTACCCCAGTTGCTGATGTTCATTGTACTCTGTGTTATATTACTGCAGTGCTAGTTTCTTTAATGTACCCAGTACTGACAGTGATTTTTCTATACCTTGAATTATAGCTCTACCACACATCAAGTTCACATCATCACCAATAAATCAAGACTTAAGCACTAGTGATGAGCGAGTATGCTCTGCGCTGCTCGGTACTCGCACAAGTATCACTGTACTCGGGCTACTCGGCGAGCACTGACTAATCTCGCGATACTCGTGCTGTGCTCGTGGTCCTCATCCCTGCATGTTGGCGCTCTTTAGAAAGCCAGCCCACATGCAGGGATTGGCTGGCAGACCACTGCAATGCCACAGCCCTGTTAGTTGTGGCATTGCAGTGATTGGCCGGCCTGCACAGCGTGACCGAGCCTTTATAAGACCCGGCCGCGCTGTGCTCTGCACACAGCCATCCAGACAGTGAGTGTAGGGACAGTGTCTGCTGCTGCTTAGGGACAGATTTGCGGCCCTCATAGGTAGATCCGGAGCAAGGCTGCAAACTGCTGCTGACCACAACAGTCCTTCTCAGGACTAATCTAGGAGGATATAGGCAGGGTGATCCAGATCGGAATCCAAGCTTTTCTGTGACCATAACAGTACTTACTAGCTTGATACAGGTTAGGGACTAAAATCCTACTCTCCTGTGAGCTGAACAGTTACCAGACTGGTGTACTTACTACCTTGATACAGGTTAGGGACTAAAATCCTACTCTCCTGTGAGCTGAGCAGTTACCAGACTGGTGTACTTACTACCTTGATACAGGTTAGGGACTAAAATCCTACTCTCCTGTGAGCTGAACAGTTACCAGACTGGTGTACTTACTACCTTGATACAGGTTAGGGACTAAAATCCTACTCTCCTGTGAGCTGAACAGTTACCAGACTGGTGTACTTACTACCTTGATACAGGTTAGGGACTAAAATCCTACTCTCCTGTGACCATTACAGTCACCAGACTGGTGTACTTACTACCTTGATACAGGTTAGGGACTAAAATCCTACTCTCCTGTGACCATTACAGTCACCAGACTGTTGTACTTACTACCTTAATATAGGTTAGGGACTAAAATCCTACTCTCCTGTGACCATTACAGTCACCAGACTGTTGTACTTACTACCTTGATACAGGTTAGGGACTAAAATCCTACTCTCCTGTGACCTGAACAGTCACCAGACTGTTGTCGCTGTATACAGGCAAAATGCGCAAGGGCGTTGGCAAGGGCGTTGGCAAGGAACAAGGAAGTGGACGTGATGGTGGTGCAGGCAGAGGCCGAGGTCATGTGCAAGCACTAATTTCGCAACAACAAAGTGGCACATCTACTCGCTCGCACGTCCTGTCCCAAATTATTGGAGCCCGCAGCAGTACACCGCTCTTGAACCAAGACCAGTGTCAACAGGTTGTTACTTGGATAGCGGATAATGCTTCAAGTCAGATGGGCACCTCCACAAACACCCTGTCTTCCACACGGTCAAGTGTCAGTAGCCGTGATACTGCACCGCACATTTCCCAACCTGATCCTCCTTCCTACCACCAGGCCGAGTACACGTCCACGGACATTACTGATCCCACACTAGGACACTCGGAAGAGCTGTTCACGTATCCATTCGCAGAATCTGGCCTCTCGCCAGCTCCTGTTGAAGTGGGTGATGAGGAGATGGTATGTACAGATGCCCAAATATTTGAGCAGCCACTTTCTCACGAACGGAACGTTGGCAACGTGTCTCAACAAGGGGTGGACGATGATGAGACACAATTGCCAGGAAGTCAGGAGGAGGATCAGGGTGCGGACGAGAAAGACGACGTGGTGGATGATCCAGTAGCTGACCCAACATGGCAGGAGGATATGCAGAGCGAGGCCAGCAGTGCACAGGGGGAGGGAGGCGTAGCATCCCAACAGGCAGTACGAAGCAGGGTCGTGTCTGCAGGCAGAAGGCAGGCAACCGTTCCCCGGAACAACAACACGACTCAAGGTGCCTCTGCAAATGTTAGGTCTTCCCGAGTCTGGGAGTTTTTTAAGTTAGCTCCAGATGACTCTAAAAAGGCCATTTGCAACACCTGCCATGCCAGTATCAGCAGGGGTACGAAAACTAGCAGCCTTACCACCACCAGCATGATCAGGCACGTCAGCCAAGCACCCGACTTTGTGGGAAGTACAACAGAGTCGAGGAGCGGTGCATGCTGATGTCACTGCTACGTCTTCGCGTGTTGTGTGTGCGAGCCAATCCCTTGTCCATGCTGGCCGCGAACAAGCCTCCGGCCCTGCACCTGAAGTTGCCCACGCACAAATAACACCACCATCAAGCACGTCCTTGTCCCAGCGCAGTGTTCAATTATCCATTCAGCAAACATTTGAACGCAGGCGCAAATACGCTGCCAACGCCCCACATGCCACAGTCCTGAATTCTCACATTTCACGACTCATAGCGCTAGAAATGTCGCCTTTCCGGCTGGTGGAGACGGAAGCATTCCGCGACCTGATGGCGGCTGCTGTCCCAAGTTACTCAGTCCCCAGCCGCCACTATTTCTCCAGATGTGCCGTCCCCGCATTGCATAACCACGTGTCCAACAGCATCACACGTGCCCTGAACAACGCTGTTTCAGCCAAAGTCCACCTAACCACAGACACGTGGAGAAGTGCTTGTGGGCAAGGCCGCTACATCTCCTTGACGGCACACTGGGTTAATATTGTGGAGGCTGGGACCCAGTCTGAGCGAGGGACGGAACACATCCTTCCCACACCAAGGATAGCAGGCCCTACCTCTGTCAGGGTTTTACCGACACTCTACAGCTCTGGAATGTCATGCTCCTCAGCCCCCTCCTCCTGTGCATCCTTATCCACTGTACCCTCCACACCAGTCCCAAGCTGGAAGCACTGCAGCACTGCCTCTGCGAAGCGGCAACAGGCTGTGCTGAAGCTAGTCTGCATAGGTGACAAACCCCACAATGCAGAAGAGATGTGGACAGCTCTGAAACAGCAGGCAGATCACTGGCTCACACCTTTGAACCTAGAGCCAGGAAAGGTCGTATGTGAGAATGGCCGGAACCTGGTGGCAGCTTTGAGGCGAGTCCAGCTGACGCATGTTCCATGCGTGGCCCATGTGCTCAACCTGGTGGTTCAGAGGTTTCTAAAGTGATACCCAGAGCTGTCTGAACTGCTGGTAAAAGTTCGCCATCTGTCTGCACATTTTCGCAAGTCACCTGCTGCTTCAGCCGGCCTTGCCGGCTTTCAGCGCCGTTTGCGTCTTCCAGCCCACAGACTGGTGTGTGATGTCCCCACGCGTTGGAATTCAACTCTGCACATGTTGTTCAGGATATGTGAGCAGAAGAGGGCAGTTGTGGACTACCTGCATCACCTAAGCCGTCGGGAAATGGGTCAAACTCCACACATAACACCTGAGGAGTGGAGATGGATGTCCGACCTATGTACCGTCCTCCAAAACTTTGAGGACTCCACCAAGATGATGAGCGGCGATGACGCCATTATTAGCGTCACCATACCACTACTCTGCCTTCTAAAACGGTCTCTGCTGAAAAACAAAGAGGATGCATTGCAGGCCGAGCACGATGACTTGGAGCAAGAAACAGTAGTGGGTGTGGGTGAAAACACACAGCCCAGCCTCATCTCATCACAACATGCAGTGGAGGACTATGACGAGGAGGAGGAGGATGAAGACATGGAGCAACTCTCTGGCCAAATTAAGGATATGACATGCACACCAGTCATACCCTCGATTCAGCGTGGCTGGCCAGAGGACAGGGGAGATGAGGAGGAGGACAGCATGTTCAGTCATCGTGTTGGTCTGGATACTGAAGTGATGGCTGTTAAGAGTCTGGCGCACATGGCTGACTTTATGGTAAGCTGCCTGGCTCGTGACCCTCACGTTCAGAACATCTTGGCCGACAATCAGTACTGGTTGGCAACACTGTTAGACCCACGCTACAAGGAGAACTTTATGTCTCTCATTCCTGAGGCGGAGAGGTCAGCCAAAATGCAGCAGTTCCAGAAGGCCATAGTCACGGAAGTAGGCAAATCATTCCCCTCACAAAACGCTAGCGGCATAGGTCAGGAATCGGTGGACAACCAAGGCGTACGGCCGAGAGGGGCACAAGTCCAATCCGCCAGAGGTAGGGGAACAGTCTTTACGATGTGGGACAGTTTTCTCAGCCCCTCACGTACGACAGCCCCTGAGGTGCAGGGTAGTGCCACAAGAAATGCTAAGTTTGGCCAGATGCTGAAGGAGCACCTTGCAGATTGAACAACTGTACTGCGAGATTCCTCTGTGCCTTACAATTATTGGGTCTCCAAGCTGGACACGTGGCATGAATTGGCTCTCTATGCCTTGGAAGTCCTGGCCTGCCCTGCCGCTAGCATTTTGTCAGAGCGTGTTTTCAGTGCCGCAGGTGGAATCATTACTGATAAACGCACCCGCCTGTCAACTGAAAATGCTGACAGGCTGACTCTGATCAAGATGAACAAGGGTTGGATTGGGCCAGACTTCACCACACCACCAACAAATGACAACTGAATTTAAATTTTGTTATGGGAATTTGCCATGTACCTCCACTCACCCTTGGGTACACACTTCTGGACTTTGGCTAATCGCTGGACTGCTCCTCCTTCTCCTCATGTGCCACCATGATGACCGTTACAATAGTTAGGCTGTTGTTTCAGGTATACCCCCAGTGGTAAATTTTTACGCCCATTCTTTTTGAATGGCCATTACAACGACAGGATACCCGCTCCTTTTCAATGGGAAAAATGTTTTGAGGCCCTCATGCACGTCTCTATCCAGGGACAATGTGGAGCCTCCCAATTTTTGGCTGCCCTGCCAAAGGGCTATACTACAATACACCCACTTGAGGTTTACAGGCCCTCCTGCATGTCTGTATGCATGGGTCATTGTTGAACCTCCCAATTTTTGGCTGCCCTGGCCAAAGGGCTATACTACAATACACCCACTTGAGGTTTACAGGCCCTCCTGCATGTCTGTATGCATGGGTCATTGTTGAACCTCCCAATTTTTGGCTGCCCTGGCCAAAGGGCTATACTACAATACACCCACTTGAGGTCTACAGGCCCTCCTGTACGTCCCTATCCTGGGACAATGTGGAGCCTCCCAATTTTGGGCTGCCCTGCCAAAGGGCTATACTCCAATACACCCACTTCCTTACAATGGGCACTTCAGGTTTACAGGCCCTCATGCACGTCTCTATCTAGGGGCATTGGTGAGCCTCCCAATTTTAGACTGCCCTGGCAAAGGAAAATACTAGAATAGACCCAGTTCCTCAAAATGGGCACAATATGTCAAGACAGGGCTTCATGTACGTCTCTTCTCAGGGACATCAGAGTGCCGCACAATGTTTTCACGTAAAATCTTTCATGTAATCACAAAAAGTAACATACACCAGCTGTATCTCACTATTGGGTATGTGCCCTTAACATCTCCACCCTGAATATTCATTTTGGTGTCATTTTGGAAGGTTTTCTGGTGACTCCGTAAAATTGGCGTGAAACTCGGACAAGATTGTTCACAGCTGTGACTTTTGAGTGAGAAATGCTTCCAGGGGTCTTCCCCATGGTGTTGCCATGTCATTTGAGCACTCGTCTGAGACTTTTGTGACATTTTTAGGGTTTCTACATGCTGCCGGCAGTCATTTCATAAAAATACTCGGGTCTCCCATAGGATAACATTGGGCTCGGTACTCTGGCTGAGTTCACGAGTATCTCGGGATGCTCGGCCTGAGCTTCAAGCACCCGAGCATTTTAGTACTCGCTCATCACTATTAAGCACCCATACAGTCTGTTTACTGGGGAAGTGAACAATGGTTAAGCTGTATGGTAGACCGGACCTGGTGAGATTCATTCTTCTGGCAGAACATTTTCTATTGAAGAACAATTTTTTCCAAATTTGAGAATTCCTTCTTCCTGCAGATATGTCCAGTGGGGGTGAAATTCTTCCCCTCATTGGCCTACCTATACCTGTCTGT
This sequence comes from Allobates femoralis, assembly GCA_033576535.1. Lineage (NCBI taxonomy): Eukaryota > Metazoa > Chordata > Amphibia > Anura > Aromobatidae > Allobates > Allobates femoralis. The sequence goes on from JARQOC010000003.1 coordinate 768,012,297, forward strand.
TTGGGAGAGGGAATTCCTTTTTTTCTATGGACAATCCACACCATGGTTTTCCTAGATGGTACGGGAGGTACATCGATGACCTCATCCTTATATGGGATGGGTCGGTCGATGCATCTCCAGACAAGAATGTAGAAGCATTTCTTCATTATTGCAACAATAACAGCATGAATCAAAAATTCACCATACAGGACCATGGTGTTTCTGCGTCCTATTTGGATTGCACACTTATGGGGGATAATCTTACTTGAAAAGTAATCGCCAAATTATATAGGAAAAACATTTCTGGCAACTCATTATTACATATGGACAGTTGGCATCCTTCACACACTATCAAAAGCTTACCTATAGGTGAATCCATTAGGGCCATCATTCATCTGATGTGATTGTGCTGTGATTCACGCATCTTTCTGTGCTATTGTAATGGTATATAAGATTTCATCTCATCCCATTCATTCATTTGATGTGATTGTGCTGTGATTCACCCATCTTTCTGTGCTATTGTAATGGTATATAATATTTAATCTCAACCCATTAATTCATCTGATGTGATTGTGCTGTGATTCACCCATCTTTCTGTGCTATTGTAATGGTATATAATCATTTTAATCTTAGATTGTTCAAGAATGCTGTAATAAGGTCATCTGTCTGTAAGGCTTTATAGCCCACTTTGGCCTGCAACCCTGTTTATTTATCTGGCTTGCATGTTCCCCTGCTGTCTTAAGTTAGTGTGATTGATTGATTAACGAGTTAAATTGACCCTGATCTAAGCACAAGCTCTCCTATAAATTTAGACATAGCTCAGGGGTAGCATATGATGCTGGGGTAGCATATGATGCGCAAATTTAAATAAGTACAGATTTTAAGAAGTGCAATATGCAGTTATACCGGGCAGTTAATTGAGACAGGAAACGGGTAAGTCATGCCAGACAATCAGACATACAACTTGTGCTGCAAAATGTGTTCACTGTTCGTATTTGCATCATTTTTGCGCTAGCTGCTTCCGTGCCTCATATCTACTGTTCCTCCACACACTTGGTTCATTCCATCCATATCTGTCCCTCTCTGCTCCCCTCTCCTATGTACAGCTCTCATGCTCTTTTTAAAATGTTAATAAGCCCAGATTTATCCACACCCTCCATACAATATAAGAGACGACTTCACAAACCCCTTAACCATCTACTCACTCTCTTTATTCTTCAGCTCCTAGTCGCAGGGGATATTGAACCAAATCCAGCCCCTTCTTAGAATAGTAAATTTAACTCTTTCCCTACTACTCTCAGAAACTCCAAAAATGTAATTAATATCCCCTGCATGCCATCTGTCTCCTTCAACTTTGCCCTTTGGAACCCTCGCTCAGCATGCAACACACTCAATTTTCTCATACCCCTAGACCTGAGAACAGATCAGGGGGAGGCGTTGGTCTTCTGCTGTCAACAAATTTTGCTTTTCAGGTTATCTCACCTGTCCCCTCACTTATCTTCTCTTCTTTTGAGGTACACACTGTAAGACTCTACAGGCCCTTCTCCCTGCGAGTTGCTGTGGTTTATATACCGCCAGGCCCCCACATCAATTTCTTGATCACTTTGCTACCTGACTTCCCCACTTTGTGGTAGCGGCGTGTAAATCAGGGAAGGTGCTCCACAGAAAGTAACCTGCAGCACCCGTCGGCACTTCCAGGGATCGAAAAAACCTACTGTGGAGCACCTTGTGTATTTGCGGTATCAGGTACTGTTAGGAACCGTTGAAAATGCGCGCGTGCGGTGCCTACCTGTTGCTTCCTTCGGTAGTGGCGTGTAAAGGTACCATTATAGATAACTGTTATTTTCTGCAGAGATGAGTCCTAGCTAGAAGACGTGATATCGGTCTGCACCGAATGAAGATGAAACCTAAAGATGAATGACTTCACCTAGAGACATCACTTGAGAGTATGTGTATTATTACCTAAAATGTTGATTGCTCTCAGTGTGAGAAACAAGATACAAATCTTGTAGTTGTGATACCTTTTAATGGCTAACAAAAATAAAATAAATGATGTTATAAGGCGAGCTTTCGAGAAGAGACCTGAGTCGTCTCGAAACTCGCCTTATAACATCATTTATTTTATTTTTGTTAGCCATTAAAAGGTATCACAACTACAAGATTTGTATCTTGTTTCTCACACTGAGAGCAATCAACATTTTCTCAACTGGCTAACATGGTAACAAACCTTTTTCTTCTATTATTACCTATACACGCAAACTGAACACTGTATACAGAGCTTCTGTGTATAATGTCGCAGGTGATCACTATATTACCTGTACACTGACACTGAATACCAAGCTCCTATATATAATGTGATCACTGTATTACCTCTGCACTATATGCAGAGCCTCTGTGTATAATGTCACTGGTGATCTATGCATTATTGTACACTGACACTATACAGAGAGCACCTGTGTATAATGTCACTGGTGATTACAGTATACCTGTACACTGACACTATATACAGAGCTCCTGTGTATAATGTCACTGGTAATTACTGAATTACCTGTACACTAGACACTATATATCTAGATCCTGTGGATAATGTCACTGATAATCACTGTATTACCTGTACACTGACCTAGTATACAAAGCTTTTTCTAAAAAAAACTTCATTATTGTAGTATTAGTGATCATTGTGTCGTCAAGGAAGGAAAACATCCGGTATGGTTCACGGGCGCTTCCAGAATTGAAAGCAATTTCTCTGCAATTTTTCAGAGTTTATTTCAAATTGCAAGATAAAATATATTGTATTTTATCCTGTAATTTTAAATAAACTCTGAAAAATTGCAGAGAAATTGCTTTTAATTCTGGAAGCACCCGTGAACCATACCTGATGTTTTCCTTCCTTGACTATTCCTGACAGACCCTCCGGCTGGGCGGCCCAATCATTCAGGCACGGAGCTGCAAGCCAGACGTCCCTAAGCCCAAACAAGCCACCTAGGTGGGGACCGATGCACAAAAACAGCAAGACACCTACAAGGTGACGATATACCATATTTCTATTGATCTATTGTAAAGCTCTAATACTGCACTTAGATCTCCTTCCCTCCCTTCTACAGATCATACAGTCTTGTGAGGTCTAACCCACAAACTAATCACTGTGTAGTGGCATTATGTGCTGTGTTCATGGTTTGATGGTATTTGTTCCATTTAAGTGGTGGTAATATGCCATCTTGTCATGGTGTGGTAGTATTTGATCACTATGTGGTGGTATTATGTATTCTGGTCAAGGTGTGGCCATATTTTTCCCTTGTATGTGGCATTATTCAGTCTCTATGTGGTGGTAATATGTCCTCTGGCTACGGTGTGGTGGTATTTCTCCATTTCAAATACTGAAATAAAAATATCCCCAAATACTCATTGCGTGCACATGACCTAAGGATAAGTAATAAGTTATTAATTAATAGGGGTCCGACTACTAAATCTGCAACTTTTATCACCATTATATCGGGAAAATAGAAAAACATCCAGCACCAAGTCCTGAGATATAGATCCTTAAAAATTCATTTTATTAGAAAAAAAACATTAAAACGCACATATTAAAAACATCATCCTTAAACACGGTCTTTAGTCATAGGTTTGTTTTATCCCCATTAGACTGGAGCTCATTAACAGCTCGACCACTGATCATCTCATTCCCTCAGTGGCTGTGATCGCTGGGTTTGGCTTTTTCTGGGAGCCCCAATGATGATGATGAATGGAGCCGCGGTCACACCATTACCAGCCGCTGCATTGTATAATGGGGATAAAAGTGCCACATTCTTCTGACGGTGCAGTTTCCACTGGTCGGATTCCACCAATAAATTGTTACATCGCCATTGGACTCGGTGGCTGGTGTTCCTGCCTCGGCCGCTGGGAGGCGCCGGATTCCTTCAGCTGATGGTGCCGGTGATAGGAGGGCCTTGTCCTCATATGGACCTGCTCCTTTGACGTCTGCCTCTGTCGCTGAACGCCGCCGTGTTTCTCCTTTGGGTGATGTTGGTTGCAGAGGAGTAGGCCCTGCAGAGGTGTCTGATAGGCGCAGCCTTCGTTCTTCTGTCAGAAGTGGGGTGGTTGGTGCCAGTCATGCATCACCATCTGGCCTGGTTCTAGGGGTGGTCCTGATGAGATCAGGCTGTGAGTTCCAGCCTATGGGAGGTAACCGCGCCCTTCAAATACATTGGAGCCTGTCTTGCAGGCCGCCAGATATAGTCTTGGTTCCCCAGTGATATAGTGTGTGTTTAGTTTCGACTCTGACTTTTGCCTGGATTTTCGACTCTGCTACAGCCTGACGATTTTGTTCCTAAGCTGCCCTCTCGGTTTTAACTCGGACTCCTGACTACGTTTTTCAGGTCCTGTATTTTCCCTTCCTGGCAACCTTCCTGCTCTGCTGCTCATAATAGGCAGCTACCCCCTGGGCTCCGCTGTAATTCCAGATCCCTGTATAGGGGTTAAGGGTCTCGGGGTTTTTTGGGGTGCTGCCTTACTAGCAGCTCAGCCTCACAGTGGATGGTCGTCACATAAATAAGTGATCACCTATTGAACCTGTAGATCACTGATAACATATTTTCACCAAAGAATACCTTTAATGCAAACTACAGTAAATTGTACATCGCAATAATGGTGAGCGCACAATGATGTGTAGAAGCTGCCAATATAATTGGTATAACGTCGAACAGGTTCAGCATATTGCTGAAGGGTGGGTCAATTTCCCTGGTGGGCCCCAGACACCCCAGTCCGGCGCTGGATAGGGAGTTAAGAAGATTATTGCTGGTCTTGGACTACTTTAAGGAACTATACCGCAGTATTTCAGCGATTTAAAGAACAAGGCAGCACTCACCGGTATGTGCAGGGGGGTCTTTTAATCCGGATTGTCAAGGATAGACAGGGTGCAGGGAGGTGACCACGGAGGGCCGGTGGACAACGACACCGTTTCGCAAACGACGTTGCTTCTACGGGTCCAGGTATCAATCTTTTTTTATACCGCAGTATTTGCTTACAACGTAACTGAATGTAACTAAATGTGAAAATAGTCTATACATAGAAGTATAAATAGGTTCCCTCAGATACATTTATTTTTTAAGGCACGATCAACATATTTTGTGAATTTATAAGTGACCCATAAAACTGATCAATGTTTACATAGTACCAATTAATTGAAGAGATAAATAAATAATAACAATGCAATATGCTCTTATCTTGTTAAATGAGAAAATAATTCTTTGTTTGATGTTAACCAGTGATCTTTTTTACATATAAAATATATGTAAAAATATAAATAAATTGAGTCAAGGTTGTAGTAACACTACTATATAAAACACCATTGTTATTAATGTAAATAGCATCAATTCATTGCAGAGTTGTGATGCTCACAAGCATAATAGCGATTAGCAATACTGCCACTAGTATGCTGGTGAGATCCAGAAAGAAACATGCATTGTTTCAGGTAGAAAATATCAATTAAATGCAAATCCGTTATTCTAACAATATGGTCAGAAACAAGATGCATACGAATTCCAATAAAATTTTTTATTAAATATTGATTAAAAACATACACAGAAAACAAACAGAAATGAAATAAGTGCCCCCCAAACTAATGGGAGGGGGGATAGACTCATTCACAGTGTACAGATCAAAATTGTGTGAGGTTTAAGGGAACCTGTCAGCTCAGTTTACCCCTCTATCCTACCACTACCTGTCCCTGCACCTTGCTAGCTTATCCCTAACCACCCGTGTCTGAGCTAAAACTGCACTATAAAGCTTTAGAAAACGATTTAATAACTTACATATTCCTATGATAATGAGGGCTCCAGTCCACATTCATAGACTGGGGTGGGCGGCCTCCAGGGCTCCATTTTCCCTCCTCACATGCTCTTAGCATGTCCCTGCTGGGCATTAACATTCTGTTTCCTGTGTTGAAATTCCCACCTCCTTCATACAGTATGATGTGCACCCGGACGTCAGTTCCAGTCTGGTGCAATATGGGGGCTTATCATGTGTACGGGCGGCTTCAACATGCGCACTGCACATGCACCAGAGCCGAACCATACAGCCAGATAAGCCTCCACATTGCACCAGACTGGAACTGACGTCCGGGACCCTGGAAACCACCCATTCGAGTCTATGGATGGAGACTGGATGTAAATTATTAAATCATTTTTTCCCAAGCTTCAGGCTGTGTTCACAACTCTGCATATTTGTCGCGTCTTTTTACCTGCTTTTTTAAGGGGAAAAACATGCGTAAAAATAAACGCGAGAGAACAACTTGAATTGCGCTATTTTACGCATGTTTCTTCCAGTGCTTATAATGGGTTATAGAAGAAACGCGCGTAAAAAAGCGGAAAGAATTGAAATGTTCATTCTTTTTACATGCGCGTTTCTTGCTCCAAAAACGCCACGTCTGAATGGCACATTCACTTTGCTGGGAAACGCAGATGCACATTCGTTTTTGCGGCAAAAATGCGTGTAAAAAGACGCGACAAATACGCAGCATGTGAACGTAGCCTTATAGTGCAGTTTTAGCTTAGACAGGGATGGTTAGGGATTAGCTAGCAAGGTGCAGGGACAGGTAGTGATAGAATAGGGGCCTAAAACAAGCTGACAGGTTCCCTTTAAGTATAGACTGAGACCCTCAAAAACAGATTGATGTATAAATCTACTTACTGAACAAAAACTACACTTGTTCAAATATATGCAGTGCCTTGTGAAAGTATTTGGCCCCCTTGAACTTTTCAACCTTTTGCCACATTTCAGGCTTCAAACATAAATATATAAATTCTAATTTTTTTTTTGTGAAGAATCAACAACACGTGGGACACAATCGTGAAGTGGAACAAAATGTATTGGATATTTTAAACTTTTTTAACAAATAAAAAACTGAAAGGTGGGGCATGCAATATTATTCGGCCCCTTGACTTAATACTTTGCAGCGCCACCTTTTGCTGCGATTACAGATGAAAGTCGCTTGGGGTATGTCTCTATCAGTTTTGCACATCAAGGGACTGAAATTCTTGCCCATTCTTCCGTGCAAAACAGTTGGAGCTCAGTGAGGTTGGATGAAGAGCGTTTGTGACCAGTAGTTTTCAGCTCTTTCCACAGATTCTCGATTGGATTCAGGTCTGGACTTTGACTTGGCCATTCTAACACTGGTGTTTAGAGGGTGATGAGCTATGTTGCTTTTACACCAAACTTATCATTTTGCATTGTGGTCAAAAAGTGTGATTTCGGTTTCATCTGACCAGAGCATCTTATTCCACATGTTTGGTGTGTGTCCCTGGTGGCTTGTGGCAAACTTCAAACGAGACTTTTTATGGATATCTTTGAGAAATGGCTTTCTTCTTGCCACTCTTCCATAAAGGCCAGATTTGTGCAATGTACGACTGATTGTTGTCCTATGGACAGACTCTCCCACCTCAGCTGTAAATCTCTGCAGTTCATCCAGAGTGATCATGGGCCTTTTGGCTGCATCTCTGATCAATCTTCTCTTGTTTGAGATTAAAGTTTAGAGGGACGGCCGGGTCTTGGTAGATTTGCAGTGGTCTGATACTCCTTCCATTTCAATATGATCGCTTGCACAGTGCTCCTTCAGATATTTAAAACTTGGGAAATCTTTTTGTACCCAAATCCAGCTTTAGACTTCTCCACAACAGTATCTCGGACCTGTCTGGTGTGTTCCTTGTTTTTCATGATGCTCTCTGCACTTGAAACAGAACCCTGAGATCACAGAGCAGCTGCATTTATATGGAGACTTGATTACACACAGGTGGATTCTATTTATCAGTCATTTAGGACAACATTGGATCATTTAGAGATCCTCACTGACCTTCTGGAGTGAGTTTGCTGCACTGAAAGTAAAGGGGACGAATAATATTGCACGTCCCACTTTTCACTTTTTTATTTGTTAAAAAAATCCAATAAATTTCGTTCCACTTCACGATTGTGTCCCACTTGTTGATTATTCACAAAAACATTAGAATTTATATCTTTATGTTTGAAGCCTGAAATGTGGCAAAAGGTTGAAAGGTTCAAGGGGGCCAAATACTTCCACAAGGCACTGTATATATACAAATGAAACCACAGACAAGTTATTGGGAGCGAATTCACAGAGAGAATAGTATAGAGTTATAGGTGAGATACTCTGCAGGAGCGAGAATAATATAGAATTATAGGTGAAAGCTCTACAGCACAGAAGAATACGGTAGTATGCCGGGGTGTTGTTGGGGGTATCACGGCAGTCTTGGTCCGGACCGTGTCCCGAGCCCACAAGTAATGGGGGGTATTTACAGGGGGGTAAGTCGTGACGCCACGTGTGATGTGTGGTCAGGGTGACCACCGCTGCTGCAGAACCTCCAGGGATGATGTTTGGCAGCCGGTGATGTAATGGCTCTCCACGGGCAGAGCCTGGTTCCCTGGGGCAGTGATGATAATAGTCTGTAGATGATGCAGAGTAGGGGTAGTGGTAAAGATGATAGCAGTTTGTAAGGGAAAGTAGAGCTTGAGCGCAAGGATCACACAGACTCACGGTTTTGTAGCTTTCCAAGTCTTTACTGTAGGTGTTGTTTAACAGAGTACGGTCCACAGAGTCTGTACCGGGGCCGGGTTGCTCCCACCCTGACAGGGTCCTTGGCTTCCCACTCCTGCGCTGTTTGTGTGGTCCTGCTGCCACTTTAGCTAGGCTGCCGGCCCTGTCTCTCCTCACGGGTACCCACTTGCTAGGCAACTTGAGTCTTATCTTAGTGTTTCTGACCCCGCCGTATTGCTTTGCTGTGGTACAGTGAAGATGAATAACCTCCACTAGTCCGGTGTTTACAGTGCTGCTTGTGTCAGGCACAATTTCGGATCCGGTATCTGGTCTTTGCGCTCCTCTGGGGCTAGTTATGGGGTAACTCAATCTCCCAGATATGTTCCTCTGTTTCTCTTAACTCCTTTCCTCAGACCCTGGCTAGGCCTGGAATTGAGCAGCGGACCGTAGGGGAGCCTAAGGCAGCTCCTTTACACCCCAGTCCTTCTTCCTCAGTTGTCCCTGGAACTGAACTCTTCACAGTACTGCTATGTACTGAACTGAACTGCTCACTTCCTCTCCACACCAGAATATATAGGGAAGCAGCTTTAGCTCCCCCTTCTGGCCTGGAGGCACTAGTGTAGTGTTGTGGGTTGTGTGGGGAGTTAACCATTGGTGTTGATACTGTGGCACATTAACCCCTGGGGTGCCACATATATATCTCTCGTGTTCATGTGCCTGTATAATTTGGATGTGTGTATGTGCCTGTACAGTATATGTATATATGATATGTGCCTATATATCTGTATTGTATGTGCCTGTATATCTGATATGTGTGTATGTACCTGTATATCTGGTATGTATGTATGTGCCTGTATATCTGGGATGTGTGCATGTGCCTGTATAATTGAGATGTGTGTATGTGCTTGTACAGTATATGTGTATATGGTATGTGCCTATATATCTGTATGTTTCTGTATATCTGGTAAATATGTATGTGCCTGGATATCTGGGATGTTGCTGCCTGTCTACCTGGTACGTATGTGCCTATATAGCTGGATTGTTGGGGCCTATATATATGACGTGTGTATGTGCCTGTATATTTGGTATGTGTGAATCTGCCTGTGATAAATATTCTTAACTGTATGAATAACTTGTTTATAATGTAGTTTGTGAAGTAATTTTGCACAAGCTATGTTTGTTTGAACTTGTCTGATGTATGTCCTGCTCTTCTGTGATGTGCGCGGTGTACTCATGTGATGTTTATAATAAGTGGACTCTACATGTGTGATGTGTGCACTGTGCTTGTGACATCTCTCAGGTTTGGGCTATGCTTGTGTGTCATTTAGAAAGTTTGTGCTTTGCTTTTGTGACGTGTTGGATGTGTACACTATGCTTGTGTGATGTGTGTGTTTTACAGATGTGACATTTGGGCAATGTGTTGTGTACTTGTGGCGCCCCGCAACGAGTGCGTCACAAGAGAGTATTGCAGCCGCAATATTCTCTAGACAAAGCAGTGCAATAGTTAACTCAGAGATCCAACCCAACATACAACACCTAGAACAGGGGACCAATCATAGGTCCTGGTGGGTGGAGTGTTAGGGTAGTGAAGAGAAACACACAAAAATCTAGACAGTCAGAACAGTAGGAGTCTGGAATCTAGAGCCTAGAGCAGACTAGAACTTGGAGTGGAGCGGGGGCTCCGCACTCCGTGCGGGCCCCTGGGCCGTCACCGGTCGGGTGTCAGCACCTGAGGCCTTAACTACCGGGATTGGGCATTTCTACACGGGTTCCCAAAAGACTCCCGTGCCCACAACTCACAGCCGGTTCACTGGTACCGAAGCTGGCAGCAGTTCACCTCTGTCACGCGAACCAGCCCCGTGGAGGAGCAGCTTTATAGGAGCACCCCACCACCAGCCAGTTTCCAGTCGTCTAACCAGCGGTGTACCCACCGAGGGACCCAAGGCTCCCCAAAGAATCCAGAACGTACATCATGGATAGGGCATTGAAGCAGGCTCCCCGTACCCGATCTGGTATTCCTGGGCGACGCTGGCAAGAGAAGCTAAGGAGGTAGAGAGGAGGTACACTGCGGATCTCTGAGGAGCACTATCACTGCTGAGTCCACCCGGTCTTCTACTCAACCACTGTAAGCCATGTACTGCCTGCTGGTTACAGTAAAGAACCGTTGCAGAGACTATCTGTGTCCGTGTCTCCTTATGAACTGTCCGTCGTTAACTGAAGGTAACCGCAGCTGCCGCACAACATCTTGAGCAGCTCCAGCCCCCGGGGATCACCGCTCAGCCTGTGGGGAGCGTAACATCTTGCTGCTGTCCATCACCCCGGGAGGTTCCGCAGCGTCGGTAGCCCTTACCGAATCTACTCATAGGTGGCGTCACGAAGAAAACAAATTAAAACCCCTTTTAATCTGTTCCCGTAAGACGACCTCAATTTTGATCTGCACTACACCGGGCCCCACTACCGGCAGGCGCGGTCCACCCGTGACAAGGAAGGAGAAGAATCGCCTGTTTAAACCGGGAGTAACCCTGGCCCCTGGTGTGCGTCAGAAAATGGCGTCACGAACAGGATACGAGCAGGCCCGTTACCCAACGGGTATGTTGTGCTTAAACTGGACTTTATTGTCTACAATTGGACTTTGTTCGTCCCTAAAAGAACTTTCCCGCCTTTACACCATTGGGTCAAGATGGCGCCCAAGATGGCGTTCCCGCCACAAGAAGCCGCCACGTGAAGCCCAAGAGTGAGTCAACCCCCCCTCACTGTGGGAGGGCCAAGGACAAAAGGCGCCAAACTCTTTGTCCGCCCTGATTGCTCGAATCAACCATGGGGGCGGACCCCAAAGACTTTTCCCACGATTGGACTACAAAAGCCCAGAGGAGATGGGAGTGTCATACCTAGACACACCGACAGAGAGAGAAGACATCTTCACCAGCTCAACAAGAACGTCTTACCGGTTGATCGGGTGTGGTTTCCCTCCAAAGAAGAATGGCCAGCATGAGACTCCAAGACCTGATGCGGGAGGTCGAGGCGGAGGCCAGAGCAGCCATCAGCCAACCGGGTCCGGATCCTGCCTTTACCATAGACGGCAGCCCCGACTTCTGGCTAGAGGCTCTACAAGACCTCCGGGTGCGGTTACTAGAGACAGTGGAATGGACGATCCGTAGCTGGAGCGCGACCCTAGGCAGACGACTACACCATGCGATGCAGCAGAGCCGACCGGGTGCAGCTTCTCCAAGCCCAGACGACGTCACCAGCTTCTCGACCGCCTCACCCTCGCCTACCACCTGTCCTGCTCCGTCACCTGAGCCAATAGACTGTGTCATTCCGGTGGAGGCCGCAACTCGACCCGTTCCAGCGACCAACATCGCAACCGATTCCGTTCTTGAGCCGGAGCTCATAACACGCTCCATGGAAGAACTCGATCTCTACCAGGTTCCACCTGCGGAACCCGCGACTAGTTTCCACACTACCGAGACTGTCGCTTGTTTCTCCCTTGAACCGGAGGCCTCCTCTGCAACTACAGAGGCCTACCTGGTAACCGGGATTGAAACACCTTTACCTGCGGAAACAGATGAAGAGGCAGGCAGCCTGGAAGCCCTGCAGGACGTCCCTACGGAAGGATCCGCAGCACCACCGCCCTGTTGTACAACGGAACAAGCTTTAACGTCTTTCATCATCGAGCAGCCTGATGTGATCATCGAGGAAGAGGTCGGAGAGGATGACGACGAGACCCACAGCACCGCTGAGGATTTCGACACCGGGTGCGCTTGGGGAGACAACAGAGAACTTCCTTCCGGGCATACAGCTCGGGTACACTGGTCGGGTGCACTGCCGACACCTTCCCCTGTGCCGTTCCACCGGGTTCCGATACAGACAGCCCGCCAAGTTCAAGCTTCCCGCCAAACCACCAGCTCCATTACTCATCTTTACACCCCGAGCCGTAACGACGGAGATGTACGCCAGAGACGACGAGAGGAGTGGCAAGCCCGAGAACGCGCCAACATGGAGGCCCGTGCCGAGGCTCGCCGCCAGCCGCCGCTGTCTGCTGAACTCCGCCGTGAAGGTAGAATTTCCACCTTTAACTTAAATACCGGGTGGGGGTTCGCTTGGGAGGTGGGTTTGAATGAGGAGGTGTTTGTGGGGCGCCGGGACGTTGAGTCAAACTTGCCAAGAGGACATCCCGATCGCGACCTATACCGGGGCGATATTATCACCTACGAGCGCTATGCTTGTGCAGATGGGTGGTTCGCTATCCGGGTGCGCCATCACCCTCAGAGCCAGTGACTTTAAAACTTGAACTTCATCAATGACTCTGTTCCCGTTAATCATTGACTGTGTGATCTCGCGGCTACAGCCTGGACTCTAGTTAAAGTACAGCCGACCGCCCGCCGGGTCCGCACAAAGTGATTACCTGTTTCTTTGCTTATATCACCAAAGCATACCTTTACCTGTTTTTCTATTTTAATAAAAGTGTGTCATATATGTATAAAAATGCAAAAACCTCTGTAATGTGAGTAGTTTGACGCTTGGGGACAAGCTGATTTAACCAAGGGGGAGTGTGGCGCCCCGCAACGAGTGCGTCACAAGAGAGTATTGCAGCCGCAAATTTCTCTAGACAAAGCAGTGCAATAGTTAACTCAGAGATCCAACCCAACATACAACACCTAGAACAGGGGACCAATCATAGGTCCTGGTGGGTGGAGTGTTAGGGTAGTGAAGAGAACACACAATAATCTAGACAGTCAGAACAGTAGGAGTCTGGAATCTAGAGCCTAGAGCAGACTAGAACTTGGAGTGGAGCGGGGGCTCCGCACTCCGTGCGGGCCCCTGGGCCGTCACCGGTCGGGTGTCAGCACCTGAGGCCTTAACTACCGGGATTGGGCATTTCTACACGGGTTCCCAAAAGACTCCCGTGCCCACAACTCACAGCCGGTTCACTGGTACCGAAGCTGGCAGCAGTTCACCTCTGTCACGCGAACCAGCCCCGTGGAGGAGCAGCTTTATAGGAGCACCCCACCACCAGCCAGTTTCCAGTCGTCTAACCAGCGGTGTACCCACCGAGGGACCCAAGGCTCCCCAAAGAATCCAGAACGTACATCATGGATAGGGCATTGAAGCAGCCTCCCCGTACCCGATCTGGTATTCCTGGGCGACGCTGGCAAGAGAAGCTAAGGAGGTAGAGAGGAGGTACACTGCGGATCTCTGAGGAGCACTATCACTGCTGAGTCCACCCGGTCTTCTACTCAACCACTGTAAGCCATGTACTGCCTGCTGGTTACAGTAAAGAACCGTTGCAGAGACTATGCTGTCCATCACCCCGGGAGGTTCCGCAGCGTCGGTAGCCCTTACCGAATCTACTCATAGGTGGCGTCACGAAGAAAACAAATTAAAACCCCTTTTAATCTGTTCCCATAAGACGACCTCAATTTTGATCTGCACTACACCGGGCCCCACTACCGGCAGGCGCGGTCCACCCGTGACAAGGAAGGAGAAGAATCGCCTGTTTAAACCGGGAGTAACCCTGGCCCCTGGTGTGCGTCATACTTACATGAGACAATAGCTATTTTTCCTTATGGAGATCAATCTGCCTGCAAGCATGAGGAGATTTATAGTCGCAATGCTCTTCTGGGTACTATCCAAATTGTCACTTCAGAGAGGAAGTAGACAAACTTTAGCTCCACCTATTGAAGTCCTAATCCTAAAAGTCATCATTGACTCTTTAAGGGTAAGTGCACACTACCCGGCGTGTTTGCCTCGGCGGCTGGGCGGGACCCGCCAGGAAGCTCCGGCGCCGTGCACCGGCTTCCTGGCGGTTATGAGCTGCGGGAGCCGGGCGGTAACCGGCGGCTGCCCAGCGGGTTCTCGGCGGCGATTCTGCAGCGGCTGGAAGCAGCACATGTTTCTGCTTGCAGCCGCTGCAGAACCGCCGGTTTTTACAGCATGTTCATTCTTTGCTAACCCGCTGGGAAACCTGCGGGTTAGCAACGGATGACGCTGGGGAACCGCCTTAATGTGCACAGCCTTGGGCTGTTTACATTAGTTTTAATGTTAATCCAAACGCTGGTTTGGATTAACATAAATTAACATAAAACTAATGTAGGCAAAACGGCGGTTTACACAGGTAAACCGCCGAAAAACAGCCCAGTGTGCACATACCCTAACAAGTCTTTTCATATGATTTAGGATTTGTGCAGGTTCAGAGCCCAAATATGCAGACACTGTGGTTCAGGGTGATTGCCCCTCATCAGTGCAAAGTATGGGGTCTGATCTGGCTGTGTTAGAGGCTAAGATGAGGTCTAAGGGAAAAGCTATTCTCCTTATGGAGATCGATCTGCCTCCTGGCATGAGGAGACATATAGCCGCAATGTTCCTCTGGGAAATATGCAAATTGTCACTTTAGGGAGGAAGTAGATCACATTGGGGCTCTGATCTGGCACAAATCCTAAATCATATTAAAAAGCTTATTAAGAGTCAATTATGACTTTTTTGCTGTAATGGGTCAAAATGCCGGAATGCCCGCGCTACCACCAGGAAACACCAGGAGACGAAGAGTTAACTGGGCAGAGTTTTCTTTATTTCATCCTACGCGTTTCAGAGCCTCTATCCGAGCTCCTTCCTCAGGGAACATCGATATAGCTCAGATAGAGGCTCCGAAACGCGTAGGATAAAATAAAGAAAAATCTGCCCAGTTAACTCTTCGTTTCCTGGTGTTTCCTGGTGGCAGCGCGGATGCATTCTGGCATTTTATCCCATTACAGCATCCCTGTTTCCACGGTTATCGTGAAGGTGCGGCCCTGCAGCAGCTGTCCTACAAGCCATCTTACAGGTGATTATACCGGTTGTGGGTGACACAACCGAGCCTGGTCAGCAGTTCCTGATATATACCGCTATAACCCTTTGTAAAGAGGATAAGACCCTATGCCCATTTATCTCACGTTTACAGGCTGAATCATGATTTTTAGGATTGCTACCTTCAATAGGTGGTGCTAGAGTTTATCTTTTTCCTCACTGAAGTGACAAT
>JARQOC010000003.1:768027935-768150238 GCA_033576535.1 Allobates femoralis
TTATTATTTTTGTGTGCGTGCCAGGGGTATACATTGTGATGGGGGGCTATATCCAGCATGGGGGCCATATACAGGATGAGGGAGCCATATCCACAGAGGGGCCATATATAGGATGAGGGGGCCATATGCAGCATGGGGACTATATACAGGATGAAGGAGCCATATGCCATATTGAGCATGGGGGTCATATGCAGGATGAGGTGGCATATTGAGCATGGGGGCCATATACAGGATGAGGGGCCATATCCAGCATATGGGTTATATCCAGGATGGGGGCTTTATCCTGGATGGGGAGGCCGCATCCAAGATGGGGGGAGGGATCATATACAGAAATGGGAGCCATGTCCAGGATGGGAATCATATATTACCTGGAAGGGGCCCAGGATGGGGACATTACTCCCATATGTGTCAACAGCAGATCCCCCACCCATAACCATGTGATATAACCACATTTTTTGCTTAATTTTTCCCCCCCTATTTTCCTCCTCTAAAATTGGGTGCATCTTATGGACTGGTGCGTCCTATATTCCGAAAAATACAGTAATTATCAAATCATTTTCCTAATTTTTACCTTTTTAGCAAAAGCAGGTTGAAAAACTTACAGCCAAAACTGCTTGTTGCCTTGTTTTTTAGATCTAAGGACTCAGTTCTCAATTAAAAGCAATGATTACACAGATCTCTGCATAATCATTTTTCACTGATTGATGTGTTGAAATAAGTAAATAGCTAAATAAAGCAACTTTATTGTGCGCACAAATTATAGCAAATATAATTGATCAAATATTTAGTTGGACTTTAAGAATGAGCAAATATAGCAAGGTAAGTCATTAGAAACTGAATTAGATATTAACCGGCTTCATTTATAACAATATTATGTTTTGACATTGAAAAACAAGTGTGGCATTTTTTTCAGGTGATTGCATTAATGAGGATTCAATAGATAAAAAATTATGCAATTTCATAATATTTTATGCTTCATGCGTTTAAAAATGACAGACGAGCATTCACTGATGTAGGCACACACTGGAACTAAGTGTATCTATTTTAGGAATTTTCTCACCCCTTGATTCTTTGCAAATTACTTCTTATGTTTCTGTGCGTAATTTTTACTGACTTACAATAAATATTGCTCCAAACATTTACTGAGCTTCAGGTTGTTCTTAAAAGCAACTTTTTTAATTAAAGATAGAACTGTGTACCATGTGCCTGTCTACCTTTTCTCTTATAAGGCCATGTGCACACATCAGTTCGTCCATCTTAGAAGTAAATTGAAAGGTCTGAATGTACTAATTACTTTACTCCAAATTAGGTGTAAATTACAGATTCTTATCCAAGAAAAACATTAGAATCTGTGTGTCCTCAGTGGTTGATACCTTTTAATGGCAAACTGAAAAGATGATAAGCATAGCAAGCTTTCGGGACACCATGGCCCCTTCATCAGGCTCATAATGACACAAATTCTGAAGACACATACATATATAAATAGGCAAAAAAAAAAGCAGGGTTAGATAATGTAGTAAATACGACAGGTGATGTAAAGCAGAGTCAGGCTATGGAGGGGAGAGGAGCTGGGGAGGTAAGGTAAAGTCAAAATTCCAAGATAAGAGGAACTGATTGTATTATTATTCTATGATTAGTGGCCTGTGGAGATCTGAAGAGTCCACAGCGAGAGTAGAAAGCCATGAATCAGTGCGAGACAGTTCACTTAAGAAGAGTCAAAGGTCATTTTCCTCTAAATGGAGTCTGTTGGAAGATGTGATATCCCCAAATGCCCTGTCATTGTATGTAAAATGAGGAATCTTCACTGCGGAATCTTCAGGTCTCCACAGGCCACTAATCATAGAACAATAATACAATCTGTTCCTCTAATCTTGGAATTTTGACTTTACCTTCCCAGCTCCTCTCCCCTTCCCTATCCTGACTCTGCTTTAAGTCACCTATCGTATTTACTACATCATCTAACTCTGCTTTTCTTTTTTGCTTATGTATAAATGTATGTGTCTTCAGAATGTGTGTCATTATCAGCCTGACGAAGAGGCCATAGTGTCCCAAAAGCTTGCTATGTTTACCATTTTTTCAGTTAGCCATTAAAAGGTATCAATCACCGAGGACTCCCAGATTCCAATATTTTTCTATCTAGTGGCTAACACGGTATAAACATTCTTTAGATTCTTATCTAGTAATTTCTGGAAATGGCCAAGCACTGATTACTGAGATGGTGTTTAAGGTTGTATGACTCCTGAATAAACACTTAAGTCAAGAGCTAGCTACAGTGTGGGCCAAAAGTATTGACACCCCTGCAATTCTGCCAGATAATACTCAGTTTCTTCCTGAAAAGATTGCAATCACAAATTCTTTGGTATTATTATCTTCATTTAATTTGTCTTCAATGAAAAAAACACAAAAAGAATTGTCATAAAGCCAAATTAGATATAATTCCACACCAAGCATAAAAAAGGGGATGGACAAATGTATTGGCACTGTTAGAAAAATCATGTGATGCTTCTCTAATTTGTGTAATAAACAGCACCTGTAACTTACCTGTGGCACCTAACAGGTGTTGGCAATAACTAAATCACACTTGCAACCAGTTGACATGGATAAAGTTGACTCAACCCCTGTCTTGTGTCCTTGTGTGTATCACATTGAGCATGGAGAAAAGAAAGAAGACCAAAGAACTGTCTGAGGACTTGAGAAACCAAATTGTGAGGAAGCATGAGCAATCTCAAGGCTACAAGTCCATCTCCAAAGACCTGAATGTTCTTGTGTCTACCGTGCGCAGTGTCATCAAGAAGTTTAAAACCCATGGCACTGTGGCTAACCTCCCTAGATGTGGACGGAAAAGAAAAATTGACAAGAGATTTCAACGCAAGATTGTGCGGATGGTGGATAAAGAACCTTGACTAACATCCAAACAAGTTCAAGCTGCCCTGCAGTCCGAGGGTACAACAGTGTCAACCCGTACTATCCGTCAGCATCTGAATGAAAAGGGACTGTATGGTAGGAGACCCAGGAAAACTCCACTTCTTACCCCGAGACATAAAAAAGCCAGGCTGGAGTTTGCCAAAACTTACCTGAGAAAGCCTAAAACGTTTTGGAAGAATGTTCTCTCTTTTTGGACAAAGGCATCAACATAGAGTTTACAAGAGAAAAAAAGAGACATTCAAAGAAAAGAACACGGTCCCTACAGTCAAACATGGCGGAGGTTCCCTGATGTTTTGTGGTTGCTTTGCTGCCTCTGGCACTGGACTGCTTGACCGTGTGCATGGCATTATGAAGTCTGAAGACTACCAACAAATTTTGCAGCATAATGTAGGGCCCAGTGTGAAAAAGCTGGGTCTCCCTCAGAGGTCATGGGTATTCCAGCAGGACAATAATAATAAAGGGGTTAATTGCCGCGACACTGATCATGGTGTGAATGAACAAGCATATGGCTATGTTTAAGGCTATGTACAGCTAAGGTGGTATATATGATAATGAAACACAGTAAATGCTGCTATAGAATATAAAGAAAAGATGAGAGTCTTAGCTTCAACAATGGCCATTGGGGAAGAGCCCGGTAACTGCGCCAAAGTGCTCTCTACCTACCGGGTCCTAACGCACTGATGCTTCATGCGGTATGCAATTGCTAGTCTGGGATTTTTATGTCTGTGAGTTGCAGGAAAAAAAATTTTTTCTGGTTTGAATTGAAGCGCTTCCAGAGGGATCACAGGGATGGCAAATTATTCCAAAATAAGTTCTTCTTTTATTACGCGTTTCAGCTTAACATATAACAAGCCTTCATCAGATAAGAATCACAGACATTCTAAAAACATACTTTTATATACAGAATCCCTCTGTAGGATTATATGCGAACTGCACAAGACACCAGAAAGGTGAGAATAATACCTGAGAACAACTGTTGCTACTAATACACTGCACTTAGATCTGCGCCTTCTCTTTTCTCCTCTATCCCCAGTCTCGCTGACCTCACAGTCTTTGAAGACACTATTTGACTATGTCTGTGAGTTGCAATTAAAACTTGCTGGTATAGTGTGTCTGTGACTGGGGCTACAGCAAGATGGAGTAAAGGGCGAAGCTACTGGGCTGGGGGAGGGGAAAGGGAGCTCGTCACAAAAATTATCCTACCGGGTCCTAACGCACTGATGCTTCATGCGGTATGCAGGACAATGACCCAAAACACACTTCAAAAAGCACTAGAAAATGGTTTGAGAGAAAGCACTGGAGACTTCTAAGGTGGCCAGCAATGAGTCCAGACCTGAATCCCATAGAACACCTGTGGAGAGATATAAAAATGGCAGTTTGGTGAAGGCACCCTTCAAATATCAGGGACCCGGAGCAGTTTGCCAAAGAAGAATGGTCTAAAATTCCAGCAGAGCATTGTAAGAAACTCATTGATGGTTACCGGAAGCGGTTGATCGCAGTTATTTTGGCTAAAGGTTGTGTAACCAAGTATTAGACTGAGGGTGCCAATACTTTTGTCTGGCCCATTTTTGGAGTTTTTGAGTGAAATGATCAATGTTTTGCTTTTTGCTTCATTATTTGTTTGTTTTTTCATTGAAGACAAATTAAATGAAGATAATAATACCAAAGAATTTGTGATTGCAATCATTTTCAGGAAGAAACTGAGTATTATCTGACAGAATTGCAGGGGTGTCAATACTTTTGGCCAACACTGTATGTTTTCAGTGAAAAAAAGCATTCTTAATAAGGACTCAAAAATGTTCTCTATGACTCTTGGTAGGTTTTTAGGTCTCCCCATCTATGATACAATGTACGGTATGTCAATAGTGGAGCTTAGGAGACCTAGCATATCCTCTTTAGGATATGAAGAAGAAAAGCTTTGGTACTCATCCTAGTGTGTACTGGTACAAGCTGAAACACTATATATAATAACAAAAAGTCAGCTGCACTCAACTTTAAGTCATGCTTATTTGATTGTAGAACTGCATTACAGCTAATAAGCTATCAAAAATGGAGATATCTTAGCTAGTACATATGGCCATTTGTACAAACGCCCAGTAGCCATGTTGAGATGTGTCCCCATACTGGGTCTTAACCTGCCTACATATCTGTAGTCTCAGGATCTCTCTGGATTAAAAATTCCTCTTGAAATAGGCGAGCAGAAGACCTGATAACAGAGACAATAGCACCTTATGGCTAGTGGGGGAGTGTGCGCTACAGAGGGCGTGACCCGATATGCTAATCAAGAAAAAGCTGTGGCACTCATCTTAGTGTGTACTGGTGCAAACTCTTTATGATATGTTCAATTAGTCATATTATGTGTACCAGGACATATAGCAAATAAAAACTCTTTAACGTTGAATTTGCAAAAACAACAAAGAAAAGTGATGGAATTATGGAAATTATGAGATCAATAGTAATTTTTTTGATATGCAAATATTAAATGGAAAGAAATTTTCCAAACATCTCGATTTCCTCAGGATCGAGTTTCAGCACCCCATGCAGAAATATATGCACTTACACTTCTAGGCATATTATTAATGAGGTTATTAACGGTTGCCTTATAAGTATTCTTTCTCGCTGAATGGACTTCAGCGTGCACATTTTCCAGATCAGCAGCTGTCAGTTCCCTGTGCCAACCAATGATATTCCAGATCTTCTTATTGGGAAACAAGTCTGGAGATTTGTAGGCTATAGTAGCACCTATGGGCCTCACAATCTGCTCACAATAGCACGAGCAACATACAATCTGGTGCTGTCTTGTTGAAAAATGGCTCCTGCCACTCTTGTGAAATGGTTGGTGTAGAAACTGCTTGGTAGGTGACGTCCAATTTTACTTGTAGTACAGAATAGATAAAATGTGAAACCAGTGGTACAGTCATTTCTCCAAATTGTCACAGGAGCCATTTTTCTACACGTCAACATCCGGCCCTATGTTGCTTGCGCTACTGTGAGCAGTTTGCTAGGCTTAAATGTGCTTTGTGCATGGCCTGCCAAATCTCTGGACCTGACTCTCATTGAGCACACCTGAGTCCGTCACTGGTCATCAATTGAAAAGGCAGCTGCCAGCAGGGAACTTGTATGATTTGTGTACCCATTTGCGTACCCAATTGCATTGATCATGGCAGAACAGTCCTCACACAACCATTAATATAAAAAAGAAGAAATAGAGAGCATGTATATAGACCGGGATCTGGGATTTATACAAAACAACTCATATCAATATCCAAAAAAGTTTTATTTATTGTTCTTATATACAAAAACAGGAAACAAACATACAGTTAAAAACCATTAAAAGGTGAAAAACCACCGACAGACTATGGCCTTGTAATATGCATCAAGGAAATAGTGATACAACAATGTATAATATTTAGTGTACAAGGATGATGAAAAGAACTCTGGTAATAGAGTGGCAGACTCTGTCACAAAAGAAGCACAAATTGACCCAAAAAAAGGTGTACAATATGAGCCATGTACTACCAATGAACACACATAAAGGAATCAAATGTGAGCACCTGTTATATGAAAGTTGAAACAGGAGAGTAGAAACGTGACTAACCAAACCTAAAGTTCCTGTAGAGAGAGGACATAAATTTTGCATGAAGTCCTTAGTCACATTATATTCAAGAGAAAAGGTGTCACTTTAACTATGAATTCCCCTATCAATGGGGAGAGACAAAGCCAGCCTATGCTCATATATTGTTCTGTTATACCAACAAGCCCTGAGGGAAAAAGAAAGAACCCTAAGGGAAAAAGAAAAAAGGGAAATAGAGGATGAATAATTGGACTTCCAGTGCACCATTAGGTGTC
Source organism: Allobates femoralis (assembly GCA_033576535.1). NCBI lineage: Eukaryota > Metazoa > Chordata > Amphibia > Anura > Aromobatidae > Allobates > Allobates femoralis. The sequence goes on from JARQOC010000003.1 coordinate 768,034,710, forward strand.
ACTATGTCCAAATCTAATTACCAGAGGTGTCATCATCCTAGGAAGCAAGGCACATAGCACGCTCGACACCCGACGCATGTCGCCGCCTGAACAGACGGCTTCCTATGGGGGAGAGCCTGTTTGTTACCTGTTGTGGTGAAGTATTTATGGTAAGTATTAGATGAGCCCACCTGCATATCGTTCCCGGATTACAGCCGCAATTCCGGAAACGAAGAGGCGGGGCTAAGGTGGCGTGATGACGCCTAATCTCGCGTCAATTCGTTGCAGAGGAGTCCTGATGTGTGTATCGTCGCTAAGCGACGGAACGCATGCGCAGACCGGCCGGTCATGGAGTTTTAGTGCGCGAGCGCACTGCAATGAGGGAGTTAGGACTGGGAAACAAGCAGACTTTGGGCGGAGGGAAGGGAGAGACAAGAACGCGCCGTGGGTATATTACAACGGCACTAATTACTAACTCTGCATCCATTCTCCAGGCATTGTAAAGGAAGCTGAATAAAGAAAAAAAGGGAAAAAAAGAAGGTTATTAAACTCTTCTCTGTGTGGAATTATACCAGGGAAGAGAAAACATTTCTTCATATTCATTCAAGTTGATTAATCTCCATATGTCATTAATCTCATGTCAGCATGCAGCCTAATGAAAAACAAAGGGTTAAACATCAGACATACATGCAGAACAACAGAAGTCAAGGAAGGGACAAACAAAGGAAAAGGGGCCATATTCATTATGTGAGATAGAAAGCTCACACAGATAACAAAAACAAGAATATTACTATCCAGAGAACTATCAGGAAGATAGGGAAATTTGGGAGCTTTTTGACAAGAATATTCCAAAGGCTCCAAGCCTAATGAAAAAGCCTCGTATATTACTAAAGGGAGAGAGAACATAGACCAAAAACATCGATTAGTCCATAAAACTTGGTGATCCAGTTCATAAAAGGAATGAGGTTGTAAAGTAAATCCAAAGTATATCCGAGTTGACGGGTATATCCAAGTCAGTAGTCGTGAAGAGACCTTAGTTATAAATGGTGCCAGTCCAGGAAATTCAGATAGTACGGTCATCGTTTGGAGGAGGTACTGATTGCCGATCCAAGTCATCAGTATCTGAGGAGGAGATAACAATGTGTAAGACACAAAACAAAGCAAAAAGGGTCATCCCCCACTGCTAAACAATATACGTATAGTGGGATCAGATTTTATTTCTTATAGAAGCCATTGAAGAGCATTTCTTCATTCAAGCCGTTAGGTGACAAACTCTGTAGATCATATATCCAGCGAGTCTCTTTTCTGAGAAGCTCGTCGGTCATATGCGATTTTCGGATAGAGCCATAAACTTTATCGACCACAATGATTTTTAGGCCCTTAGGTGAACCACGATGGCAAGCATGAAAGTGCTTTGCTACCGATGAAATGGGTTTGCCACTCCTTAGGTGTGATTCCACACACAAGATGTTAGAGACATGATTTTGGACCCTCTTTCTGAGTTCCTGGGTAGTCTCGCCAACGTAAAGTTTCGGACAAGCACAACATAACACATAAATGACGTTACGTGTGCGACAGTTGGCGTAGTATTTGGTGGTGATACGTCCCGGATGGGCCGTCAATTCCAGTTGATCAGAGGCCACCATATATTGGCAGATTGAACAATCCCCACATGGAAAGGTACCAATAAGTTTGGTCCCTCTTCCCAGGGGTATAGTTGGTCTGCTGAAGTGGCTTGTTGACAATGAGTCCTTTAAGTTCTTGGCTCGTTTGGCAACCAGACGAGGTCTGGAGCCAATGAGTTGTTCAATCTTGGGGTCGCTGCATAATATTGACCAATTCCGGTCCAGGGTACCATACACGTCCCCCAATGGTTGTTATATGTCGTGATTATACTCAGGAATTCTGGAGCTATTCGCTGTTTCGTCCTGAGTAGACTCTGTCTGTCTGTTGCCGCGGTGGTTTGGAAGGCACCTGATATTACTTTTTGTGGGTAACCCCTCTTTTCGGTACCGCGATGGGTGCGAAATGCGCACCATCCTACGCTAATCTGTTTCTGGGATGGTGGGAGGCCATCTGCGTTCGCACCCATCCGGACTTTGTCAACTGTGTGCCTTATTGGTACAGATTTATAGATGATATTCTATTTTTTTGGACAGGCACCTTGGATGATTGCCTTCATTTTATTCGGACACTCAATTCTAATAACCTCAACATCAGGTTAACATCACATCATTCATGGTCTGAGGTGGTCTTTTTGGATCTGAGAATTCATCAGGAGGAAGGTAAGCTTTCTACTTCCCTGTATAGAAAAGACACAGCAACAAACAGCTTGCTCCACTATCAGAGTTTTCATCCTCAACATATGAGGAATGCAATCCCGAAAGGACAATTCTTTCGTTTGAAAAGAAATTGTTCCAATGAGGCCACCTTCCAAAAAGAGGCCCGAGACTTAACATCAAGATTCAAAAAGAGGGGTTACCCACAAAAAGTAATATCAGGTGCCTTCCAAACCACCGCGGCAACAGACAGACAGAGTCTACTCAGGACGAAACAGCGAATAGCTCCAGAATTCCTGAGTATAATCACGACATATAACAACCATTGGGGGGACGTGTATGGTACCCTGGACCGGAATTGGTCAATATTATGCAGCGACCCCAAGATTGAACAACTCATTGGCTCCAGACCTCGTCTGGTTGCCAAACGAGCCAAGAACTTAAAGGACTCATTGTCAACAAGCCACTTCAGCAGACCAACTATACCCCTGGGAAGAGGGACCAAACTTTTTGGTACCTTTCCATGTGGGGATTGTTCAATCTGCCAATATATGGTGGCCTCTGATCAACTGGAATTGACGGCCCATCCGGGACGTATCACCACCAAATACTACGCCAACTGTCGCACACGTAACGTCATTTATGTGTTATGTTGTGCTTGTCCGAAACTTTACGTTGGCGAGACTACCCAGGAACTCAGAAAGAGGGTCCAAAATCATGTCTCTAACATCTTGTGTGTGGAATCACACCTAAGGAGTGGCAAACCCATTTCATCGGTAGCAAAGCACTTTCATGCTTGCCATCGTGGTTCACCTAAGGGCCTAAAAATCATTGTGGTCGATAAAGTTTATGGCTCTATCCGAAAATCGCATATGACCGACGAGCTTCTCAGAAAAGAGACTCGCTGGATATATGATCTACAGAGTTTGTCACCTAACGGCTTGAATGAAGAAATGCTCTTCAATGGCTTCTATAAGAAATAAAATCTGATCCCACTATACGTATATTGTTTAGCAGTGGGGGATGACCCTTTTTGCTTTGTTTTGTGTCTTACACATTGTTATCTCCTCCTCAGATACTGATGACTTGGATCGGCAATCAGTACCTCCTCCAAACGATGACCGTACTATCTGAATTTCCTGGACTGGCACCATTTATAACTAAGGTCTCTTCACGACTACTGACTTGGATATACCCGTCAACTCGGATATACTTTGGATTTACTTTACAACCTCATTCCTTTTATGAACTGGATCACCAAGTTTTATGGACTAATCGATGTTTTTGGTCTATGTTCTCTCTCCCTTTAGTAATATACGAGGCTTTTTCATTAGGCTTGGAGCCTTTGGAATATTCTTGTCAAAAAGCTCCCAAATTTCCCTATCTTCCTGATAGTTCTCTGGATAGTAATATTCTTGTTTTTGTTATCTGTGTGAGCTTTCTATCTCACATAATGAATATGGCCCCTTTTCCTTTGTTTGTCCCTTCCTTGACTTCTGTTGTTCTGCATGTATGTCTGATGTTTAACCCTTTGTTTTTCATTAGGCTGCATGCTGACATGAGATTAATGACATATGGAGATTAATCAACTTGAATGAATATGAAGAAATGTTTTCTCTTCCCTGGTATAATTCCACACAGAGAAGAGTTTAATAACCTTCTTTTTTTCCCTTTTTTTCTTTATTCAGTTTCCTTTACAATGCCTGGAGAATGGATGCAGAGTTAGTAATTAGTGCCGTTGTAATATACCCACGGCGCGTTCTTGTCTCTCCCTTCCCTCCGCCCAAAGTCTGCTTGTTTCCCAGTCCTAACTCCCTCATTGCAGTGCGCTCGCGCACTAAAACTCCATGACCGGCCGGTCTGCGCATGCGTTCCGTCGCTTAGCGACGATACACACATCAGGACTCCTCTGCAACGAATTGACGCGAGATTAGGCGTCATCACGCCACCTTAGCCCCGCCTCTTCGTTTCCGGAATTGCGGCTGTAATCCGGGAACGATATGCAGGTGGGCTCATCTAATACTTACCATAAATACTTCACCACAACAGGTAACAAACAGGCTCTCCCCCATAGGAAGCCGTCTGTTCAGGCGGCGACACGCGTCGGGTGTCGAGCGTGCTATGTGCCTTGCTTCCTAGGATGATGACACCTCTGGTAATTAGATTTGGACATAGTGACACCTAATGGTGCACTGGAAGTCCAATTATTCATCCTCTATTTCCCTTTTTTCTTTTTCCCTTAGGGTTCTTTCTTTTTCCCTCAGGGCTTGTTGGTATAACAGAACAATATATGAGCATAGGCTGGCTTTGTCTCTCCCCATTGATAGGGGAATTCATAGTTAAAGTGACACCTTTTCTCTTGAATATAATGTGACTAAGGACTTCATGCAAAATTTATGTCCTCTCTCTACAGGAACTTTAGGTTTGGTTAGTCACGTTTCTACTCTCCTGTTTCAACTTTCATATAACAGGTGCTCACATTTGATTCCTTTATGTGTGTTCATTGGTAGTACATGGCTCATATTGTACACCTTTTTTTGGGTCAATTTGTGCTTCTTTTGTGACAGAGTCTGCCACTCTATTACCAGAGTTTTTTCATCATCCTTGTACACTAAATATTATACATTGTTGTATCACTATTTCCTTGATGCATATTACAAGGCCATAGTCTGTCGGTGGTTTTTCACCTTTTAATGGTTTTTAACTGTATGTTTGTTTCCTGTTTTTGTATATAAGAACAATAAATAAAACTTTTTTGGATATTGATATGAGTTGTTTTGTATAAATCCCAGATCCCGGTCTATATACATGCTCTCTATTTCTTCTTTTTTATATACTGGTTCCCTGAGCATGTGACTGGTGGATCACGTGTACTGTGCCTCCCAATCACGTGTTTCGAATCACACAACCATTAATAATCTCACTGATAGCTTGTCAATGCTTGAATTGCACACATTTTTGCACATAGCACTCATAATCACTACTAAAAAAAATCAAGATGTTGTCAATATTCTATTTCCATCTTTTTATTATTTGTATGTTGGGTATATAGCAAAGAGATCACAGCTAAAATATAACTTATATATAAATCAAAAGGGGATAGAAGATATGCCTAATAAGCAATAAAATACATAATCATTCACGCACAGCAATTCCACAGGGAAGGGTGAATTAAAGTACACTGTGCAGATTAAAAATGCTTCGCTTTCACTAATGCTGTCGAATGAGCATCAAAATTCATGGAGTAAAGGAGTAAATTCAGAGGGGTATGTCCTCTAACTACCATATCATGTACTGTGTGATTGCCCCCGCCCTAAGCAAGGGCAGTAAACAAGGGCAGTACCCAAATGTGGGACTAGACGTATTGCCCCTAAAAAGAAAGAATAGAGAAATTAAGTTTTTTTCAGCTCACCCCACTGCTGTCCTTCTTCAGCCTCAGACGACAATGCTGATAGAAATAGTTGCGACCACAGGTATCAGGAATTGTTTAAAAACAGTTTTATTCTTCTTGATTAAACGTCTAGTGCAGCATTAGTGAGCCCCAAACCCATGAGAAATAATTTAAAAAAGAATGTATGGGCTCCCGCCATATTTTGATCGCCAGCCAGGCAAAACCAGACAGCTGGGGGCTGGGATTCTCAGCGTGATAAGGCCCAAGTGTTCTGGGGCCCCCATGCTGAAAATTGCAACCCGCACTGCCCCTGGAAATGGCACATTCATTGTACCCAGTTCTTCCAGCGGCCCTGGTGAGGGGTGGCACGCTGGTTAATAATGGGGTTGATACCAGTTTTGTATTCTCAGCTGGTACTAAGATCTAAATTCATGGTGTCACACCAAATTAGACATGGCCACCATGAATTTCCAGTAAACTATAAAAAAAAAAAAACAAGGAAAAAAATGTTTTTATTTGAAATAAAACAGAAAAGACATTTAGGGACTCCATCTTTAATTACAAGAACAAACCTTCCTTTGTCATAATCCAGGTCTTCTTGTCATCTTCATTCAGCTCTGCTACATCTCTGCCAACTGACAAAGACGTCTGCTTGCAGAGACGAGCAGGCATGGAATGACAGCCATGTGCTGTGTGAAAGGTTATCAGGTTCACGTGAACTCAGATAACCCCAGCATTACCCGGAGTCCAGCCGTAAGTGAGCAGCTCCGGGTGTCAGGTGATGCTGGGGTTATCTAAGTTCATGTGAACTTGATAACCTTTCACACAGCAACTGGAATCCAGCCATAAGTGAGCACTCAGCCATAAATGAGCGAGAAGCTGCTCACTTACGGCTAGGCTACGGGTGCCGGGTGATGCTAGGGTTATCTGAGTTCATGTGAACCCGATAACCTTTCACACAGCACCCGACTGTCATTCCGTGGCTGCTGGTCTCTTCCAGTAGATGTCTTTGTTGGTAAAGATGTAGTAGAGCTGAATGAAGAAGATAAGAAGACCTGGACTATGTTGGAAGGTTTTTTTTTTTTTTTTCTTGTAATTAAAGATGGAGTCCCTAAATGTGTTTTGTGCTTCATTTCTAATAAAAACATTTTTTCCGTGTTTTATTGTTTACTAGAAATTTATGGTGGCCATGTCTAATTTGGCATGATGCCATGAATTCCGGGTTAACCACCAACTGAAAATACAAAGCTGGTATTATCTCCATTATTACCCTGCATGCCAACCCCCACCAGAGCTGCTGATAGAACTGGGTAAAGTGCCTGTAAATGGTGCTATGATGAATGCACCATTTTCAGGGGCAGCTGCAGTTTTCAGTGTGGGGGGCCCAGAATGCCTGGACCTTACCATGCTGAGAATCCCAGCCCCCGGCTGTCTGCTTATACTTGGCTGGCAATCAAAATATGGAGGGAGTCCACACATTTTTTTTTCATTATCTATTTACATAATTAAAAAACAATATTGAGCTTCTCTATATTTTGACTTCCAGCCAAGGTAAAGTCATGTAACAGGGGATGGCAGTCCTTAGCTGTCCGCTTTATCTATGCTGGCAATCAAAAATATTGTGAAGTGCTAAGTAATTTTTTTTAAATAATTTATTTGTAAATTACTATGATGTCAGTCAGTCTGTGTAGGGCCCAAGAGCCAATGACAGATGTTGTCACAAAGAGTGGGTGTCTGTGATTGGCTGCTGGAGTAACCTGAACTAGCCCATACATTCTAGCATCTAGAATGTATGGGCAGATTCCAGGTACTCCAATAGCCAATCACAGACACCCATTATCTGTCACAACATCTGTGATTGGCTGTAGGGTCCTGAAATAAAAGGACCTGATGAAGATAGCCTGTGTGCTATCGAAACGCGTTGTGGCCTGTACAAGGAGCTATTAATAAAAGGTTTGAGAATCTACAAAAACTCCCCCTGCCTCTTGCCTTAGCACTCTGAATCACCAGCATCTTCTCTCTTTTATTTCATGATTGAATCCCTTCTGGGATTACTGGTGGAGCTGCTGTAGGCTTGGGTGTCCGTTATCTCCTTCTCTAAGGACCTGGGAGACAGCACAGCGTAATTACTGCTGTTAGGACCTGCGGTGATGCAATATCCGATTCCAGATTACGTGACCTCCCGGAAGAACCGTGGCCGTTGCGAGTCTTCACACGCAGCCACACAGCAGGGACCTGCTCCTTCCTGGCTCCACAAAGTGTTGTGCACGTCTGCACAACCCTCTGGGTGAGTGACCAATTAGTCTGTAATATTATTAACCCACTAGACCACCAGGTGGCACACATTGCGCTCCTGTAACCTTTATTTTACATGGCTGTTGGGTCCATCACACATATAGTAGTGTAAAAATAAATCGTTTTAAAAAATGACGTAGCACTCCGTGGTATTTTTGATAAATCTTTTGGTAAAACCAGACAGCTGGGGGCTGCGATTCTCAGCATGCTAAGGCCCAAGCATTCTGGGTCCTCCATGCTGAAAACTGCAGCTTGCAGCCACCCCTGAAAATGGCGCATTCATTGGCCCTTTATCAGGCTCTTCCAGTGGCCTTGGTGTGGGGTGGCATGCTAGGTAATAGGGGGTTAATCCCAGCTTTGTATTCTCAGTTGGTATTTAGCCCGAAATTCATGGTGTCACGCCAAATTAGACATGACCACCATGAATTTCTAATAAACAGTAAAAAAAAAAAAAAAACAACATAGAGAAAATTTTTTTTATGAGAAATAAAACAAAAAACACATTTAGAGATTCCATCTTTATTAGAAAAACCCTCAGTCTGACATAGTCCACAGGTAGAGCAATGTCAGCTCTGCTTCATTGCTCTAAACAGACAGGTGTCTGTACAGAGAGACAAGCAAACTAAGACTGACAGTGACAGTCAGAGTTCAATTGAGTTCATAGCTGAGCCATGAACTTGATTGAACCATGACATCACTACGAACACAGACGAAAACTGCCGAAAACCTCTGATGGCCACTTTACACACACCAACTTATCTGTCCAACTTCCGAACAACTTACTGGTTGCAGTGAAATCATGGACACATTGTTCCATTTGTACACAGCCACAAAATGGAGCAATGTGTCCATGATTTCACTGCAACCAGAGATCTGTTCAGAAGTTGGACAGATAAGTTGGTGTGTGTAAAGTGGCCCTGAGTCTTCTTCAATGTGGCCAGATCAGGCCAAGGGCGGATCATGCCAGGCTGGATTCGGCTTTCACACTAAGCATGCCCAGAGCCCCTCCCAACACCCTTCCATTAGTCATGTCTTATGTAAATTTTTAACTTTCCGACGGATCAGGTAAAAAATGGATGCAACCGTAGCGACTCTCAGTTCAGACATAATACAGTTGCGGTTGCATAAACAAACCCGGATGCGGTCAGACGTGTTTTCAGCCTGATCACACCTGAACACAAATGTGAAACCTGCCTTACATTGTGCCTCCCTTTAAAGAAAAAGAAGCAAATAAATTTAGTTGTGCAGGTAAAGATTCTACTTTTGTGCAACGATTATACTAAAGTAATATAATGTGAACTATGGTGATATCATGTAGTATAATAAATAGTTATTTTATATGTCCTTATTAGAATTTATCTCTTGGTTTCAGTAAAAAGAAAACTTGTAGGGAGACTATATGACTAATTACAATGGGAATTTCAAGATTTTCCCTTGGGCTTTCTTCAAACAGTCTTTTGTTGTGTATTTTTGCAGACTTGTACAAAAAAATACATTAACCCCTAAAGGAAGCAGATAATTTAATTTTTGCGCTTTAGTTTTTTCTCTTTCTTTTAAGGATCTGCAACAGTTTTTTATTTTTCCGTCAACACAATCATAAGAGCTTTCTTTTTGCAGGACAAGATGTAGTTTTTATTGATACCAGTTTTTTTTTATCATATAATGTACAGAGAAGCTGGAAAATATCCCATGAAAGAAGAGATGGAATAATGCAAATCATTTTGTTTCTTGACCATATTTCATGGAAAAGTTAAGCAATGTTATATTTTGATATATCAGACTTTTAGTACACAACAACGCAAAATATGTATTTTTGAATGTAGAAGGAAAACCGGGCATTGACCTTATATTGCTGCAGTTGAAATTGTGGCACAGAACCAAGTCCAGCGTTGCTCAGCCGTAGGACATAGTCATTTTGATCCATAAAGAAAGAAGAAGGCGGCACTCATTGGACCGGTGAAGACAGGTATGTTTATTCCAGTCGCAGTATTACATCAGGTGGAGGGTGCAGGGAGGGAGGTGCAGGGATGACGGAGCCCGTTTCGAGTAGTGCTTACTCTTCAACAGATCCTGTGTACTGATCTGTTGAAGAGTAAGCACTACTCGAAACGGGCTCCGTCATCCCTGCACCTCCCTCCCTGCACCCTCCACCTGATGTAATACTGCGACTGGAATAAACATACCTGTCTTCACCGGTCCAATGAGTGTCTCCTTCTTCTTTCTTTATGGATCAAAATATGTTTTTTTTTATGTATTTTCTTTATTTTTAACTGGGGATTTGGGGCGGGAAATTGAATTTTATTTGTTTTTTATTTATAATTTTTTTTGCTTTCACTTGTTTTCTTAATTTTTAGGCTCATAGTTAATTGAAACCTGTGATCATTTGATAGCTTGTTTTATATACTACAAGACAACAGTAGTAATTATTTCTTGCAGTACAACAGTAGCAATCGTCTCTATGAAGCCCAGACACAGACTGAGCTTCACAGGACTACCAACATGACAGTGATGGGGCCTTCAGCAGGTGCTTGGCTGCCATGGAAATCAATTGGCAACCTACAATCATAATGGAACAGGCAGTCAGGCATGATTGCAAACATGAGGAGGAAACACACTATGCGAGATGCTTTTGAGATACTCGCTTGAGTTGTGCATGACTCACCTGGAACTGCCCCTGCCCCTCTGAAGGATGAATAACCTGTTTTGTTTCTTTCTATATCCATCTTATAAAAGAAACGCAATAATATTCATTTTTTAAGAGTGTTTTAGGCAAGTTTTTGTGGTAACACTTTTTGGCATATTATTTTCAGGGATTTTTTTTAAATAAAGTCTAAAAATTGCAGTATCCATAGATTGCTGTGGGTAAAAAAATGCAAAAGAGAAAAATGACAATGATTGTGATGTTGTGATTGAAGGCACCTTCAAAGACATTTTCTATTTTCAATCGATAGACTGGGCCACAACTGAGGCTGTTTTCACACTGGTAATTTTGGAATTCATTGGACATAAAAGAAAACCCTGTATGCCCACAGATTCCCACGCAAAAGGCAAAACTGGATGCTGCAAGCAGCATCTGTTTGCATTCTTTCCATGGATCTGTAGGATGCATAATGACACGTCCCTTAGGGCGCATACGCATGTCCTGCGCATGCGCAGTTCATGTTTCACAGCCTGGAAGTATGGATCTGCTGGGATCCGTACTGTCCTTGGCTTTTTGTGCCCTTAGGCACCCATTCTGATTCTTCAAGTGGTGCTGCGGATCCATGTGGATCCGCAGCATCACATTACTTTTCACGGAGACCAAAAACGTAGCAAGATACTTTTTTGGTCTCAGTGAAAACTATGTTTTGCTACAGATTCACAAGTATTCACGGAAAAACGGTTACACAAGGATGCCCAGGGAAGTGTTTTCCATCCCCATTGAAAGACAATGGGGCCAAAAACTGATCCTTGGGTATCCTGCTTTTGGTGGATCTATGTGGATCAAAATGGCAGCCAATGTGAAGGCAACCTAACCAGCAGAATTAACAGCAAGCACCAAATGTGGCTCTGCTGGGTAATGCAACTCAGCACATTCATGGGAACAAGCCTGCCTTGTTAAAGGGGTTTTCCTACGAATAAAGTTCATTAATGTTAATCAATTAGTCTTGGAGTAAAAGTAAGTTCCACAATTGGATGTAATCAAAAAAATGTTCTTGCTGAGATAATCTTATGTATGTGTCCCTGCTATTGTCACGGGTGTGTCAGGAGGCACAGATGAGACTGTAGAGGTTACTCGCAGAAAGTCCCAGCGTTTGGCCACACAGTCCACATCCTAAAGAAAAAATGTCTCTGTAGCTTTAAGAGGCATTTACCTTTTAGTAAAAGCTGGAGGTCACTAGGACCTGGCTGATCCCTTGAGCTGTATATATATTCCCTTGCCTCCCAGGATGCACTGCTGGTGATAGCCTCAAGTGTTCCTGATTGATTCTTGGATCAAATCAATGTTTCTTGGTGTCTACTGGTTTGCTGCTTGGATCTGCTAAAGCTAAGTGTTTCTCTTCCCACTATGTTTGTTACCCCTGTGTGTTTCCCTAGTTGCTTGCCAGGTTGACTAGTGATCACCCACTCTGAGTCCTGTGTAGTGGTAGTCCAAGGACAGTTGCAGAAACTGTATAGGAACGTTAGGGGAGCCAGGTGTCAGCGCTAGTTGTTCTAGGGGACTAGCATCAGGGACTCCTTTCCACTCCACTGTCATCGTCCAGCGCTGGGTGTCTCCCTACACCAAGCGTGACATTATCACCAGCCTTAAGAACTTATCTTACCTTGCATCCGCTAAGCGTCTCAACCCCAGGCAAGCCAGATGGCCCTTGTTTATTACAAGATTTCATTTCACCGTCATCTACCGTCTGGGGGTTGAGAATGTGAAGGCAGATGCGTTATTACGTAGTTTCCCGGGTGGTAGTAATCAAGAGAGTCCCGTTCCCATTTTACAGGAGGGGCTGGTTGTTTCGGCTCTTTACCGGGATTTGGAGGGGGAGGTGTTGAAGGCTCAGGGGGTGCTCCTGTCTCCTGCCCTTTGGGAGACTCTTTGTACCACCTGATTTGCGCCTCAAGGTAATTAAAGAACATCATAACTCTGTACTAGCAGGTCATCTGGGTAGTAGGGCCACTTTGGATCTTTTGTCTCGTCATTTTTGGTGGCCAGGGTTGCAGAAGGATGTGACTAACTTCATGTTTGTGTGTAGTGTTTGCGCACACGCTAAGGTTCCGCTTACCCGTCCGTCTGGATCTCTCATGCCATTGTCCATTCCCAATAGACCATGGACACATCTGTCTATGTATTTTGTCATGGATCTCCCTGTGTCTGCAGGCAAGATCGTGGTTTTGGTAGTGGTTGAGAGGTTCAGCAAGATTGTACACTTTGTGGCACTACCAGCACTTCCTAATGCCAAGACACTGGCACAGGTGTTTGTCAGTGAGATCGTGAGACTTCATGGGGTTCCCTCTGATGTGGTCTCGGGTCGCAGTACACAGTTTGTTTCCAAGTTTTGGAAAGACTTTTGTACTCGATTAGGGGTAAAGTTGTCCTATTCTTCTGCCTTGCATCCTCAGTCTAATGGGCAGATGGATGCACAAATCAAAATTTGGATACTTATCTTCGGTGTTTTATCTCCGAAAACCAGGAGGATTGGGCTTCCTATTTTCCTTTAGCCGAATTTGCCATAAATAATCGTCACCAGGAGTCCACCAGCAAGTCACCATTTTTTGGTGCATATGGGTTTCATCCTCAGTTTGGTACCATTAGTGTTAAAAGTTCTTTGGGAGATCCTGAGGAGGAACGATTTGCCTCTTCACTCTCCTCTGTTTGGCAGGGGGTTTAGAGTAATTTGAGACTCTTCGGTGACAGATACAAACGTATGGCTGACAAGAAGCGCTCGCCAGGTAATCTTACCTATGTGTCACCTATGTGTGAATGACTATGTGTGCTTGTCTACCAGGAATGTTAAGCTGAAGGTGCCTTCATGGAAGCTGGGACCTATTACACATTGCTGGACAATTATGGAATTATTTTCAGTATCCTCAAATAAAAATCCTAGTTAAAAAAATACACTTGTATATTTTTTAATATAATATATGAAAAATATATAAAATATTACTCTGTAGCAGAAAAATGGGAAAAATCCATATACTTAATACATAAATGTAAGCAGAGAATCAAACAGGCACAACAGGATGAAGCAAGGACAAGCAATTTATGTATATTTAACAGTCCTATTAAGATTGAGTGCCAGTCACAGCCAGGGTCTAGTTCTTTATATTCATGCAAACGCCACGTGCCTGTACAAAGAAATCATCACTGAAGTGACCTATAATTATAGAATGAATTGACTTCAAAACGTCAGATTGCATAATACGCAATTCCATTTTTCCTCATGGATTCCTGTAATGCGTATCTTGCTGGCTGTGAACTCCAGTAGAGGGGACATGAACCCCAACCTTAATTGTTCACAAAATATTCAGCGCTTCCTCCCATTTACAGGACAGTCACCAGAACAACATCCCTTGGCTCACAAGTCAGGATGCAGGCACGCTATTGTTCTTCTCGTGAAACGGTTGACCCTATATTTTAGGTAAAGGCTGCTTAGCCTGTCACAAGAATTTTCTGCAGCTAAAAAAGTGTTTTGAGTTTAACCATTGAATTGCAGGAGGTAAACCAAACATACTTGGTATTGCCAGTTTATACCACATACATTCTGTAAATTTTTTTTATTCTTTTAATTATAATATGTATTGCTGCAAAGTATAAAAAAAATTAAAAAAAAAGGCTAGGGTCAGACCTGCGTCAGCCCTCAGGCTGACGATTCAATTTAAAACTTAATTGTTTCTCAGCCTGGGCGCATAGCGTTAACTATGGATACCTGATGCAGCTGCTGGCTCCACACACAAGGACTGGATAAGAAATATTGCAGATCGCAAAGGAAAATGCTGCAAAACAAGTTTCCTGTGCGCTCTGCAATAACGCATATCCGATCCTTGTGTGTGGAGCCGGCGGCTGCGCAAAGCATCAGGTATCCATAGTGATTAATAGGCAGCTGGAGCCGGCGGCTGAGCGAAGCATCAGGTATCCATAGTGATTAATAGGCAGCCGGAGCCGGCGGCTGCACGAAGCGTCAGGTATCCATAGTGATGAATAGGCAGCCGGCGCATAGCGTTACATGCAGTTATGAACCCAGACTGAGAAACACTAAGTTTTAAACAGAATCATCAGCCTTAGGGCCCCTTTACACGCCACCCCTGCAAGGTAGCAACTGCCTGGCATTGGGGATAATTGTGCCTGTTGCCATGAAATTGCTACGAAATGGCAGCGTGTAAATAATAGGGAAATTCCTCCCGGTGTCCTGCAGTTGACTCAGATACCTGTTGCTGAGCCGTGCTCAAAAACCGAAGGCAACACAAAGACACAATTGCCATGGTAGTGGCGTCTAAACGGGGCACAGGCATGGATGTTGCGTCGCCTAGTGAACTCCCAGGGGTGTGCCACAGCGTCATGGATACCACGCCCCATCAGCGATCATTGGTGGGGGCTACTGTGTAACCATTGGCTGTCCCTTCACAGGGCGTCATATTTAAAGAGCTGACCATTCACACTACACAATTGCAATGGCGTCATGTATTAACCAGCCTTCCTGCACAGGCTGGCCAATCATGACGCTATTGCGTTGTCCAATCAGCGTATTAGCGTCACGGAATACACAACTCTGTCATGCCTATGTACTTGCGGCGCTAAAGATGTACGCCATATTCCTTTGTGGTAGCGGTGTGTGAAGCAGCGAAGGTATTCAACAGGAACTTGGCCGCGGGATCTGTCAGAACGCAATGGCGGTGTGTATATGCGGCATCAGCGATCGGTATCCACCATTAAAAACCACCGTTAAAAACGTGCACGTGCGGTGGATACCTGTTGCTAGGTACAGTGGTGGCGTGTAAAGGTGCCTTTAGGGTTGACGCAGGTCTGACCTAGCTTGCTGGACTATGACAGGGTGTACGGCAGAGCAAGAAGGGACACCAGGCCTAGGGACAATCCAACAGATTTATTAACAAGAACGCTGGAACAACACACACAGGTAGATCTACAGAGTCCACAATTAGTCCAACGGAAACAGATTCGGGGGCACCTCCTGATAATCCTTGTGCCAGATAACGAAGCAATAGTCCACACGAGTCCAATGGATTCCACACAATCCCACAGACGACGAGATATGTCCTCAGCTCAAATCTCGCCCCGTTCGATGGACGTGGGATCTTGCCTCGGCTAAGAATCCTCACTCCTTTTCCTTCAAGGGACAACTCACATCTGATCCTAAAACATGAATGTATTGTCCTGTGCCTGTGGATCCACCCCTAGAGGGAGAACGGTTCACACCCTCCCATTCAATGGTTTGGTCCATCCGAAGAGTCTTGGATAATAGGCTCCGGTGTGTCTGTGAGGATGTGTATTGGAAGTAATCCCCTTCTTAGGAGAACAATGGGGAATTCCCTAGCTGTGTTGACCAAACTGAATTAAATAATGGGTACTTACATCACAAGACATTGCAAAGTACACAGCAAATACAACCAGAGAAAAGTTACACCACATCAAATGACATATTATACAGAAATACAGGGCAGGGAAAACTACATATCATGACATGGACAACTAAGGCTCTCTTCACACTGGACGTTTCTGATCCGTTTTTGGTGCTGTGTTTTTTTTTTTTTTTTTTTAAACTGCACTAAAAACGGATCAGTCAAAACATCTGCCAGCAAAGTGAATAGGATTTTCAATTTGCTGTGCTTACGTCAGCGTTTTTGACTGCTTTGTTAGAGATGCAGAAAGCACATCCAGAAAATAATGAGCATGTCAGTTATTGCTCTATTTTTCTGCTGCTCTTTTCACACCACCAACGCTCCATTACTCACCTACTCCACGGATCCCATGGCGAGCATCAGCGATGTCTTCCTTCTGAGCATCAGCAGGACCTGTGGGTATGACGAGTACTTACAGGACATGGCCATGTAATCCAACTTTAGTCACATAGGTAAGTCCTGTCAGCACCGTAACCTTTTAGTCAGCACCGTCCTTTTAGTGCCCGGAATGAAGACATCACCGGGCTTGCTGTGGGATCTGTGTCCCCTGAAAATAGAGCAAAAAAGCAACATGAGATGATCATGATGCGTTTGTGATGCTTTTTTGCAAAAAAAGAGGATCTATTTTTTGTGCAAGAAACTGCACCAAAAATGGAGCACAAATGCTCTGTGTGATCTCATACTTGCGTTCAGAGTAATATTCTTCTGTTGAATTTATTGGAACAGAAAAATAACTTATGAAGGACCAATGTCAGACACAAACAGTGACAGATGGACCCCATTGAATAATGTTCACAGAATGCTTAGTATCAAACTGTTGAAAATTAGGCATCACTCGAAGGAAGATCATCATGGAGGAGCCTCTTTTTGTGTTTTTTGTTTTAAGATAAAAATCAACATGTTTCAGCACAGACTTTCCACCTTCATAAGGTTCCCGAAAAGGAACCTGATAGGGAAAACAACAGCAGCGAAATGACTTGTTCTTCAATTGCATGTGATCTGGACACTAATGGACTTTTCTAGAAACAATTTTTTTATTCCTTTTGTCTTCCACTAGGTGAAAAAAGTCCTGCTCCAGCAACACAACCTCACCACTGGTTTAGTCTTTGACAGATTGCAGCTGTATGACTAGACTACAGCACAAATGATTTCTGAAGAAAACATGCTTGCACTGCCTACATCGGTGGAACGTCTGAGTCCAGCGATCAGCTGCTGCAGCAGTCACATGTGCAACTTGTCAACGGTTGAGGTGCGTTGCTGAGGCAGGGGAGTGTAAGTAACAGTAGCTGAGTTTATTATTTTACTCAGTGCTAGACAATAAAAATAATAAAACTTTCCTCCAAAACCCCTTTAAGGAAGATGTCCATCTAAATACTGTTACGCAATTTACAACTGTAGTTCTGGTCTGAAATGTGCCACAATCTGTCAAGCACTCTTCCACTTTACATTTCCTGTGTCAATCCATGACCAGCCCATGAGGGTCTGACTGCTCATTTCAGTTGCTAATTCGATCCCCTTTTGTGCCACAACTAATATATGTACTACGCAATGGTGGACTGGCTTAAAGAGAACCTGTCACTCCCTGGTGCTTTCCAAAGTAAAAGCACCACTGAATGCAGCGTGTATGCTGAATTCAGGGATGGTGTGTACCATGTCTCTACTTCCCCCCCACCCTGTAACCTGAAAAAAAACACTTTGGAAGGTTTAGAGTTAAGAGGTCCGAGGGGCTTATCTGATTATGCTGTGCTGCTGCCAGTCTGATCCTCCCCGCCTCCTGCCTGTGTGTGTCTGTGTGCGATGCTGAAGATGCTGTACATCATAAATCAGAAGAGGAAAGATTGGAAGTTATTATTATTATTATTTATTTATAGAGCGCCATTGCATGGTGCTGTACATGAGAAAGGGTTACATAAAAACAAGTTATAAACACAATGAACAAACTAACAGTGACAGACTGCTACAGAGGGGAGAGGACCTTGCGGGCTTACAATTTACAGGGCAATGGGGAAGGAGAGAGTAGGTTGGATCTTCTCTGGTGGTGGTAGAGCACCGGGTCCAGTGGTGGTGGAGCACTGGGTCCAGTGGTGGTGAAGCACCGGGTCCAGTGGTGGTGAGGTGACACCGTGGTCATTGCAGGCTGTAGGCTGTTCTGAAGTGATGGGTTTTCAGTTTCCGCTTGAAAGTTCTGAGTATATCGGTTAGTTAGACGTTTTGGGGTGCAGAATTTCAGAGGATGGGGATGCTCGGGGGAAGTCTTGCAGGCAGTTAGATGAGGAATGTACAAGTGTGGAGGAAAGAAGGAGGTCTTCGGTGGATCGAAGATTATGAGTTTGATGATATCGGGAACTTCGTTCAGAGATATATGGGGGAGATAGATTGTAGATGGCTTTGTAAGTCAATGTTGGTAGTTTGAATTTGATATGCTGGGGAATTGGGAGCCAGTGGAGTGATTTGCAAAGGGGAGAAGTGGAGGAATAGCGAGGAGAGAGGTGGATTAGTCGAGCGGCAGAGTTAAGGACAGATTGGAGAGGTGCAAGAGTGTTAGCAAGGACGCCACAAAGGAGGAGGCTGCAGTAATCGAGACAGGAAATGATGAGGGCATGCACTAGTAGTTTAGTAGATGGAGGGTTGAGGAAGGGACGGATTCTGGAAATATTTTTGAGTTGGAGGCAGCAGGAAGTGGCAAGAATTTGGATGTGTTGTTTGAAACTGTATCCTTTCAATAGTGATCTATATTATATTACATAACTTATTGGTGGAGATGCATTATTTAAGTCAATACAAATCAGATGCATCTCAAATAAGAAATTGCCTAAATTCAAATGATTTAATTTGATTTCCAAGATTTGCTCAAAAAAATGCCCATCACTATTTTTTACACAAAGTAGAAGATTTTATCAGCTAGAAGAGGCTCACATCAATTAGTGCCGTGGATTTGTCTATAAAGTCTTGCAGCTATCACATCATATCACATGGTACAGCACAGTCAATCAGAAGGGACTATCGTATCCTGTAAAAAAGCGATGACATCGAATGCAGCAGACATTTTGTGGATCAAGTTAAAAGAAATAGGGCGAAAAATCCTTAAACCAGTAAAAAAAACTATTATAGATAATGTGTGTGCAGTGAAACACAGCTACCATCTGTTTACCCACAGCCATAAATGTTAACTTTGACATATCTCTTTGTTTTGGTAAAGCAATGCTACAGCGTTGTTTTCTTTTCACCATTGTAGTGGCACTTTTAATCTATACCCCTGCTCCTGGTCATGTACTCACCTTCCAGTGGCTTCCCTTTTTACTGACCCCACTCCGGAGCCGTGGTACTATCTTATGGGGGACCTGGGGTCAGAAGGTCTCAGCACTTGAATAATCACAGGCTTTCTGCAGACTTCACTTGACAGTTTATCCTATGTGTTTGCTCTGCTTTGTTGAAGGGGTTAAGGACCTTTTTACTGTTGGGTTAAGTTATTCCCTTAGCCTATGTTATGCCTCCTGTCGTGCGGCCGGTCTCCACTGTGCAGGGAGCACATGGCTCCGCACAGTCTGCCCCACTACTGTGCTCTCTCCCATACAGGTTACTCACCTGTAAAAGTGTTGACATATCAGTGCATTCTCAATGCTCTCTTGCTTTTTGCAGCATTAAGCTTACAACAAATAGCTGAGGCATTGGCGACAACAAAGTATCTTTGACAGATAGACTCAGCCTTTAATATACCCTAAGGGTACCTTTACACGCCGCTACTGGAGGATGGATACAACCAGCTACAGGCTACAAATGTAGCTTGTAGCGGCAAAATACCCCGTAGTAGCGGCGTGTAAAGACGGTAGGAGGCACCCGGCAACAGATACATCTGTTTCCGAGCACTGCCCGGAAACAGGTGGCTACCCAGGCGATTGTAGCGAGCTGTATCGGCGTGTAAAGAAGCAACAGAAGGGATGTGTCGACACCAGGCAATGTACCTGGTATGTAGCTGGGGCGTGACACAGGCTCCGGGATACCGCCCCCCTTCAGCGATCATTGGTGGAAGCTCCTGCGTTACGATTGGTAGTCGCTGCATAGGGAGGCATATTTAAGGAGCTGACCAGTCAAACTACACAATTGCTTGAGCGTCATGTATTAAACAGCCTCCTGCGATGCCTGGCCAATCATGATGTTATTGCTTTGTCCTATCACCGTACGGACGTCTCGTAATCCACAATTGTGGCACCCCTATGTGCTGTCCTTGCTGCACCAGGTCCGCCCATATTAGCTGGTTGTAGCAGTGTGTAAATGAGGTAAGATGAGCTACAGAAGGTGACTTGAGGCACCCGGTGGTGTATCCAGAGATAGATGTCACGTAGCGTAGCGTACCTTGTGGCGGCGTGTAAAGATGGTGCGTTTACCGTTTGTAACCGTTTGTGCGTGCTCGTGCACGTGAAGTAGCTGGTTGTATCCATCCTCCAGTAGTGGCGTGTAAAGGTACCCTAACAGAGACTCACAAGCTGAACTGTCAGGTCCCATCTTATTTTGACTGTATCCTTTGGTAGGCAGATACCCTAGAACTGGGTTAGTTTGCTATCAATGTACTGTCATGTTCAACCGCCAGTGTAATGTAAGAGAAAGTATACAGCGTGGCCAGTGTCTTTGTCAAACTCAAGAAAAGGTTATCCTATGCAAGAATGGAAAACCTTACATTTGTCAAAATTAATCAGGCATGAAAAAGTACAGACTTTAATTCCCCCCAGGTGATGTCAGTGAATGCATTGACCAAACCACTTGTCTCCATGACAGTCTTGTATCTTTTTCTGTTGCCAATGCCAATAGCCCACACTAAACCGGGCTTTTTCACTCCGTCTATCATTTCATCTATACTGTAATACTGCTGTTAAGGTTGTCATTGCTGGTCCCATATGTCAGACATCTCTTGCCTGTCCCGTCCTAATTCTCAACTGTGCAGCTTCTGCGGCTGCAATTACTCAGCCATACTAGCCACACGTGGCTGACCACTTGTCAGTATTCCAGGTTTTCCGGCTTGCCATTTGACCATTTTGCCCTCAGTCAGCATGGAGATCATTGTTTTGTTTGCCCTTCTTCCTGTCTCGTTTGCATAAAGACCTGGCTCAGGTGAGCAATCATTGCTTGAGTATACTGGTTCTTGGTTTTCTCCAGCTCAGCTGTTCTCCTTGATCCTCTCACTTCCCTGGAGCTCTGTGAGATCCTGGTTCACCTTACAGCTCCCTGCATCGTGCTTCTGGTGCCGCTGCTTATACCTTCTGGCTCGGACATTCAAGTTTGTAAGCACCTTCCCGGTTATTATCATATGTACTGTTTGCTTTGTGGAACTTGTGTTTCATTACCTACTCGGAACTGTGTTTAAACTTGTTACCCGGTCATCCGGTGTGGGGACCTTCTGCCACGGACATTATCTTCCGGTCGTTTCAGTACAAGGACTTGTGCTATGGACTACATGCATCTGGATTTACCTGTTTTGGACTATTGGTTTTTCGGACTGCTTCCATAAGGACTGTGCTCGATGATATATATATATTGGGGTTGTGTTATGTTGTGTGCTTTTGCTGTGTACTAAATTCACCTTTGTTTTGCTGTGTGTTATAAATACTTGCACCTAAGAACCCGTCTCTGCTCTTCATTGCCCTTAAGCGATCAGACTCCTCAAAACCTATACAATAGTATTACATTATACTCAAGCCACAAAGAGGAGTCTGCTTAGGGCAATGACGGAGACACGGGTGGAGAAGCTTTTCTCCATGGTTAACTCCTTGCAGCAGGAGATGGAGGCAGTGCAAAATAAGGTCCTGGACATGGAGAGACAGCTAGGCCATGATCACCAGGCTGTGGGTCAGGCTCTCCGAGATGTGCAAACCAGAGTGGAGGATCTGGGAAAAATACCCACACCAGCCATCAGTATGCCTAAATTACCCCCGTTTCGGTTCAGTGGCGACCGTACTCTGTTCCGTGGGTTTATCAATCAATGTATGCTGTTTTTTGATGTTCATGCTAACTATTACCGGTCAGATCGGTCAAAGGTATTATGTATAGTCATGTTGTTAACATCACGAGCACTGGCTTGGGTCAATCCCATGATTGAAAGTCACGATATCCGTTTAAATAACCTGGATAATTTCATAACAGCAATGGCGCAAATGTTTGATGACCCTAATCGCCGTACCACCGCAGAAACGGCTCTGCTTTCCCTACGGCAAGGAAAGCGTTCTGTCATTGAATATGGTACTGAATTTAAAAGGTTAGTGGTGGATGTCGATTGGGGAAATAATGCGCTGTTATCAGTGTTCAAAAAGGGACTGTCCGGTGCCATTAAGGACGAGTTAGCTCGGGCCGAGTCTCCCCAGGACTTTGAACTGTTTCTGCAACACTGCGTACGCATTGATACCCGGTTGACGGAGCGTAGACAGGAAAAGTGGGCAGCCGTAAACCGGATGACTAATTCTGCTTTCCCTCCTAGAGAGCCCGCTACTAGGAGTTCACGGGAGGCCGAAGACATTCCCATGCAAGTGGACTCATTACAACGACGGGAAAGCAACGAACGTCGCGACTACCGGCTCCGTGAGCGTTTATGCTTTTATTGTGGTCAATCTGATCATTTTTTGATTAACTGCCCAAAATGCCCTAAACGTCCAAATAAGGTTCTGGCAGCCGTAACCGAGTGTGATAACATGGACGCAGAATCCGAGATCTCTGACTCAAGTATACACCTGGATGCGGTTTTTCCTTCTGTACTAATGTCAGCTTCACCTAAGGACAATTCTACCCATTGCTCTCTTCCAATTCAGATCCAGTGGGAGGGACAGGTTATTCCTACATCTGCCATGATAGACTCCGGGGCGGGAGGTAACTTCATGGACTCTTCTTTTGCCAGGAGACACGGTATCAAGACACAACAACGAGTGTCACCGATAACCATGGAAACAGTGGACGGTTCTCCATTAGTTTCGGGACCTGTAGATCAGGAGACAGTACCTCTTAACTGTGTGATGAAACCAGGTCATCAGGAGACACTGACTTTTATGTTGATTTCTTCTCCTCACTTTCCAGTCATTTTAGGACTCCCTTGGCTGCGGTCTGAAAATCCAATCATCAATTGGGAGACAAAGGAAGTATCTTTCCATCCCCAGGCCGGCCCGACCATCAGTCAAGCAGTACCGGTAACGTACGATGAGGAGGACATTATACAGGTACCTGTTCTCCCCCCAGTCTATAAGGAGTTTACAGGTATATGCGACAAGAAAAAAGCAGACCAGCTTCCCCCGCATAGACCATACGATTGTCCCATAGACTTACTTCCAGGGGCCGAGATCCCGTTTGGTCCTGTCTACCCGTTAGCGGCTCCGGAGTTACAATCATTGAAAGACTATATCGACGAAAGTTTAGCCAAGGGATTTATTCAACCTTCATCCTCACCTGCAGGGGCTCCCATCTTTTTTGTGAAAAAGAAAGATGGGACTCTGAGACCGTGTATCGATTACCGGGAGCTTAACAAAATAACCATCCGGAACCGGTATCCGCTACCATTGATTCCCGAACTATTGGAGAGAGTACGGCAGGCCAAGATCTTCACCAAATTGGATCTCCGGGGGGCATACAACCTGCTCTGTATCCGTCCCGGAGATGAGTGGAAGACGGCATTCAGATGTCGCTATGGCCATTTTGAGTACCTTGTAATGCCTTTCGGGCTCTGTAACGCTCCCGCTGCTTTTCAACACCTGGTCAATGATATATTCAGGGATCTATTGGATCAGTTTATGGTGATATACCTGGACGATATCTTAATTTTCTCTGATTCTCTACAGGAACACCAGGAGCACGTAAAGGCTGTACTTACCCGTCTGAGAGATAACCACCTATACATCAAGCTGGAGAAATGTGAATTCCATCGCTCGCAGATCCACTTCTTAGGGTATGTTATCTCTCCTCAGGGATTAAACATGGAGTCCAGCAAGATCCAGGCGATTCTAGACTGGCCGGTACCCGGAAACATCAAGGAGGTACAACGCTTTGTCGGTTTCGCAAATTTTTACAGACGCTTCATTCGCAACTTCTCGGAGATTGTGCGTCCTATCACCTTGCTCACCAAGAAGGGGCAGAGGTTCGTATGGTCCACGCAGGCCCAGGAGGCTTTTGATCGTCTCAAGGTTTGTTTTACCTCGGCGCCCATATTGACACACCCGGATCCCGCACTCCCTTTCATTGTGGAAGTCGATGCTTCCGATAACGCACTAGGGGCTATCCTTTCACAAAGGACTGGGGACAAGGAACTCCTACACCCGTGTGCTTTCTTTTCTCGTCGGTTGTCCCCTGCAGAAAGGAACTATGATATTGCAGATAAAGAACTGTTAGCCATTATTTCCGCGTTTAAGGAATGGAGACATCATTTGCAGGGGGCTTCACAACAAGTGGTAGTTCTCACAGACCATCGTAACCTGGAATTCCTTAAATCTGCCAGGTGCCTGTCTCCACGGCAAGCCCGGTGGAGCCTGTTCCTTAACCAGTTGAATTTTATTCTCTCGTACCGTCCAGGGTCACGTAATGGGAAAGCTGATGCCTTGTCCCGAATCCACGCTGTGGACTCCGTGCCAGGAACCCCATCCAAGACCATCCTATCAGATGCCAATTTCGTTGGAGTACTCCAGGACCGGGACCTGTGGAAGGACCTCAAGCTGGCCTATGACGGTGACGTATTCCTTGCTGCTCCACCCACTGACGTAAATCTGGTCCTTAAGAATGGTTTGTGGCTGAGGGAACGGCGTATCTATGTCCCGGAGGCTGTAAGACTTCGGGTCCTCAAATTGGTCCATGATTCAGTGTTGGCAGGTCATAGGGGGGTACAGAAGACGCAGGAGTTCTTAAGCCGTTTTTTCTGGTGGCCCACCTGCTTAAAGGATGTGAAAGACTATGTACACTCATGTGTGGTCTGTGCCCGGTGCAAAGTGCCTCGTGTTGCTCCTACAGGACTTCTTCAACCGCTACCCGTACCATCTCGCCCTTGGGGGTCTATCTCGATGGACTTCATCGTGGAGTTGCCTGACTCAGGGGGCCACAATACTATTTTGGTGGTAGTAGACCGATTGACTAAAGCGGCCCATTTCATACCATGTACCGGCCTCCCCTCCGCCGCAGAGACAGTAGATCTAGTAGTCCAGAACGTGTTTCGGTTACATGGGGTACCGGATGAGATCATCTCTGACCGGGGGGTGCAATTCACCTCCAAGTTCTGGAAGGGGTTTTGTTCTGCATTGCATATTGACGTACGTTTATCTTCTGCCTACCATCCCCAGACAAATGGACAGACGGAACGGACTAATCAAACCCTGGAGCAGTACCTGCGATGTTATGTCAGCCATCTCCAAGATGATTGGTACAAGCTGCTTCCCCTGGCAGAGTTCTCATACAACAATACGCAGAGCAGTTCCACTAAGGTAACGCCCTTTTTCGCCAACCTGGGTTATCATCCAACTATTTTACCTAGGTCGCCAGTTGCTACGTCGGTCCCAGTGGTTGGGGACAGAGTGATGGTTCTACAGCAGAATCTAGAAGTGCTAAAGGAGTCTCTGGCCTCGGCTCAAGAGCGTTACAAGAAGTCAGCGGATGTCTACCGAAGACCCGCACCCGTGTATAAGGTAGGGGATTCGGTGTGGTTATCCACGAAGAATCTGAAGTTGGGTGTTCCTTCGCGGAAATTAGGACAGAAATTCATTGGCCCGTTCAAGATTACCGGGATTGTGAGCTCTGTGGCCTGTCGGCTGAAGTTACCACGGACTCTAAAGGTACATCCTGTTTTTCATGTATCGTTATTGAAACCGGTTTTCCATAATACGTTTCAGGGGCGTGTGGTGCCTCCCCCCCCACCGGTGGTGGTTGATGGGCACGAACAGTTTGTGGTTCAGGACATCATCGACTCTCGGCTCCATAGGAATCGGCTTCAGTACCTTGTTCGTTGGCAGGGGTACTCTACCGAGGACGATTCTTGGGAACCGGTAGGTAACATCTCCGCTCCCCAGAAAGTTGCGCAGTTCCATCGGAGGTATCCGGACAAGCCTGGTCCGGGATCGTCCTGAGGCCGTTTGTAGGGGGGGAGTAATGTCAGTATTCCAGGTTTTCCGGCTTGCCATTTGACCATTTTGCCCTCAGTCAGCATGGAGATCATTGTTTTGTTTGCCCTTCTTCCTGTCTCGTTTGCATAAAGACCTGGCTCAGGTGAGCAATCATTGCTTGAGTATACTGGTTCTTGGTTTTCTCCAGCTCAGCTGTTCTCCTTGATCCTCTCACTTCCCTGGAGCTCTGTGAGATCCTGGTTCACCTTACAGCTCCCTGCATCGTGCTTCTGGTGCCGCTGCTTATACCTTCTGGCTCGGACATTCAAGTTTGTAAGCACCTTCCCGGTTATTATCATATGTACTGTTTGCTTTGTGGAACTTGTGTTTCATTACCTACTCGGAACTGTGTTTAAACTTGTTACCCGGTCATCCGGGTGTGGGGACCTTCTGCCACGGACATTATCTTCCGGTCGTTTCAGTACAAGGACTTGTGCTATGGACTACATGCATCTGGATTTACCTGTTTTGGACTATTGGTTTTTCGGACTGCTTCCATAAGGACTGTGCTCGATGATATATATATATTGGGGTTGTGTTATGTTGTGTGCTTTTGCTGTGTACTAAATTCACCTTTGTTTTGCTGTGTGTTATAAATACTTGCACCTAAGAACCCGTCTCTGCTCTTCATTGCCCTTAAGCGATCAGACTCCTCAAAACCTATACAATAGTATTACACCACTATGCTTTATAGTAACAGATTGTATGGCTTTTCACTTTCAATAGAGCTAGCCTGTTACTGTTCCCTAAAAAACAAACGAAAAGAAGAGCTGCAAATGCTGTCAGTGGACCTCGTATCCCCATACCGCAACCATAGACCAATGTCATGGCTGATGGAATGGGACATGCAAGTAAACTCTTCCTACGGCGGCCGTCACACGCAACGATTTCTTGCCCGATATCGTTTAAGCGATCTCCTTTTTGATCGCTTAAGCGATATCGGGCAAGAAATCGTTGCATGTAATCAAGCGATTTACGATGTGAAATCGCTTGATCGTGATATCGCAGATCTGAGCTCCGGAGCTCAGATCTAGCGATGAACGATGTCACGATCTGCTTCATCGTGGTGTATAACACCACGATGAACGATCTCCCAGCGGCAGAGCCTATGCTGGGAGATGGTAACTATGATACACGTCGGGTAACTAAGCAACGCGCGGCGCCTAGTTACCCGATGTGTACCATAGTTACCAGCGAGATCGCGGCTCCACATCGCTGGTGAGTCTGCCTGTGTGACATCTCACCAGCGATGTGAGCGATATTGTAAGCGATCGCGCGTGCACGTGATCGCTTACAATATCGCTAGAGATATCTCAGCGTGTGACGGCCGCCTACAACTCATTCTAATGAATTTTTCTAGATTGAAATCATTTAGGTATGAAAACAACATTTGGCTCTTCCAGCCTTAAAGGCCACAAGGTTTGTCCAACACAAACAGACTGGAAGATTGATTAGTAAGAGTGAATTATGCCTAGGACATGTGCGAATAGAAATTACTTAAAGTTCTTTTCATGTCTAAGTGAATAAGAATAGAGATTGCCAAGCGCTGTCATTCGGGAAGAGCCTAGATGTTCCTAAATGTTGGCAGCCACCATTACTTCATGATTTAGAATTGATTTTGCACAGGTACTGTATATCCTGAACTGGACTTGTGTAACTGACATAAAATATTAATTACTGTATATTTCATAGTGTTAAAGACATGGTTTTCACCAGTTCTGCCAAGTATATTAATACTTTGCAGGGTTCAGATATAAGTTGTCTTTTTTAAAATATTACTTTCCAGAATTATTAGTTTATAATTTTTTTATTTTGAAGAACTTTTAAGTCCAAGGCACTCTAGTTGTGAAGGATTTCAGTACATAATTTAAAATATAGCAAGTCCAATGAGCCTAATGAATGACACTAGTACAGAGAGAAGACCCAGTCCACCGAGGACTGTAATTCACACACTTCTGTTCGGACATTCCAGACAAATAGTTTGTTCAAATTGAATATTTTGCATAACTAATGCAAACAGGAACGAAGGGGCTCCATTTATTATTATTATGGGTTATTATTGGTTCCTTCTGCATTCTTTTATGTGTCAGTTTCTAGAACAGAAAAAGTTCTTTATGATACTTTTTTACTTTCTTTCTAAAAACAGACATATAATGAAACCCAGTCAGATATTTAAATAATCAACAGGGTTCGTTTGCTTCCATTTGCATCAGCATCCATTTTGAGCATTAATTACATTTTCCTATTTCTCAAAATGGAGCAAACAGAATGTCCAACTGAAATCTGAATATACTGTAGTCTTGCGTGTATACAATATATTGATTTTCAGGAAAATATACATTTTAATGTAAAAATATTTTCTTTTAAAGCTTTAATTTTTTATGCTTTACTAAGATAATTGCAAAAATAATTACTATTATGCAGAGATCACTTTTCAGCTTGTGCTGTGTAGAATGGGGGACATTATCAAAGGGTTAACTAGAGGTAACCCCTACATTATAAAGCTTCAAATACATAACACAGGATCACATCATTCACACAGAATCAAGCCCTTAAAGTGGTTGTCCGAACGACACCTTCTCAAACTCTACGTTTGCCCCTGGTAAAAAAAAATATACTTTTATACTCACCTCTGGTGCCAACGCCATTCCAGTGGTGTCAGCTCTCGCTCTTCCTGGGCTTGGTTCACATTGGGAGCAGGATTTGCTTGATGTAGCAATTAGTGCTGGCTTCAGTCTCCCCGCTTTCGGATTAATTGCACATCCAGAGGAAGTAAAGCTGTGTTTGAACACTTACATCCTCTTGTTGTTTGATAAATCCAAAGAAGAGAGAGTGAAGCCAGGGCTCATTGGTTGCAGGATTTGCATAATATAACAATGTGACATGAGCCCCAGGGAGAGCGAGTGCTGACACTGCCAGAATGGTGCTGACACCGCAGGTGAGTATAAGTGTTTCTTAATTATGGACGAGCCCAAACTGTAGAGTTCGGGGTCTGTACCAAACACCTTGTATTTGGGCACAGACCCTGAACACGGACTTCCCTTAGAAGTCTGCATTACCAGTTGGTTTTGGGTGGGGGGCTGTAAATATGAGCAAAACAGTGATAAAAAATCAGCTACATATTTACCATGAACTGTGCGCTTTTACCTCCGAGCCACTGATTTACTTCGTGATTATTCACTGCCCTGGTTCCCTGTGGAAGTGAACTCAGGTGACCCCACTTTCAGACTGTGGGAATGGCAGCACAGCAGTCTGGCATTCTGGCAGCAGATTCAACTAAGTTCACAGCTCTAGTTTTCAAGGTCCATGCACTCAGTTGAACCTGTTGCTGGATTGCCAGACTGCTGTGGCGCCATGTCCCACAATATGGCAGTAAGGTCACCTGTGTTCTCTGACTATCGTGTGGAGCCCTCAGCAACTCAGTTGGTGAAGTCACCGCACCCCCGTGGCAGTCAGTATGATCCCAGACAAATACTAGAGAGAAGCCATGAAATCGGCACTACCAAAATCGACACAAGTTCACGGGGACATACCATAAGGCTGAATCGTTTGCTGTGCCATACACTGAAGAATTGGGAGTGCATAGCCGAAAAACCCAGCCATCAGAGTACAAAGAGGCTCCAACGGCACACATCAATATAAAAATGTTCCACTGTTCTGGCATCGCTGATATTTAGTATTATGCATTTTTATACATGTATTTCTATTTCATTTTAATTCAGCTCTACGATAATTGCAATTTTACTATTCTGTGGTTTTGTGTTTTTAATTTGAGCACTGTTGTGAAAAAATGGGCCGTGATGGGGTCACTCCTACCTTTTAAATAACAGATTCTGACGTCACACACCAGGACCCATGGAAGTGCACACCGCATGAAACGGCAAACCGTAATCCGTCTTGCTCCCCCTCCCTGCACCACAGTAACCCTTATCTTCAATAAAACCTGCACAAGGAAGATCAGGTGAGTGCTGCTTTCTTCTTTTGTTTACATCAATATAAAACACTAGATGGTGGCCAGATTCTAACGCATTGGGTATTCTAGAATATGTATGTAGTTTATTTATGAAGATTTAAGAATAATGCAATAAATACACGATATCTATCTATCATCTACCTATGTTTCTATCATCTATGTATGCTATATATTTATTTATCATCTCTCTATGCATGTTTTTATCTATCTATCTAGACCATATGACGACTGCAACGCTCCACAAGTGATGTATATTGCCTTTAATGGCCTTCAGGCATCTATGTGGTGGACGTTTCGGTCCTCAGACCTTCTTCCAGCAGCCTTATTAGGGATTAAGTGCTGCTCTTTATCATTTTCTATCTATCTATCTATCTATCTATCTATCTATCTATCTATCTATCTATCTATCTATCTATGTGTATAGACCACCTATTGAGATGGAGATGTGGTGAACAGACGTCCCACCCATCTCTTTAGCTGTTCACAAAAACCCAGCTCTATTAAAGATAAATTAAGTTTATCAGCATCTATGATACTGGAACATTACATTTGGGTTAATATCACCAAATTTAACAATTTGGATGATGCACACATGCTTAACATGTGATCACCTTACTACATAAAATATCTATAAATTTATCACATCTATGTATTTATGTATACCTATGTCATATCTATCTGTTAGCTATATCAAAAAGATTGAGCAGCACAAATAGTTAATGGGTGCAAATCAGTCCAGCAAACCTTTACTTGCTCTGTATAATAAATCCAAAAATGACTGCAGCACTCCAAATGAGGTAGTTGATGCCTTTAATGGGCCTTCAGGGCAACACCGCGATGTTTCAGCCTTTAACAGGCTTTTTTCTAACTTATCTAGTCTATCTGTTATCTAGCTATGTATTATCTATGTATTTTAGATCAATTAAACGTGACTGAAGTAGTTCAGACTGTCACGGACACAACGTGTGAAGTAAATGTGACCGAAGAACAGCACACTATGACTGACAGACTGATACTATCGTGGGATCTCCGGAGAAGGCGGGGAACAGCGCGTTCCCCACCGCGGCCGCCTTGGATCCCGTTGACAGTGATTGACAGCGGGATACAAGGGGTTAACAGAGCAGATCGGATCCCGGATCTGATCGGAGCTGTTAGCCTGACATCTCAGCTGATCACATCAGCTAAGATGTCGGCTGTTTGATGTGAGCTCTGCGCCGGAGCTCACATCAAACACCCCTTACCGGCCCATAACGTTGTACAACGTCATAGGTTGGGAAGGGGTTAATATGGTAAATGACTATTCTAGCTCCAAACCTCTGGTTTTTAATGCAACATCTACATAGGTGTATAGAGGTCCATTTCCAACAACTACCACTGCAGTGTTTTAATGGTACATTGTGTTTGCTGTGTAAGAAGGCTAATGGATGGTTAGAAAACACAAGAAAACCCTTCTACAAGTATGTTAGCACAGCTGAAAATGGTTTGGCTGATTAGAGAAGCTATAAAATTGACCTTCCTTTGAACTAGTTGAGAATCTGGAGCATTACATTTGTTTGTTCTATGAAACTCTCAAAATGGCGAGAAAAAGAGAACTTTCATGTGAAACTCGACAGTCTATTCTTGTTCTTAGAAATGAAGGTTATTCCATCCGAGAAATTGCCAAGAAACTGAAGATTTCCTACAACGGTGTGTACTACTCCCTTCAGAGGAGAGCACAAACAGGCTCTAACCAGAGTAGAAAGAGGAGTGGGAGGCCCCGCTGCACAACTGAGCAACAAGACAAGTACATTAGAGTCTCTAGTTTGAGAAATCGACACCTCACAGCTCCTCCACTGGCAGCTTCATTAAATAGTACCCTCAAAACGTCTACAGTGAAGAGGCGACTCCGGAATGCTGGCGTTCAGGGCAGAGTGGCAAAGACAAAGCCATATCTGAGACTGGCTAATAAAAGGAAAAGATTAATATAGGCAAAGGAACACAGGCATTGGACAGAGGAAGATTGGAAAAATATTTTATTGACAGACGAATCAAAGTTTGAGGTGTTTGGATCACACAGAAGAACATTTGAGACACAGACCAACTGTAAAGATGCTGGAAGAGTGCCTGACGCCATCTGTCAAGCATGGGGGGAGGTAATGTGATGGTCTGGGGATGCTTTGGTGCTGGTAAAGTGGGTGATTTGTACAAGGTAAAAGGGGCAGTCACCCCGAAACGCAGTGCCTGCATTTTGGGGTTCTGATCTGGCGCAAATCCTTGGTCATATTAAAAGGCTTGTTAAAGAGTCGATTATGACTTTGATGATTGCTACCTAAAGGTGGCATTAAAGTTCGTCCACTTCCTCACTGAAGTGACAATTTACAAGGAAAAAGGAATTTTGAATAAGGAAGGCTATCACCTCATTTTTAACGCCATGCCATACCTTGTGGACAGTGCTTGATTGGAGCCAATTTCATCCTACAACAGGACGACAGCACACCTTCCAATTATGCATGAACTATTTAGCGATGATGAAGCAGGTAGCTGGTATTCTATCTGTAATGGAGTGGCCACAAAATTGTCCAGGTGATCCCAAATATATATATATACAGTGCCTACAAGTAGTATTCAACCCCCAGCAGATTTAGCTGGTTTGATAAGATGCCAATAAGTTAGAGCCTTCAAACTGCAAATGAGAGTAGGATTTATTAACAGAAGCATAAATCTTACAAACCAAAAAGTTATGTTGCTCAGTTGAATTTTTATAAATTTTAAACATAAAAGTGTGGGTCAATTATTATTCAACCCCTAGGTTTAATATTTTGTGGAATAACCCTTGTTTGCAATTACAGCTAATAATCGTCTTTTATAAGACCTGATCAGGCCGGCACATGTCTCTGGAGTTATCTTGGCCCACTCCTCCATGCAGATCTTCTCCAAGTTATCTAGGTTCTTTGGGTGTCTCATGTGGACTTTAATCTTGAGCTCCTTCCACAAGTTTTCAATTGGGTTAAGGTCAGGAGACTGACTAGGCCACTCCATTACCTTGATTTTTTTCCCTCTTGAACCAGGTCTTGGTTTTCTTGGCTGTGTGCTTTGGGTCGTTGTCTTGTTGGAAGATGAAATTACGACCCATCTTAAGATCCTTGATGGAGGAGCGCAGGTTCTTGGCCAAAATCTCCATGTAGGCCGTGCTATCCATCTTCCCATGGATGCAGACCATAT
This sequence comes from Allobates femoralis, assembly GCA_033576535.1. NCBI lineage: Eukaryota > Metazoa > Chordata > Amphibia > Anura > Aromobatidae > Allobates > Allobates femoralis. The sequence goes on from JARQOC010000003.1 coordinate 768,068,049, forward strand.
GGCCAGGCCCCTTGGCTGAGAAACAGCCCCACAGCATGATGCTGCCACCACCATACTTGACTGTAGGGATGGTATTCTTGGGGTCGTATGCAGTGCCATCCAGTCTCCAAACGTCACGTGTGTGGTTGGCACCAAAGATCTTGATCTTGGTCTCATCAGACCGTAGAACCTTGAACCAGTCTGTCTCAGAGTCCTCCAAGTGATCATGAGCAAACTGTAGACGAGCCTTGACATGACGCTTTGAAAGTAAAGGAACCTTACGGGCTCGTCTGGAACGGAGACCATTGTGGTGGAGTACGTTACTTCTGGTATTGACTGAAACCAATGTCCCCACTGCCATGAGATCTTCCCGGAGCTCCTTCCTTGTTGTCCTTGGGTTAGCCTTGACTCTTCGGACAAGCCTGGCCTCGGCACGGGAGGAAACTTTCAAAGGCTGTCCAGGCCGTGGAAGGCTAACAGTAGTTTCATAAGCCTTCCACTTCTGGATGATGCTCCCAACAGTGGAGACAGGTAGGGCCAACTCCTTGGAAAGGATTTTGTACCCCTTGCCAGCCTTGTGACCCTCCACGATCTTGTCTCTGATGGCCTTGGAATGCTCCTTTGTCTTTCCCATGTTGACCATGTATGAGTGCTGTTCACAAGTTTGGGGAGGGTCTTAAATAGTCAGAAAAGGCTGGCAAAAGAGATAATTAATCCACACATGTGAAGCTCATTGTTCTTTGTGCCTGAACTACTTCTTAATACTTTAGGGGAACCAAACAGAATGCTGGTGGTTTGAGGGGTTGAATAATAAGTGACCCTCTGAATTAACTTTTAACGCTTTAAAAGAAAAAAACAAACAAAAGAAAAAAATTTTTTTGTGGCACTGCATTTCCCACTTCCAGGCTGATCTACAGTCCAAATGTCACAATGCCAAGTTAATTCCGCATGTGTCAACCAGCTAAATCTGCAGGGGTTGAATACTACTTGTAGGCACTGTATATATATAGTTTATAAAAAGGAAAGGCAGCACTCACTCCAGTTAAAGTTATGTGGGTTTTATTGGTCCTGGGACTGCGACTTTTCGGCACGCAGCCTTCCTCAAGCAGTGACAAACAACCAATGGTGCTCACATATAATTAGCACCCATACAAGGGACTTTCAATAATGCAATTAATAAGAATAGTCATCTCAATATCATAATAGTATACACAATACTTCTACACAAAGTGATTCACAGTGCCTATAAAGTGCTACAGTGCTTTGTATTGTGTTTATAAATGTGCTGTTATACCTTTACTACAATAAAAAGGGCTTTCTCACCTTAATTGATTGACCAGTGCACATGTGATACGCATTAAATTATGAGGCTTACCACGCCACTACTGTACACTGTGTGCAGAATTATTAGGCAAGTTGTATTTTAGAGGTAATTTTTATTATTAATCAACAACTACCGTGTTTCCCCGAAAGTAAGACCCTGTCTTACATTTTTTTGGGGGCCAAAAGTGGCCCCCGGTCTTACTTTCTGGGGGGGTCTTACATTGGGTGCCCCAGCAGTGTGGCCTACAGGCCCCCTCCTGCTGGGACACTGCGGGAGCGGGTCGCACGTCACGTGCGCCCGCTCATTACATATGCACTGCATCCCCCTGTCAATCAGCGACAGGGGGAGCAGTGCATTATACTGTATATATGGGCCCCCTCCTGCTGGCACACTACCCCCCTGTTCTGAGGCCCCCACCGCTGCTGCTGCTGCAGACATCTTACCCTCCAGGGTCTTCTTGCAGCACGCAGCACATGACGTCATCGCGCCTGCGACCGGCCGGTCACATGATCCGGGAGACAGCCGAGGACAGAGGACGGACGCGCTGGCTGCTGCAAGAAGACCCTGGAGGGTAAGATGTCTACAGCAGCAGCAGCGGTGGAGGCCTCAGAACAGGGGGTAGTGTGCCAGCAGGAGGGGGCCCATATATACCGTATAATGCACTGCTCCCCCTGTCGCTGATTGACAGGGGGATGCAGTGCATATGTAATGAGCGGGCGCACGTGACGTGCGACCCGCTCCCGCTCCCCCCCCCCCCTCCGCTAGGGGCCTTACATTGGCCCCCCCGGTTGTAAGGCCTTATAATCGGGGGAGGCCTTACATTAGCAGGCCCCCCCTTTACCCCTAGGCGGCCTTACAATCGGGGGGGCCTTACTTTCGGGGAAACACGGTATGTTCTCAATCAACCCAAAAGACTCATAAATATCAAAGCTTAATATTTTTGGAAGTTGGAGTGTTTTTTTTTTTTTTATATATTTGGCTATCTTAGGAGGATATCTGTTTGTGCAGGTGACTATTACTGTGCAGAATTATTAGGCAACTTAATAAAAACCAAATATATTCCCATCTCACTTGTTTATTTTCACCAGGTAAACTAATATAACTGCACAAAACTTAGAAAAAAATCATTGCTGACATGCACAAACAAAACACAAAAAAATTAGTGCCCAATATAGCCACCTTTCTTTATGATGACCCTCAACAGCCTTCCATCCATAGATTCTGTCAGTTGCTTGATCTGTTTACGATCAGCATTGCGTGCAGCAGCCACCACAGCCTCCCAGACACTGTTCCGAGAGGTATACTGTTTTCCCTCCCTTTAGATCTCACATTTTTGGAGGGACCTCAGGTTCTCTATGGGGTTCAGATCAGGTGAACAAGGGGGCCATGTCATTATTTTTTCTTCTTTTAGACCTTTACTGGCCAGCCACGCTGTGGAGGAGTTGGATGCATGTGATGGAGCATTGTCCTGCATGAAAATCCTGTTTTTCTTGAACGATACCGTCTTCATCCTGTACCACTGCTTGAGGAAGTTGTTTTCCAGAAACTGGCAGTAGGTCCAGGAGTTGAGCGTAACTCCATCGTCAACCCGAAAAGGTCTGACAAGTTCATCTTTGATGATACCAGCCCATACCAGTACCCCACCTCCACCTTGCTGGCGTCTGAGTCGGAGTGGAGCTCTCTGCCCTTTACTGATCCAGCCTCTGGCCCATCCATCTGGCCCATCAAGAGTCACTCTCATTTCATCAGTCCATAAAACCTTTGAAAAATCAGTTTTAAGATATTTCTTGGCCCAGCCTTGACGTTTTATCTTATGGTTCTTGTTCAAAGGTGGTCTTTTTTCAGCCTTCCTTACCTTCGCCATGTCCTTGAGTATAGCACACCTTGTGCTTTTTGATACTCCAGTAACGTTGCAGCTCTGAAATATGGCAAAACTGGTGGCAAATGGCATCTTCACGCTTGATTTTCCTCAATTCATGGGCAGTTATTTTGCGCTTTTTATGCCAAACACGCTTCTTGCTACCTTGTTGGCTATTTGCCATGAAACGCTTCAGTGATCACGCTTCAAAAAAAAGTTTGGCAATTTCAAGACTGCTGCATCCCTCTGCAAGACATCTCACAATTTTGGTCTTTTCAGAGCCCGTCAAATCTCTCTTCTGACTCATTTTGCCTAAGGAAAGGCATTTGCCTAATAATTAAGCACACCTTATATAGGGTGTTGATGTCATTACACCACACCCCTCCTCATTACAGAGATGCACATCACCTGATTTACTTAATTGGTAGTTGGCTCTCGAGCCTATACTGTATACCTTGGAGTAGGACAACATGTATAAAAAGTATCATGTGATCAAAATACTCATTTGCCTAATAATTCTGCTCACAGTGTATGTATACCTCACCGCTGCCATGTTTTCAGCGTCTCTCAAATTTCAGTGTGCATGCCCAGTGCAGAAAAAACGTTCTATTACATCTGCGGTGTCACGTGACTCATTCTGATCTCGCACATGCTCAGTAGCGCCGAGAGATTTACAGTCGCCATCTTGCCACCCCTGATTCTGCGCGTTAGCGCTATGAAGCCAATATAATACACCCAAACAATCTAAATAGCGTACTCAAATAGTAAACAGCCATTGCGGGTGCTATTTATTGCTGACTTCAACACCATATTATTAATAGCATAGTAGGTCTATAAATTATTATATATCAGTCACACCACCGTAGGTATCGCTGGGGGATTTACATTGTCACCATCAGAGGACTAATCACAGTTAAGTATGCTGGGTAACCAGACACACACAAATGAACATAATACTGGGCTGTAGATAACCTACCCCCCAGGTGTATGTCATTCTGTATAAATGACAGTAACCCCCTAACCTCATAACATGGTAGCCAAAAGTTGGTAGTTGGTATTGTCACTTTTGGCACAAGGATAATAATCCCGTCTTATAGCGTGCTCTACAATAGTGATAAAACCATTTACAGATTACTTATAATCCTCCTTTATTGATAATGAGTCACATGTAAACCCACAGAAAAGTATACTTGACTTCTATAATACAGGGCATGACAAAACAAAACAAGCCTCATAATTTAATGAGTATGACATGTGCACTGGTCAATCAATTAAGGAGAGAAAGTCCTTTTTATTATGGAAAAGGTATAACAGCACATTTATAAACACAATACAAAGCACTGTAGCATTTATAGGCACTGTGAATCACTTTGTGTAGAAGTATTGTACCGTATATACTCGTGTATAAGCCGACCCGTGTATAAGCCGACCCCCCTACTTTTGCCCCCAAAACCTGGGAAAACCTATTGACTCATGTATAAGCCGAGGGTGGACCCCAGCACAGGTATACAGCCCCCAGCAGTGTGGTATATAGGCCTCCCAGTGGTATATACAGCAGCCTACTAGTGGTATATACAGCAGCCTCCCAGTGGTATATACAGCAGCCTCCTAGTGGTATATACAGCAGCCTCCCAGTGGTATATACAGCAGCCTCCCAGTGGTATATACAGCAGCCTCCTAGTGGTATATACAGCAGCTTCCCAAGGGTATATACAGCAGCCTCCCAGTGGTATATACAGCAGCCTCCTAGTGGTATATACAGCAGCCTCCTAGTGGTATATACAGCAGCCTCCCAGTGGTATATACAGCAGCCTCCTAGTGGTATATACAGCAGCCTCCCAGTGGTATATACAGCAGCCTCCTAGTGGTATATACAGCAGCCTCCCAGTGGTATATTCAGCAGCCTCCCAGTGGTATATACAGCAGCCCCAGCCCCATCCACACACGCATACATACACACATATATACACATACATACACACACACATACACACACACATACACACACATACACACACATATGCACCGTTTTTTACCTTGTCCGGTGCTGTCCCCCGCTGTCATGTCCCGCTCCTCCGGCCGTCCGGTGCTGTCCCTGCTCCTCTCCTGGTCTGCGGCGCGGTTCCCGGTCCAGTTCCATGATGATCGGTGCGGTCCCCGGCCGACTTCCTGCTTCCATCTGTAATCTCCACCCAGGTCAGGCCCTGCACCAATGAGAGCGCAGGACCCGTGCCGTCAATCACCGCCTAGACACGGCCAGATGACGTTGGGGCCTCTGATTGGCCCAACGTCATCAAGGCGCCGCGGCAGTGTGGGTGTACAGCAGTGTCAGTGTTGTGCGGCGGTGTCCGTGTTCAGTCGCCGGATGAGACTAATCAGCGGGGGCAGAATGGAGCGGGACAGGATGGAGTGAGCAGGGCAGGATGGAGCCAGCAGTGCCTGTGTGCGGCAGTGTCGGTGTGAAGCGGTGTCTGCGGTGTGTGGAGGTGTCCTTGTTGTGCAACGTTGTTGGTCTGCGGCGGTGTCGGTGTGAGGTAGTGTTAGTGTTCAGTCGCCAGGCGAGACTAATCAGCAGGGGCAGAAAGGAGCGGTACAGGATGGATAAAGCGGGGCAGGATGGAGCCAGCGGGGCAGGATGGAGCCAGCAGTGTCGGTTTGAAGCGGTGTTGGTGTGAAGCGGTGTGCAGCGGTGTCAGTATTGTGTGGCGGCGTCTGTGTGCGGCGGTGTTGGTGTTCAGTGGCCAGGCGCGAATGAGTGTGGGCAAAATGGAGCGGGGCAGGATGGAGCCAGGGGGGCAGGATGGAGCCGTGGGTGCAGGATGGAGCGATTGGGGCAGGATGGAGAGAGTGGGGCAGGATGGTGGCGGGGGGCAGGATGGAGCTGGTGGGGCAGGATGGAGGCGGGGGGGCAGGATGGAGTCGGTGGGGCAGGATAGAGGCGAGGGGCAGGATGGAGGCGAAGGGGGCAGGATGGAGCAGGGGAGCAGGATGGATGCAGGGGGGCAGCATGGAGCCAGGGGATGCAGGATGGAGGCAGGGGGGGACAGGATGGAGCTGGGGGGGCAGGATGGAGCCGGGGGGCATGATGGAGATGGGGGGTGGCAGGATGGAGCCAGGGGGGCAGGATGGAGCTGGGGGGGCAGGGTGGATGCGGGAGGGGTGGCATGGAGCCAAGGGGCAGGATGGAGGTGGGGGACAGGATGGAGGTGGGGGAGCAGGATGGAGGCAGGGGGGCAGCATGGAGCCAGGGGAGCAGGATTGAGGTGGGGGGCAGGATGGAGGCGGGGGACAGGATCCCCCTCACTCCCCCCTGTTCTCACCTGTCTTCTCCAGCTCAGTCGCACTGTACAGGGGTCATGTGACAGGGCGGGCTGTGTGACGTCACATCAGACCGCTCTGTCACATGACCGCTGTACAGAGGGGGTCAGAGCGAGCTGGCAGACAGGTGAGTATCCTCACTGAGGATTTTTCAAATTTGACTGTTACTGCGGGGGCAGGGGGAGTGCGTGAATTTTTAATTAGCACGCCGCACGGCTCATTTGCATACTGGCCACTTCCATCTGCGGCGCGTGATTTCGGCCTCAGACAGAAGTGGCCATTAGGTAATTATATAGTAGATTTATATATATATATATACAGTGCCTACAAGTAGTATTCAACCCCCTGCAGATTTAGGTGGTTTGATAAGATGCAAATAAGTTACAGCCTTCAAACTGCAAACGAGGGTAGGATTTATTAACAGAAGCATAAATCTTACAAACCAAAAAGTTATGTTGCTCAGTTGAATTTTAATACATTTTAAACATAAAAGTGTGGGTCAACCCCTCAAACCACCAGCATTCTGTTTGGTCCTCCTAAAGTATTAAGAAGTAGTTCAGGCACAAATAACAATGAGCTTCACATGTGTGGATTAATTATCTCTTTTGCCAGCCTTTTCTGACTATTTAAGACCCTCCCCAAACTTGTGAACAGCACTCATACATGGTCAACATGGGAAAGACAAAGGAGCATTCTAAGGCCATCAGAGACAAGATCGTGGAGGGTCACAAGGCTGGCAAGGGGTACAAAACCCTTTCCAAGGAGTTGGGCCTACCTGTCTCTACTGTTGGGAGCATCGTCCAGAAGTGGAAGGCTTATGAAACTACTGTTAGCCTTCCACGGCCTGGACAGCCTTTGAAAGTTTCCTCCCGTGCTGAGGCCAGGCTTGTCCGAAGAGTCAAGGCTAACCCAAGGACAACAAGGAAGGAGCTCCGGGAAGATCTCATGGTAGTGGGGACATTGGTTTCAGTCAATACCATAAGTAACGTACTCCACCGCAATGGTCTCCGTTTCAGACGAGCCCGTTAGGTACCTTTACTTTCAAAGCGTCATGTCAAGGCTCGTCTACAGTTTGCTCATGATCACTTGTAGGACTCTGAGACAGACTGGTTCAAGGTTCTATGGTCTGATGAGACCAAGATCGAGATCTTTGCTGCCAACCACACACGTGACGTTTGGAGACTGGATGGCACTGCATACGACCCCAAGAATACCATCCCTACAGTCAAGCATGGTGGTGGCAGCATCATGCTGTGGGGCTGTTTCTCAGCCAAGGGGCCTGGCCATCTGGTCCGCATCCATGGGAAGATGGATAGCACGGCCTACCTGGAGATTTTGGCCAAGAACCTCCGTTCCTCCATCAAGGATCTTAAGATGGGTCGTAATTTAATCTTCCAACAAGACAACGACCCAAAGCACACAGCCAAGAAAACCAAGGCCTGGTTCAAGAGGGAAAAAAATCAAGGTGATGGAGTGGCCTAGTCAGTCTCCTGACCTTAACCCAATTGAAAACTTGTGGAAGGAGCTCAAGATTAAAGTCCACATGAGACACCCAAAGAACCTAGATAACTTGGAGAAGATCTGCATGGAGGAGTGGGCCAAGATAACTCCAGAGACATGTGCCGGCCTGATCAGGTCTTATAAAAGACGATTATTAGCTGCAATTGCAAACAAGGGTTATTCCACAAAATATTAAACCTAGGGGTTGAATAATAATTGACCCACACTTTTATGTTTAAAATTTATAAAAATTCAACTGAACAACATAACTTTTTGGTTTGTAAGATTTATGCTTCTGTTAATAAATCCTACTCTCGTTTGCAGTTTGAAGGCTCTAACTTATTTGCATCTTATCAAACCACCTAAATCAGCAGGGGGTTGAATACTACTTGTAGGCACTGTATATATATAGTGATGTTCAAATTAATTGGGACAAAGCAAGTCTTTACTTGTTTTTCTTGCATTAGTTTTACTATTGCTGATAAGTGATTTATCAGTTCTTGGTGTCGTTTTCCTTTCTCTTCCACATTTCCCTTTTCGTTTTGGAGAAAACAATCAGTTTCATTGTGTGTGCGAATTATTCTTGAAACGGTAGATTTTCCAATACCAACGGTGGAAGCGATTTCTCTTACAGTCAGACTTGTGTGTTCATTAAGAGTAATGATTCTAGACCTCTTCCGTGGAGTAACATCCATTTTTACAGGCACGAATCACACTGAGAGAAAAAGTATACTAAACCACTCCTCACAGAAACAAGCTCTCAACTGAAGCTGAGGGGGCAGCTAGATGTTATTTTCTGACTAAAACCAGTCAAACCACATTTTGTTACTCAAGGTTGTACACTCACACCTGTTCAAAGCAGTTAAAACTGGTTTGAATCACTGACTGGTGACCCCAACTTACGATTTTACTTACAAAAATGCTTTGTCCCAATTAATTTGCACAGCATTGTATGTATATATATATATATTCATGTAATTAGCTATAGTGCCTTATCTCTCAGTACATTGTCCTCTAGTGATATGGGTAAAACTTTCAGCATTTTGACTATTGTATTAGAATTTCCCAGACTTTGAACGTCATGTGCTACATATGTACAGAGATTTTGAAGCTCATGTGCAATAAACTGGGGGATTCTCTGCAGAAGGTAACAAAGCCTCAGCATTACGAACAGCCTGTCACTAACACATTGTTGATTTGTAGTGATTTATCCATTCATTTGGGACATAAAAATGTTGTAAACCTCACAGCATCTGCCTTAATGTTACACAAGTTTGACGGCCTCTGGGAATACGCTAAATTATGTCCCAGGGACATTGTTACTTGAAGTATATATGTTTATTTCAAAATGAGTTGTATTTCTGAGGTGTGCAGACATCTGCTTCCATTGTCTAGTGTATCTGTTTACATATTTATTTGGAATCTCCAACTACATTACTAGAGTGAAAACTTCGGTTTAATTGGTGAATATCAATATTGTTATTTTGCTATGAATTGATAATATTCCCTGCCCATGGAGGCACATTGCAATGTTATATATACCTGACAGTACAACTTAGTATAAATAGCAATTCTATTGTAAACTTTTGTATGAGGTTTTTACAGCACAAACCATAGACTATTAAGCCTCGGAGTTCAGGTCGCAGTCACCTTGATTCCTGTTCCCCATAACTTTTATACTTATGGATCCATGAAACTGACACTTTTGCTACTAAGGGCAGGGTCTTTATGAATCTCTCATCAATAGAGTCTAGTGTGACAGCTCAACATCATTCCCTTGAAGTTAAAGGGATTAACTAAGATATATACAGTCATTAATATCACATCAGTGTGGTTTTGACACCCCCCCCACCACAATAAGCTGTATGCTGCTCACATTGCAACCAGATATACACTGTGTGTTAAACCAGACCTGTGCATGCCCCAACACTGTTATTGGGTACTGTAGATTAGCTCCCATCCACTTCAATGGGCTGCAGTATCTGAGAGCAGTCACTACACAGTTTATGGAGCCATGGTCTTCTGACCTCAGCAGGACATGCAAACAGCTAAATTAAAGGGGAACTGGTATATATTAAACAAAATAACATGTATCCAGATATAACTTTTACATGTTATTTATGGTCCGTGCTGGTATAAATGAATAAATATTATAATTATTATTATTATTATTATTATTCTTGTAGTAGAACATCAAACGTAGGCTGCTTTCACATCAGTGGTAATCGCTGATCGCGGCAGTTGCGGTGAAAAAAACGCAACTGCCGCGATTATCGCATAACGGCCACACCTGCGGTTCACTTGCGGCAAGCCCCATGCAATGTCCATTGCGGCAGGTGCTGCAAGTGCGGTACAGGTGCGTTTCCGGCACTTGCGGCAGATGCGGCCGCGAGAAAACCGCAGATGACCGCGTTTTTTTCACAGCCGCATCTGCCGCAAGTGGCAAAAACGCAACTGTACCGCACTTGCAGCACCTGCCGCAAGCCCCATAGACATTGCATGGGGCCTGCCGCAGGTGAACCACTAGTGCGGCCGTTATGCGGTAATCGCGACAGTTGCAGTTTTTTCACTGCAACTGCCGCGATCAGTGATTACCGCTGATGTGAAAGGGGCCTCATTTGGCCACTGCAGGTGAGAAGCCACTACTAGCCACTGTTTCTTTAGAGCAGGGGTGGGGATCCTTTTTCTGCTGGAAATTTCTACCATCCTTCGGGGGCTACACAAAATTATCAACTTGAAAATTCCCCTGCTATATTTGGTTAAACAATCAACTCGCCCCTACTGTGGTGTCTGGGGCTGCTTCTCTTTGGCGTGGCTGTGATGTTCAGTCATATTGATGTTGCTTCTCAACTGCTTTTCCAGGTTTGTTAAAGCCATAGACATCACAGGCGAGGCAGGGGGCATATATTTCACTGGGGTGGCTTTGGTTGGGGACATAGAGATCACTGGGGTGGCTGAGGCTGGGCATAGAGATCACTGGGGAGCTGGATTTAAAGGGCAGGCAATTGGCAAAACGCATCTGCCATCTTGAGCACTGCGGTCCCCAGGAATCTGCCCAGGGGCTGCAGAAAAGGTCATCAACGGCTGCATGCGGCCTTGGGGCCTGAGGTTCCCCACCCCTGCTCTAGAGCTTCATAAAATTCACTTCATCTCACATGTACAGGAGGATCTACTTTGTTCAGAGTGTTAATTGAGTTCATCATATTTACCGCATGATGACAGACACCATGACACTTGATAGATGACATCATAGCCAATGGGTCTACTGTGTGCCGTTGGTGTCCATCATGTGACGGATCTGGCATTGCCATCAGTTTTGCTGCTCTTCTTCGATGATGGAGTAGAACGATGGAATTGACCCACATAAATATTAAAACAGCCTTTGATCTACTTTCCTAGAAGAGAAAAGCACAAGGGATGTCATAACAAATATCAGATGAATGAAGCAGCTCTCACCCCATCCAGGGTTACTTCTCACTTTATTAATCAAATGGACATCAGGATTACACAGTGGGGTTTGCGGGTGGGAGGATGGGGGGTCCCAAACACGACGGCCATTTCGCGCCACCCAGTAGCGCTTCAACGGGCTACAATCCACAAGGGGGGTTGGTGCTTCCTTGTATTTATACCCACCCTCTTACTACATCATCAAATTAATTACCTAGTAACCTATGCATAAGATCAAAACAACTAAACATCACAGGAAATATCACAAAAACATCAATCTTACAGTAAAAAAAAATTATAATTAAACCACATAATGTGTTAATAAAAACATTAGTGCCCTCACCATTAAAACCTTATAAGAATACTGAAAGATCATTCATATCATTAAAACCATCAGCACCCTGAGCTCTGAATATCAGAAGATTGTTCTTACATGTTCTATCAGTCTGGGCGAACCAACTCCCGACTCTATAGATTTGACATGTTCCCTGAAACGTATATACAAACATCTTATTGTCTTGCCAATGTAGTATCTACCACATGGGCAAAAAATGGCATACACAATGTGTTTCGTTTTGCAGGAAATAAAGCACCTTACATTATGTAGGACATGATCAATTCTTATGGGGTTTTTGTGTCGCGTTTTGGGAGCAAAAATGGCAGTTACCACATCTATGGTTCCCTATCAGGGCTTGCTTTTCCAACCATGTTCTTTCTAGTAACATCCTTTTTTTACCACCATATCTCCGATATTTTTACACCTTCTATGAGTAATCAGGAGTGTACGTAAGGCTGCCTCTCTCAGATGCTTGTCACTCTCGATTAAGTACCAGTCTTTGTTGATCCCAGTGCGGATGGCTCTGTCCATCGGGCCAAACTTACAATTAAAAACAAACCTTTGATCTTTTTTACTCCCAACTGTCTTTTAACATTCCACAATTCGTTTAATTTTTGGGGCTTGCGGTAAGTGTGCGGCAGGTGTGGCAAGTACGGTTTCGGCACTTGCTGCAGGTGCGGCCGCGAAAAATAAACCCGGTCAGCCGCATTTTTTTTGCAGCCGCACCTGCCGCAAGTGCCGATACCGCACTTGCCGCACCTGCCGCAAGCCCCCATAGACATTGTATGGGGCTTGCCGCAACTGTGCCGCAAGTGCAGCGGTTATGCGTTAATCGCGGCAGATGCACTTTTTTCACCGCATCTGCCGCGAACAGCAAAAACCGCTGATGTGAAAGTACCCTAAAACTAGGGATGAAATAGTTATTAAGACTTCTTCTGTGATGAAGCACTATACCCCATAAAGAAGTACCGTATTTTTCGCTTTATAAGATGCACCTGATTATAAGACGCACCCCCAAATTTGGTGAAGGAAAAGAGAAAAAAAATTATTTTTAGTGTTAAATGGGGTCCTTCTTATAATGCCATGGTCCGTTTATTAAATCATATAGGGTATATGTCCCTCATAGCCCCCTCACCCTGGTACATTGTCCCTCATCCTGGGATATAGCCCCCCATCCTAGAATTAGCCCCCTTAATCTGGATATGGCCCCCTTATATTGGATATAGCCCCCTTATGCTGGCACACATCTCCCAGTGATGCTACATGTCCCCCATTGATTGCACACATCCCTTATTGATGGTACATGTCCCCCAGTGCTGGTACACGTCCCCTATTGATGGCACATGTCCCCCTGTGCTGGCACACATCCCCTATTGCTGATGCACATTCCCTATTGATGGCACATCCCCCATTGATGGCACACGTCCTCCATTGATGGCACACATCCCCTATTGATGGCACACATCCCCCTGTGCTAACACACATCCCCTATTGCTGGCACATGTCCCCTATTGATGGCGCACATCCCTTATTTATGGCACACATCCCCTATTGATTTCACACGTTCCCTATTGATGGCACACGTCCCCTATTGATGGCATACGTCCCCCTGTGCTGGCACACATCCCCTATTGCTGATGCACATCCCCTATTGATGGCACACATCCCCCTGTGCTGGCATACGTCTCCTATTGCTGGCACACATCCCCCATTGATGGCACACGTCCCCTATTGATGGCACACGTCCCCTATTGATGGCACATGTCCCCCTGTGCTGGCACACATCCCCTATTGCTGATGCACATCCCCTATTGATGGCACACATCCCCCTGTGCTGGCATACGTCCCCTATTGCTGGCACACATCCCCTATTGATGGCACATCCCCCATTGATGGCACACGTCCTCCATTGATGGCACACGTCCCCTATTGATGGCACACATCCCCCTGTGCTAACACACATCCCCTATTGCTGGCACATGTCCCCTATTGATGGCGCACATCCCTTATTAATGGCACACGTCCCCTATTGATTTCACACGTCCCCTATTGATGGCACACGTCCCCTATTGATGGCACACGTCCCCCTGTGCTGGCACACATCCCCTATTGCTGATGCACATCCCCTATTGATGGCACACATCCCCCTGTGCTGGCATACGTCCCCTATTGCTGGCACACATCCCCCATTGATGGCACATCCCCCATTGATGGCACACGTCCCCTATTGATGGCACACGTCCCCTATTGCTGGCACACGTCCCCTATTGCTGGCACACGTTTCCTATTGCTATCATACATCCCCTATTGCTGGCACACATCCCTTATTGCTGGCACACGTCTCCCAGTGCTGGCTATGGTCCCCCATGCTGCTGCACATAGTAAAATAAAAAAGACTTTACTTACCTTCTCCAGCACTGTCCTCCCGGTGTCTCCCTCCGTGCTGCTGCACTCCTCCACTACCTGGTTCTCGGTAATGTTGGTCATGTGATCGGCACAGCAGAGTGACATCATATCTGCATTCCCGATCACAGCGGCAAGCAGGGAGACACGGGGAAGACAGCACTGGGGAAGGTAAGTAAAGTATTTTGTATTTTATTATGGGCAGCAGCATGGGGGCCATAGACAGCACAGGGGAAGCATGTGCAATCTACGGGGGAGGAGGGTGCAGGCAGATATAATATGCGCCTCTCCCCCAGTCTATCACCTCGGTGCAGTTTGTGCACCTTGGTGATGGACAGCGGCAGTGCATATTATATGAGCAGGGGCACGTGACCTCCCGCTGCCTCCTGCAGCCTGCACCAGCCCGCCCCAGCCCCCAGACTGGCTCCAGAGCTGCCCCCACCTCCCCTGCAGTATATAATCTGTATATTCAGATAGTAAGACACCCCCCACTTTACCCCAAAATTTGGAGGAACAGAAGTGCGTCTTATAATCCGAAAAATACGGTACTCATTTTTTTTTAGTTGTAACCAATTTTCAGAGGAATAACTTAGCAGATACATAGCATAAAAAATCGATTCAGCAGACTTTTATTGTGAGGAGTTTTACTGTGTTATACTATATGTATATTACATCAAGTTTTAGAAAGTATTTTCAGCTGCCTTATAAAACTACACTATATGGTTATGGTATTGCATGTAAAATTATTGGCAATGCAATTTAAGACTTTCCTTGTTTTTGCTCTGAATTCTTTTATACTGTAACATGTCCATATAAGAAAATAATTAAGTACAGACTATAAGGGTATGTGCACATCTGACGTTTCTGCATCTCTGCAGACCGTCCTGAAACCGGTGGAGAATGGCGGAAACTGAGTTTTCTGACCTCAGCAGTGTCCATCTTTTTTTAGCGTTTTTTGAGCTTTTTCCGACCGGTTTTATAGCGTTTATACAGCGTTTTGTTGGCGGTTTTCTGGCGGTTTTTCTTAGCGTTTTTAGGCCGGTTTTTTGGGCACTTGTAAGCTAGAACCGCTGGAAAAACGCTCAAAAGAAGTCACTTGCTCTATCTTTGAAAACCGGTGGAAAACCGGTGAAAAAACTGAAAACGACCAGAAAAAAACCGTTCTAATGAAGACAGCGTTTTCTAAACTCCATTGAGTATCATGTTAATCCAGCCGGTGGCTAGGATTAACATAAATTAACATAAAACTGAGCGGAAAACGCCGACGGAAACCGTAAAAAGCAGCCCACAAAACGACTGATGTGCACATACCCTTAATACTCCAAGGAGATTCACTTGAAGGAGGCCAAAAATATTCTATTGCAAATCCTGTTTCGATGAAACAATTTAATGAAAAAAGCGCTACATATATTGACATATTATAAATATAAAGCAATGGGGAATTACAGTTAGGGCCAGAAATATTTGGACAGTGACACAAGTTTTGTTATTTTAGCTGTTTACAGAAACATGTTCAGAAATACAATTATATATATAATATGCACTGAAAGTGCACACTCCCAGCTGCAATATGAGAGTTTCCACATCCAAATCTGAGAAACGGTTTAGGAATTATAGCTCTGTAATGCATAGCCTCCTCTTTTTCAAGGGACCAAAAGTAATTGGACAATGGACTCTAAGGGCTGCAATTAACTCTGAAGGCGTCTCCCTCGTTAACCTGTAATCAATGAAGTAGTTAAAAGGTCAGGGGTGGATTCCAGGTGTGTGGTTTTGCATTTGGAAGCTGTTGCCGTGACCAGACAACATGCGATCAAAGGAACTCTCAATTGAGGTGAAGCAGAACATCCTGAGGCTGAAAAAAAAGAAAAAAATACATCAGAGAGATAGCAGACATGCTTGGAGTAGCAAAATCAACAGTTGGGTACATTCTGAGAAAAAAGGAATTGACTGGTGAGCTTGGGAACTCTAAAAGGCCTGGGCGTCCACGGATGACAACAGTGGTGGATGATCGCCGCATACTTTATTTGGCGAAGAAGAACCCGTTCACAACATCAACTGAACTCCAGAACACTCTCAGTGAAGTAGGTGTATCTGTCTCTAAGTCAACAGTAAAGAGAAGACTCCATGACAGTAAATACAAAGGGTTCACATCTAGATGCAAACCATTCATCAATTCCAAAAATAGACAGGCCAGAGTTAAATTTGCTGAAAAACACCTCAAGAAGCCAGCTCAGTTCTGGAAAAGTATTCTATGGACAGATGAGACAAAGATCAACCTGTACCAGAATGATGGGAAGAAAAAAGTTTGGAGAAGAAAGGGAACGGCACATGATCCAAGGCACACCACATCCTCTGTAAAACATGGTGGAGGCAACGTGATGGCATGGGCATGCATGGCTTTCAATGGCACTGGGTCACTTGTGTTTATTGATGACATAACAGCAGACAAGAGTAGCCGGATGAATTCTGAAGTGTACCGGGATATACTTTCAGCCCAGATTCAGCCAAATGCTGCAAAGTTGATTGGACGGCGCTTCATAGTACAGATGGACAATGACCCCAAGCATACAGCCAAAGCTACCCAGGAGTTCATGAGTGCAAAAAAGTGGAACATTCTGCAATGGCCAAGTCAATCACCAGATCTTAACCCAATTGAGCATGCATTTCACTTGCTCAAATCCAGACTTAAGACGGAAAGACCCACAAACAAGCAAGACCTGAAGGCTGCGGCTGTAAAGGCCTGGCAAAGCATTAAGAAGGAGGAAACCCAGCGTTTGGTGATGTCCATGGGTTCCAGACTTAAGGCAGTGATTGCCTCCAAAGGATTCGCAACAAAATATTGAAAATAAAAATATTTTGTTTGGGTTATGTTTATTTGTCCAATTACTTTTGACCTCCTAAAATGTGGAGTGTTTGTAAAGAAATGTGTACAATTCCTACATTTTCAATCAGATATTTTTGTTCAACCCTTCAAATTAAACGTTACAATCTGCACTTGAATTCTGTTGTAGAGGTTTCATTTCAAATCCAATGTGGTGGCATGCAGAGCCCAACTCGCGAAAATTGTGTCACTGTCCAAATATTTCTGGCCCTAACTGTATATGCAGTACTAGGGGAATATATAGAACTGGGGGCAATGGTGGACCTATAGCCCGGAGGGCCCTGGTGCAGCCATGCTGAGGAGCAGGGTGGGCGCTGGCGGCTGTCGGCGAGGAGCGGGGGCCGGTTGTTGCTGATGCGGCTCTCCTAACTGCGCTGCTGAGTGGCCATATGCATTCCTGGGAGCCGGGACGGCAGAGGAGAGGAGGGGCTTCCCTTGCCTGACCATCCTCTCCTCTGACATCGGGTTACCGGGGTCGGCTGGGGGCACCCCTGCAGGCTTGAGGGGCCCCCTAGCCGGTCGGGGCCCTGCTGCATCATGGTAGGTCCACCCCTGACTCTGGGGGAGGAACATACAGTGGGTACGGAAAGTATTCAGACCCCTTAAACTTTTTCACTCTTTGTTTCATTGCAGCCATTTGGTAAATTCAAAAAAGTTCATTTTTTTCTTATTAATGTACACTCTGCACCCCATCTTGACTGAAAAAAACTGAAATGTAGAAATTTTTGAAAATGTAATAAAAAAGAAAAACTGGAATTTCACATGGCCATAAGTATTCAGACCCTTTGCTCAGTATTGAGTAGAAGCTTTTGAGCTAGTACAGCCATGAGTCATTTTTCGAATGATGCAACAAGTTTTTCACACCTGGATTTGAGGATCCTCTGCCATTCGTTCTTGCAGATCCTCTCCAGTTCCATCAAGTTGGATGGTGAATGTTGGTGGACAGCCATTTTCAGGTCTCTCCAGAGATGCTCAATTGGGTTTAGGTCAGAGCTCTGGCTGGGCCAGTCAAGAATGGTCACCGAGTTGTTCTGAAGCCACTCGTTTGCTATTGTAGCTGTGTGCTTAGAGATATTGTCTCTTTGGAAGGTGAACCTTCGGTCAAGTCTGAGGTTCAGAGCACTCTGGAAGAGGTTTTCATCCAGGATATCTCTGTACTTGGCCGCATTCATGTTTTCTTCAATTGCAACCAGTCATCCTGTCCCTGCAACTGAAAAACAACCCCATAGCATAATGCTGCCACCACCATGTTTCACTGTTGGGATTGTATTGGGCAGGTGAGCAGTGCCTGGTTTTCTCCACATATACCACTTATCACCAAAAAGTTCTATCTTTGTCTCATCAAACCAGAGAATCCTATTTCTCATAATCTGGGAGTCCTTCATGTGTTTTTTTTGCAAACTCTGTGCGGCTTTCATATGTCTTGCACTGAGGAGAGGCTTCCGTCAGGCCACTCTGCTATAAAGGCCTGACTGGTGGAGGGCTCCAGTGATAGTTGACATTGTTGAACTCTCTCCCATCTCCCTGCTGCATTTTTGGAGCTCAGACACAGTGATGTTGGGGTTCTTCCTTACCTCTCTCACCAAAGCTCTTCTCCCACAATTGCTCAGTTTGGCTGGATGGCCAAGTCTAGGAAGACTTCTGGTGGTCCCAAACGTCTGTCATTTAAGGATTATGGAGGCCACTGTGCTCTTAGAAACCTTGAGTACTTCAGAAATTCTTTTGTAACCTTGGCTGGATCTGTGCCACAATTCTGTCTCTGAGCTCCTTTGGCAGTTCCTTTGACCTCATGATTCTCTTTTGGTCTGACATGCACTGTGAGCTGTGAGGTCTTATACAGTCATATGAAAAAGTTTGGGCATCCCTCTTAATCTTACCCTTTATTTTTTTTGTTTAAAATTGAATTTTTGCAACAGCTATCCCTGTCCCCAGACCTGAATATCATAGAACATCTGTGGGATGTTTTGAAGCAGGCTGTCCATGCTCGGCGACCATCAAACTTAACTGAACTGGAATTGTTTTGTAAAGAGGAATGGTCAAAAATACCTTCATCCAGGATCCAGGAACTCATTAACAGCTACAGGAAGCGACTAGAGGCTGTTATTTTTGCAAAAGGTGGATCTACTAAATATTAATGTCACTTTTCTGTTGAGGTGCCCATACTTTTGCACCTGTCAATTTTTGAAATAATGCATATTTCACATTTTCAGTTAGTACAATAAACCTCATTTCAATCCTGAAATATTACGGTGTCCATCAGTTATTACATATATCACACTGAAATAGCTGTGGCAAAAAAAAATTTGAACCAAAAAAAAAAAGAGTAAGATTAAGAGGGGCGCCCAAACTTGTTCATATGACTGTATAGACAGATGTGTGCCTTTCCAAATCAAGTCCTATCAGTTTAACTAAACACAACTGGACTCCAATGAAGGAGTAGAACCATCTCAAGGAGGATCACAAGGACATGGACAGCATGTGACTTAAATATGAGTGTCTGAGCAAATGGTCTGAATACTTACGACCATGTGATATTTCAGTTTTTCTTTTCAATCAAGATGGGGTGCAGAGTGTACATTAATGAGAAAAAAATGATTTTTTTTGAATTTACCAAATGACTGCAATGAAACAAAGAGTGAAACATTTAAAGGGGTCTGAATACTTTCCATACCAACTGTATAGCACTGAGGGAAACACATATTACTGGTAGTCACAGGGATCACCGGGGGTACAACACTGGGGGGGCACAGAGATTGCCAGGGAGTACAAAACTGGGGGGCACAGAGATCACCAGGGGGCACATAGCTTGGGGCACACACAGCTCTGAGGATGTTCTGGCAGCCGCCCCTAATGTGGGATGGGAGATCATTCCATGCTAACTATGCTCACAAAGTGTGTCTTAACTGTGCATGTGATGAATTAATCCCTCATCTATACTTCCGCAGCAGCATTCAGAAGTGAACACTGCATGCAGTTGTGCAGTTGGGGGATTGAAGGTCCGGCAGCCAGGAAGACATGGCTTCCGCTCCAGCACTGCTGACCCTGGGATACTGCACAAAGGCCACATAAAATGTCTATGGCCCATGGGCTGGAAGTTCCCCACCCCTGCAATAGACTTTTTCTTTAAAAATATTCCAATGGAAGAAGTCTGATGGTTTCAAATCAGTTATTGTGGTGACCAAAGCCACTGTTGTCGAAAAAGGTCTCAATTTCTGTCGTGGTCCTTGCCAATGTATGAAGCTCTTCATCTTATCTGAAGGAACTTTCAATTAACTCCAGAGGTTAAATGTCACAGTAGATGTCTGATGCCTACCTCATCGCTCCTAAGCTGGGGTATCTTGGCTTGTTTCTATGATTTATGTACTAAGGAGCATATTGCACATTAAGGAAAATGCTCACCTACAGACAAAGTAGTACACAGATCTAATAGTGCAAATGAGGTTTCCAGGAGAAAACTAGGTATCCTTTGCAGATAAATGTCGAAATATCTTCTGTTTATGATCTATTTGGCAAACATAAAAACCATATAAAGACTTTGATTAGTTTTTATGTTTTTTTTTATGTTTGGATCACAATTAGGGAATTTTTAGAAGTTGGATACCTTGTTTTTCCTGGAATCCACGTTGCACATTGTGTTATTCCGATTCCTTTGTCATAACGAGCGTTATTACAGAATATTCAGGGCCTCTTTCCAGTGAATTTCTGTATACGGTAAATATGGTAAAATAATGCACAACTATGCAAAACCTAAAGTGGATCTAGCACCAGATTTTATTATACAAACTGCATATGTTATTAACTAGATTTCTTACTCCTGACGAGGCTAGTGTACTAGGTTTGGAAGTCCATGTCAGAATGTCTGTTTAATGCTTTTCAAAGTGTTTTGGCTGATTTTATGACTTCAGCTCATATATAGGGATATCAGGAGAACTGACCATTCTTTAACGAGGATCTTCCACTGGATTTTTTTTCATTTAAACTGAGGAATTGGTGCTGCTCCACTGACTCCAAAGTTTTTTTTCTGTCCCTCTCAATTCCAATGTTATGCCCCCAGAAATAAAGATGCAAATTTTCCCTTTTTCACAACGGAACTTCTCTATGGGCATTTGCTTTTCCCTCTGACTTTGGCCAATCAAAACACAAAAGACGTTTTGTGGTATATGCCCGTTTGGTTGAAGGGAAACTTTGCATCTTTACTTCTAAGGGTATAACTTTGGAATGGAAAGGAACAGAAGAAAAAGACACACTGTTCCAGGATACGTGAGTGGCACCAATTTGAAGCTGTACACAGTTAGAATGAAAAAAAATCCAGTGAAAGGTCTTCTTTAAGTGGTTTAGCTTGCTCATCAGTCATGTACATGAAAGTTAAAAGGAAGAAGAAAGTTTGGGAAAACATAACAGTGGGTATAACCACGGATCAGATTCCTAATCATGTAGCTTAGTATTTTGAGTGAAGGACATACCACAACCCAACTATCTTATTTATCACTGCAAAAGGTAAAGTATAACTGACTTTCTTGCTTGACTACATATTTTTGTTTAACACCAAGCCAGGAAATCACAAACTCCAGGAGACGTGTAGTAGATTTAGACAAACAGGAAATAAAACCAGATATTATTGAGTATGGACTAACTCCAGGCACCTCAGGTATGAGACCATATACATACACTAGACAAAGGCAAAATACTTAGTCCTTTGTGCAGATGCATACAATATACAGTACGGAAGAATGCTTACCAATGAATTATTTTATAGGAATTGTTAATACTACAATTATCTCTTGAAAAAATTCACACGGACTGCAGTGCTATAAAATATGCTACAACAGAAGCAGAGAAAAAATAGAAACACAATGTTTAACCTTTGAGTTTAATATTTTATTTTTCAGTGATTCTCCTAATTTGCCTATTGAATTGAGGTCATATTTTTCTACAAGAAGCAAAATATTATGTGGGCCTGGTATATCTACTTACATAATTGCAAAGTGGCATCTGTCATCGACTTCCGGTGTCCCGATGTCTTCCCATCATCTGATTGGACAGCGGTAGCCATATTTGCACACCCAAGTGAACAATGTGCAAATATGGCACCTACTGGTGGCTGGTACCAATAACCGAAGCCAACACTGCACACTATGGATTTAGAAGGGGTTGTCCAAGTAATGGACACCACCTTTAAAAATGCTTCTTACTTTGCTGTACACATTCTTGGTGCCTTAACTATGGTCTGAAATCCCCATAAGTAGATATATCAAAGGGCCTGAATAACTTAATTGAGCCATGGGCCATTGCGTAGTCCCTGTTTGAGCTCCTCAGGCAGGGTTAGCACTCTATAGACTGATAGGGTAGAGAACTGAGCAAAGCGTAACATACTAAATGGGGCAAACCAATTAGCTTCAGTAAGTGCATTTAATCCTTCTTTTTCACTATTTGTGGCAGTTTCACCACTCACATCGGCACTGACTGTACGTCATGTCAAAACTGTTCCAAAACTGGAGGCATTCCATTACATTTTACTTTTTTTATTACATTTTAGATTTGAAGCAAAAATAACAAAATGTAATTTGTAGTATGAGAAATTATGGACAAAAGAATCACAATCGGGTTTACTCCGGAAAACACAATGTAACATAGAATGACAAGGAAGTGCTCACCTTGTGTGGTTGTGTTAGACACAACCACCATGGAATGCTTATAATCCAATTAGATCTTGAGATAGACGCTGCCATCCATGTATCAATGATACATAAACGCCAGAGATGAATAGGAATTAATCACACTGCTATCGAAGAATGACATATTCCTTTAGTCTCCAAATTGTGATTTATTCAATGCGTTTCGGAGAAACTCTCCTTCATAAGTAATTTAATTACATCGTTCATTATTCATGTGATGAAATTTCCTGATGAAGGAGAGTTTCTCCAAAACGCATTGAATAAATCACAATTTGGAGACTAATGGAATATGTCATCCTTTGATAGAAAGCAGTACGACTCATGGGGCGACACAGTGACTCAGTGGTCGCACTGCAGCCTTGCAGAGCTGTGGTCCTAGGTTCAATTCCCTCCAAGGACAACATCTGCAAGGAGTTTGTATGTTCTTCCTGTGTTTGCGTGGGCTTCCTCCAGGCACTCCTGTTTCCTCCAACATATCAAAGACATACTGATAGGATGTCTAGATTGTGAGCTCCAATAGGGACAATGTTGCAATTATATGCAAAGTGCTAAAGAATTAATCACGCTACATAAATATTATATTCCTATTCATCTCTGGCGTAAAATATAATTTGTACAAATTTCTTTAACAAAAAATAAAAATTCACAGCTGCACTCAAATTTCTTTACTTATTTAATTGGAAATAAAAATTTGTATTAAACTTACCTTTAAAAAAATAGACACCAACTATATAACAATATGTATTACAGCTATCTAGACTGAAAAACAAAAAGGTTTTGTGCACTGGTGTGAAAAAAAGAGAAAATAGTTCAGCCCTGAAACTTGAAATTAGCTGCATCCTTGAGGAGTAGAACTTTCACGGCACGGCAGAACGTTCAGATCCACTGCAGGTGAAGATGCTCTTATTAAGAAATATTTTCTGGCCATGTGTTTCATTGAAGAGTCATGAATAGCTTCACTTTACTTCAGGTGTCTCTTTCTCATCGCATTAAAGCTGGAGGCTAATGTTCATGCTGTTTTCCTCAGCCAGGAAGTCAGAAAATAAGCTGATTATTGTATTTCACCAGAAACATGACTCACAGGAAAGAATGGAAAACTAAAAGTTTAAAATGTCAACTAATAGTCATGCAAGTACCAATGAGTAATAGGATTTTAAGAAATGAAGGCAGATATCTCCAACGTTGATTGTATACTAGCTTTGTCAATTAGAACTTATAATTGTAATAGTTATTTCAATATCAGCTCCCAGCAGACATGTCCACTTTTACTCTTTTTTAACTTTGGATAAGAACAACAAACATAGTTCGCAATACTTGCCAAACCTATGGCAGACTGAAACTCACAATACAAATATTAGGGATCCCCTATAGCAGGGGTCCCCAACTCCAGGCCTCGAGAGATGCACACAGTGCAGGTTTTCAGGATTTCCTTAGTATTGCACAGGTGATAATTTAATTACCGTACTTTTCGCTTTATAAGACGCACCTGATTATAAGACGCACCCACAATTTTGGTAAAGGAGAAGAGAAATTTTTTTTTTAATGTTAAATGGAGTTTGTCTTATAATGCCAGTGTCCTTCTTACAAATCATATACAAGTTCCTCATCCTGGTACATGAAACCCCCATACTGTTTTATATGTCCCCCATGCTGGCACACTGCCCCTCATGCTGGCGCACTGTTCCCTATGCTGGCACACTGCCTCTCAAGGCTGGCACACACTTCCACCAGGCTGGCGCACTGCCTCCAATGCTGTCGCACTGTTCCCCAGGCTGGCACACACTGTCCCCCCAAGCTGGCACACACTGTCCCCCCAGGCTGGTGCAGACACTGTTCCCCCTGGCTGGCGCATACACTGACACGCCCCTGGCTGGCGCAGACACTGTCCCCCCTGGCTGGCGCAGATACTGTCCCCCCTCACTGGCACAAACACTGTCCCCCTGGCTGGCACAGACACTGTTCCTTGGTTGGCACAGACACTGTGACCCCTGGCTGGGAGATAATGAACGGCCCCACGGGGCCGCAGCTGTAGCCTCCTCCAGCCTCCCAACAGCCCCAGACACCGCTCCACAGCCCCCTGCTTCCCCTATAGCACAAACTAGCAGTTTTGGCATTATAAGAAGCACCCCCCACTTTCCCCCAAAATTTTGGGGAACAAAAGTGCGTCTTATAATGTGAAAAATACGGTACCTTCACAGGAGATGATTCCGAAACCTGTGCAATACTAAGGAAATCCTGAAAACATTAACTGTTGGTGGAACTGGAGTTGAGGACCCCTGACATAGTGATATTGTGGTGACGTGTCACTAAAATATTTTTTCTTAAAGGATGGTAATTTTTTTTACTGCACATCTTGAGGTATATTAAGCTGAGAGTAGACTTTTGAATTTCCTGCTTGGCCATACACCCTCCTATATGAGCAGTACTTGGACAATATATAGTCATGGCCGAAAGTGTTGACGCTCTTGAAATTGTTCCAGAAAATAAAATGTTTCTCCTAGAAACTTACTGCAATTACACATTTTGTTAAAGACATGTTTATTTCATTCATGTGTATTGGAATAACACAAAAACACAGAGAAAAAAGGCAAGTAGGACACAATTGCCCATAATACACAGTACATACTGTCAAATATGGCGGAGGTTCAAATATGTTTTGGGGTAGTATTGTTGCCTGTGTGAGGCATCATGAAATCTGAAGATTACCAAAGGATTTTAGGTCACAATGTAATGTACAGTGTCAGAAAGCTGGGTTTCCATCCTAGGTTATGGGATGGGTCTTCAAGAAGGAAAATGACCCCAAACATACTTCAGGAAGCACCCAGAAATGGATGGAAACAAAGCTGCGGAGAGTTCTCAAGTGGACAGCAATGAGTCCCGGAACTAAATCCCATTGATCATCTGTGGAGAGATCTGAAATTGCTGTTGAGAGAAGACACCCTTCAAATATGAGAGACCTGGAGCAGTTTGCAAAAGAAGAGTGGTCCAAAATTCCAATTGAGAAGTGTAAGAAGCTTGGTGGTGGTTATAGGAATTGATTGATTGCAGTTATTTATTCCAAAGGGTGTGCAACCAAATATTAAGTTGTGGGTGCCAACAGTTATGTCCAATTTGCCTTTTTTATGTTGTTCCAATACACACAAAGGAAATAAACATGTGTATAACAAAACGTGTAATTGTAATAATTTTCTGAGATAAATACTTCATTTTCTGGAAACATTTCAAGGGTTGCAACACTTTCAGCCATGATTGTATTTGATTTACTATAGTATGTTTAGACAAAGTCAGCATCTCGCCATTCATTGACAGTACCATTCCCGCATTTTGGTTTTTTTCGATGCTGGAGTGCCTCTTCCTTGGTCCCGCTGTGCCATCTGGTGGCTGTAACTTCTCATTGTCCGGAAGTTAGATGTTATGTCACAAGCGCTCAATACATTTCTATGAGAGCCAGAATGAGGACACAACAAGGCTCCCATAGAGATAGATGTATTGAGATGTGACCCCAGGCGCACTCTATGAAACACTGTAGCTGCCAGCAGGTCACAAATTGATGGAGACTAATCGGAGTAATGCTAAAAGCAGATGAAGATGGCGGAAGATGAGTATCAGACAGGGGGCTGGGGACTTATATTTAAAGTACCACTATAGCACGGAAGTAATAAAAAAGGTTGGAGTTTTGTTCTAACAAACTACGTATTTGTATGTAGCTGACAAGAAGTGGGCCCAAAGAGACACCCCAATCTGTCACTGGCTAACAGCAAAAGTAGGGAAAAATGTGCATCAGTTTGTACTTTTAGTGTTTTAGTAGTAGAGATGATTGGGCTAATAGCATAACTCATTCATCTCTACATAAACTATGGTGAGGGATAGGACACTGCTGAAGACCACATGAATGC
This sequence comes from Allobates femoralis, assembly GCA_033576535.1. NCBI lineage: Eukaryota > Metazoa > Chordata > Amphibia > Anura > Aromobatidae > Allobates > Allobates femoralis. The sequence goes on from JARQOC010000003.1 coordinate 768,094,667, forward strand.
AATAATGCTCAAAGAGGTTCTCTGAAATTATGCAACCCTTCTCAGTTCCTATATGAAGATGTCTAATTGTCAGTGAAATATCTTACTGTTTATGGACCATTATTTCTGGCCAATTTAGATTCCCTATGGTAATTGCTGATCAGTGTACAGTGGGGGAAATAAGTATTTGGTCCCCTGCTGATTTTGTAAGTTTGCCCACTGACAAAGACATGAACAGTCTATAATTTTAATGATAGGTTAATCTTAACAGTGAGAGATAGAATATCAAAAATAAAATCCAGAACATCGCATTGTCTAAATTATATAAATGTATTTTCATTTTGCAGAGAGAAATAAGTATTTGATCCTCTACGAATCATCAGGAGTTCTGGCTCCTACAGACCAATTAGAGTGACGCTCCTAATCAATTTGTTACCTGCATTAAACACAGCTGTCTTACATTGTCACCTGTAGAAAAGACTCCGGTCCACACACTCAATTAATCAGTCAGACTCTAACCTCTACAACATGGGCAAGACCAAAGAGCTTTCTAAGGATGTCAGGGAAAAGATCCTAGACCTGCACTAGTCTGGAATGAGCTACAAAACCATAAGTAAGGCTGCCTTCACATTTGCGTATGTGAACGCAGCTTATGCTGTGTTCCCATACGCATTAAAACGCATGCGCACTGCGTTCCTATGTTTAACATAGGAACGCATAGTGCCTGCGTTTGGCAGCGTTTGCTGCGTTCGGGTGCGGATGCGGACCATATCTGCTCCTTCCGGTGTCCCGCGTCCGCACCCGGGACGCAGCATGTCGCGTCCCTGGGGCGGACGAGAGTGTGTGATCTGTACGCAGGCATCCGCCTGCGCACAGATCACATATAGGAGTGAATGGGTGCGCACGGCGGTCCGCAAGCATCTGCAGACCGCCGTGCGCACCATTATAAACATAGGGGCCGCGGTCTGCATGCAGATGCTTGCAGATGCATCTGCAAAACGCTGCAGATGCATCTGCAAGTCTGAAGGCAGCCTAAGACGCTGGGTGAGAAGGAGACAACTGAGAAAGAGACAACTGTTGGTGCAATAGTAAGAAAATGGTTGACACTCATTTTGTATGTCTTCTATCGACATCTATCTGGGGCTCCATGCAAAATCTCACCTTGTGGGTTATCTAAGATCATGTGGAAGGTGAGAGATTAGTCTAAAACTACTCAGGAGAACTTGTTAATAATCTCAAGGAAGCTGGGTCCACCAATAAATCCATTGGTAACACATTACACCGCAATGAATGCTCGCAAACTCCCACTGCTCAAGAAGGCACATGTGCAGGCCCATCTGAAATTTGCCAATGAACACCTTGGTGATTCTGAGAGTCATTGGGAGAAGGTGCTGTGGTCAGATGAGACATAAGTTGAGCTCTTTGGTATTAACTCAACTCATCGTGTTTGGAGGAAGAGACATGCTGCCTACGACTGTCAAGCATGGCAGTGGAAACATTGTATTTTGGGGGTGTTTCTCTGCTAAGGGCACAGGACTGCTTCACCGCATCAATGGGATAATGGAAGCAACCATGTACTGTAAAATCCTGAGTGACAATCTCTTTCCCTCCACCAGGACATTAAAAATGGGTCGTGGCTGGGTCTTCCAGCATGACAATGACCCAAACCATACAGCCAAGGCAACAAAGGAGTGGCTCAAAAAGAAGCACATTAAGGTCATGGAGTGGCCTAGCCAGTCTCCTTAATCCCATAGAAAACGTATGAAGAGAGCTAAAGGTCCGATTTGCCAAGCGCCAGCCTCAAAGTTGTAATGATTTAAAGATGATCTGAGAAGATGAATGAACCAAAATTCTTCCTGACATGTTCACAAACCTTATCATAAACTACAAGAGATGTCTGACTGCTGTGCTTGCCAACAAGGGTTTTGACACCAAGTATTAAGTCTTGTTTGCTAAAGGGATCAACTACTTATTTCTCTCTGCAAAATGCAAATAACTTTATATAATTTAGACAATTTCATTTTCTGGATTTTTTTGTTATATTCTATCTCTCACTCTTAAAATTAACCTACCCCTAAAATTATAGACTGTTCATGTCTTTGTCAGTGGGAAAACATATAAAATCAGAAGGGTTCAAATAGTTATTTCCCCCACTATATTTTTTTTAACTTGAAAGTCAGCTTGTGTGGAATCTGTTAGAAACTAAGGATCAGAGCTGATCATGACTGTTCCCTCAAGGGCAGATGTTGGAAGAAAGAAAGATTGGTATATGAAATGTTTTTGTCTCTTTAGTCATTTCTTAGGAAACAAAAATGTCTAAAAGTGACTTATTTCACTAGTGTCCCCTTCTCCTTTTACAATATGAGTGCACTTAGCTCATCAACGTTTCCACTTTATGTTGAAAGTCACATCCATCAGCACTGGACTATATTTTGTTTCTATAACTGTTAAAATATATTTTGCAGATTCTGAACTGGAATTTTATGTGAATTAAAACTTACTTCTGTTAATTTTGGCACTGGAGTGGATACAAATGCTTGATCGCCATGCTATGATTTATTAGTTTTTAATATTAGAAGCACTACAAAGGGTAATAACTTAGAATTTCCCGGCATGTCAAAAAGATAACATCTGTAGGGCAGTTTATCGTCAGAATTTATACTTAAACTATCTCTAGGTGAAGAGTGACTTGAGTAGACGTGGGGCAGATTTATTGAAGTGTCTACATGGTCTTAAAATTTCCCATATTTCTCATAGTAGTTTATGCTGATTAATACATTTGGTGCATCATAAACTATCTAGTCTCAGCTTACACCTATCACTTACTTTGTCCAGAAATTTGCACCAAAACTTTGGCGTATCTCTGACGTACAGAATTGCATATTAGTCCTGGTCTCTTTTATCCAAAGTCACATCCTGGTTTTTGATGCAAATATGGAAGAATCTAAAACACACAATAAATGTGTTGTAAGACACATTTTTAGCACAAATTGCACCAGAATTCTAGTGTATTCAGAATAATATAATTCCTTCAATAAAGAAAATGTATTGAAGATGTCTAATGGGCTTGCCCAGGCAATCAGTGAGGGTCCAATACCCGATGCCCCCACTGTTCAGCTATTACATGATCAGAACAGCTAGGTTCGAAATGTTGGGTTCTGTAAACACCTCCTATTCTTTTGCATAAAAGCTATATATTCTGCATACGCTTTAATGGAGTTGTGCTCAACAGCTCTGTCATGAATACAGTTGTGTTCAAAAGTTTACATACCTGGCAGATTGTCTGCTTTTTTTTTGCCTTTCTTCAGATCATAGGAATGATAACACGAAAACTTTTTTTCCACTTTTGTTTAGTGATGGGGTGAATCCATTTTTGTCAAACTACCATGTTTTCTCATAATGGTAACCAAAAACATCCAAATGACCCATATCCCAGTTATTAAAAGCATTTATTGTCCCCTCTAACATCAATGACAGTTTGAAGTCTTTTGTGGTAGTTGTGGATGAGGCGCTTTATTTTCTCAAATGGTAAAGCTGCCCATTCATCTTGGAAAAAAGCCTCTAGTTCCTGCAAATTCCAGGGCTTTCTTGCATGAACTGCACACTTGAGTTTTCCCCAGAGTGGCTTAATGATATTGAGGTCAGGAGACTGAGATGGCCACTCTGAACCTTCACTTTGTTGTTCTGTAGCCAGTGACAGGTCGACTTGGCCTTGTGTTTTGGATCAATGTCATGTTGGAACGTCCAAGTACGTCCCATGCACAGCTTCTGGGCTGATGAGTGCAAATTTGCCTCCAGTATTTGCTGATAATGTGCTGCATTCATATTTCCTTTAAGATTGACCAAGTTTCCTGTGCCTTTGTAGCTGACACATCCCCACATCATCAGCAGATTCACCTCCTTGCTTTATAGTAGGAATGGTGTTCCTTTCATCATAGGCCTTGTTGACACCTCTCCAAATGTAACGTTTATGGTTGTGGCCAAAAGGTTCGATTTTGGTCTCATCACTCCAAATTACCTTGTTTCAGAAGTTTGGAGGCTTGTTTCTGTGCTGTTTGGCGTATTGTAGGCGTGATACTTTGTGGCATTAATGCAATGTAATGGCTTTCTTCTGGCGACTCAACCATGCAGCCCATTTTTTATTCAAGTGCCTCCTTATTGTGCAACTTGAAACAGCCACACCACTAGTTTTCAGTGAGTCCTGTATTTCAGCTGATGTTATTTGTGGGTTTTTCCTTACATCCTGAACAATTTTCCTCTCAGTTGTCGCCAAAAGTTTTGTTGGTCTACCTGATCGTAGTTAGGTTCTTACAGAGCTCCTGATTTCCATTTGTTAATCACAGTTTGAACACTGCTGACTGGCATTATTAATTCCTTGGATATTTTTTTGTATCCTTCTCCTGTTTTATACTGTTCAACTTTCTTTTCCCGTAGATCCGTTGACAATTCTTTTGCTTCCCCCATGATTCACAATCCAGAAATGTCAATGGCGGGATGAAAGATGCAAGAGTCTGTCTGGATCCCAGAAACTCACTCAGCTTTTATGTACACACTGATTACAAGCAAACAGGTCACAGGTGAAGATATTACCTCTATCAGCCATTCAAACCCATTTGTGTCAACTTCTGGGCATGTTATCAGGCCAAAATCACCAGGGTATGTGAACTTTTGATCAGGGTCAATTGGATGTTTTTGGTTGTCGTTATGATTTAAAAAGAGGAAACACAGTAGTCTGACAATAAATGGCTTCACCCAACTACTAACCATGAGTGGAAAAAACGTTTTTGCATTATCATTCATATTCTCTGAAGATAGGCCAAGAAAGCAAAAAATCTGCTGGGGTATGTAAACGTTTGTGTATAACTGTATGTGTCCCTGCTATGTACTTCTTAATGGCTGTGTTTTACCGTACAGGGACATGGTCTGATCATACCACATCTCCTGGGCCGGGTAGAAAGTAAAAAGGTATACAGACATAACAGTGCAGGATCACAGCTAATTCATTTTTGTGAGGTAAAACATTTCCCTGCCTGTTTGTGAAAAATGTTTTACCTCAAAAGAAGAATTACTTGTGATCTTGGGCTGTAATGTTTGTATACTCTATTTCATCCTGTATTGTCAGACATGGCCATTAGCAGCAGGGACATATATAAGAGAATTTTTTTTTAACACATCCAATTGTGGAATTTATTATTATTCCAAGATTTATTGATTAAAATGAACTTTAAAATTTCTTTGTTTATGGGAAAACCCTTTTAAGGACCCTTTGCATGCTGGCTGAGAATTCTCTTAGCCTTCATTCCACTCCTGGCTTCACTCAATATTGGATATAGAATTTTTATTCGGGCCACTGTGGATTAGCTCATTTTTGTTAAGCAGAGATGTTCGTTCCTTTAGCAGCAGTGCAGATTCCAACTGGAGAACATCTTGGAGGCCTTTCATAGCTGTTGCATTGCCAGAGTTGCCTGTGTGTGCCCTTGTTCTTACATTAAGCTTTACAAATGAGATGGTAGACAGAGACAAGTGGTAGAAACGACGACAAATCAATCGTACGGGTACATCAGTGGCATCCTCTCCCTCTTCTGTAGAGTGTAAGCTCTTATGGTCAGCAGAATCTTCTCTCATGAAGAGTGTAAGCTCTTATGCTCAGTAGAGTCCACTCTCTCCTGTAGATCTTAAGCTCTTATGGTTATCAGGGTGCTCTCTCTCTCCTGAAGAGTGTAAGCTCTTATGGTTAGCAGGATCCTCTCTCATGAAGAGTGTAAGCTCTTATGGTCAGTAGAGTCCACTCTCTACTGTAGAGGTTAAGCTCTTATGGTCAGCAGGGTCCACTTTCTCTCCTGTAGAGTGTAAGCTCTTATGGTAAGTGGGGTCCTCTACTAACTATAGTATAAGCTCTTATGATCAGTGGGGTCTTCTCTCTATCACCTGTAAAGTATAAGCTCTTATGGTCAGCAGGGTTCTCTCTCCTGTTGAGTGTAAGCACTTATGGTCATCAGAATTCTTCAGTCCCTCTCCTCCACGTGTATTTTCCAAACAATTACAAACTTTCTGTTTGACATTTGTGTGAAGGTATTTATTTATTTTTTTTTTATTTGGCAAAATCCGCAAATTCAAGTTGAAAAAGATCTGCTCATCTCTACTGTGGACCCATTTATTTGAGCTTTGCAGTGTGTAAAGTAACCAAGCCCAAGAGGGCAATGATTGTAGGGTAATTTTCAGCTTATCGATACTGTCACATTAGGCCAACTGGTAATGTTGGCACTCTATGGGCCCTAGTCCTGGAATTTGCTATTTCATGAATGTTTGCATAAACTTTCTTAATTCCCCTTGTACATTTTTTGTTTCATGGATCCCTGCAGCGTTAGTTGCTAATCATGTCCAGACTCAGCCAGATATAAACCGAGCCAAGAAGGACGTTGGGTTGTTAGGCAGATCTGGAGGTAAGGAACATGCTCAAGTTATATTTTGGCTGCGTGTTAGACATAATGATAAAATTCACATTTTCCTGGAGTATTCTTACAGTTATGTAACTGGCCCCAAGTCTCACAGTTTCAGATTCTAACCTCCTTCAGACAAGATTCATTCCTTTCTGTCAGGCTCACTGCAGTTGAGCTGGATAAAAAAAATAACAAGAAATAATTGTTCGGCATTGACTTTTTTCTAACATGTCGCTGAGGATAATTCTGAACGAAGCGCAGTAATTATGGAAAAGGTTATTGCTCAGAGCGTTGCTTTTCAATCTCTCATGCTTAGTGATACCCTTAGATGATTTTTTTTAAATACATTCAACACTCTCATGCCTAAATGCCATGCAATTTAATATCAGTCCTGTCTTAATTAGAGCCGGCACAGGATTTTATTTTATTTTTATTTAACTTATGAAAAACTGCAAATAAGAAAGATGTTGCATTTATTGCTTTTATGTTGTACGTTTCAAATTTAATAAATACAAAATACCTTAAAAATATGTATGAAGTAGTAATTCATTCTGTATTCTATACTTTTCTATAATACCCACTAATCTGATTTGCCACCATCATTTTCCAAATTGTAATATTGGATTTTATCATAGAGTGAGATATATTTACACATACAGTGCTGCTCACCATTATTGGCCCCATGATTTTTCTCATAGACTATATAATATCTTGGAAATGTTCCAAAGTTCAGTCCTCAGGATTTTTTTCATTAGTGTCCAAAGAAGTACAACAATAAAACATTGTCAAGTTACATGTAAATTCAAAGAAGAAACAGAATAAACAGCATGTGCAGCAATAAAGGGCCTAATTAATACTTGCTTGCCCACTCTTTTGCACTGATGAAGCCTTCAAGCGTTTCTTGTAGCATCTATAAGCTTCTTGAACTTCTCAGCTGGTATTTTCTCCCACTCTTCCTTTGCAGTTTGTCTAAATTCTTGAATGGTTGCAGGGTTCTATTTCACAATGGCAGATTACAGCTAAACCCAAAGATATTCTATGGCATTGAGGTCAAGACTCATTGCTGGCCATTGTAAAACAGTCCAGTTTTTTCTTTTTCAACCATTCTTGCGTTCTATTGGATGTGTGCTTTGGGTCATTGTCTTCCTGGAGGACCCATGATTCTACTCAAACCAAATTTTCTTGGTTAGGGATGTTAGGGAGTATAGGTTACAGACTCAGGTTGGTGTCACGAGTCCCGTTTCTCATTCCTTATTGCCAGGGCCCTCCTTCATTGCAGATCAGCAAATCAGCAATTTATAAATTTGCCTTAGTTTTCCAGCACATGACAGAGCTGAAGTAGTGATGGGCGAATCTACTCGCTAGGACTCGTTACTCGGCGAGTAGTAAGGGACTCGCAGGACTCGCTACTCGGCGAGTTTCCCAGCGAGGACTCGCAAAGTAGCGAGTCCAATGCAAGTAAATGGGAATCCTAGTTTTACTAGCGAGACTCGCTATATCACATCGCTATGTAGGTTGAATCTCCCCCAAATCGTTTAGAGAATGGCACCGCTTCACGGATACCCGCTGTAAGTAGCGATTCCGAGCGAGTCGTAGCGACTCCTAGCGAATCCTAGCGAGTCTACGAATCCGAGTCCTGTATTCTGTATTCGGGACTCGCGAATACAGAATCTGTTATGTTCCGACAAATCTTCCGAGACAGCCTAGCGTGTTAGGTCAGACAAACTTGTGAAGATGGACAAGGATGTTAGCCAATCTTATTCAGTAATGCCACAGCCCTCTTCTTGTGGCATTACTATGATTGGCTTCTGTCCATCGTGATGGCTATGTCATCGATGACAGGCAAGGCTGTATATAAGCCTTGCCACCGCCATTTTGAGCACATTTCTCTGAAGATCTGAGCTAGAACAGGGTGAGGTAGATTCTGGAGCAGATCATAGGGATTGTCAGTGAGTGTAGGGAACTTCAAGATTCCTTATATTAACCCCAAACAGCTCTTGTGAGAGCTAGCAGGAGGACAGAGGAGTACTGTGTACAGTGACACTGTAGGCAGGCAGGGAAGCAGGGAGCTGCAGCCTTTACAGTGTTCACAGGAGCGACCTCATAGCTTCGCTTACTCACTCAGCTGTTCTAATAGCTGAAGTGAGAGGCTTAGCTGAGGTACTATTTACAATTTTTTGCCAGCTGATAGATTTTGGGTCCTAAAAACCCCTTCAGCGTTATTTTGTCTGTGGCAGAACAGTGCGTTGCTGCTCTCCTAGCTGCAAATAGCACGTACGCCACCTACTTCTGCGACTAATTGTGCGCACTTAATAATTTTTTTCAGGGAATAGTGTGCTGCTTCACTGCCAAGTGTTAGCACACACTTAACCCGCCAGTAAGTGACGCCTACAGCAACACCAAACTCCATCTCGGTGGCTGTGCGCACTTTCTAATTTTTTCAGGGACTAGTGTGCTGCTTCACTGTCAAGTGTTAGCACACACTTAACCCGCCAGTAAGTGACGCCTACAGCAACACCAAACTCCATCTCGGTGGCTGTGCGCACTTTCTAATTTTTTCAGGGAATAGTGTAGTGCTTCACTGTCAAGTGTTAGCACACACTTAACCCGCCAGTAAGTGACGCCTACAGCAACACCAAACTCCATCTCGGTGGCTGTGCGCACTTTCTAATTTTTTCAGGGAATAGTGTAGTGCTTCACTGTCAAGTGTTAGCACACACTTAACCCGCCAGTAAGTGACGCCTGCAGCAACACCAAACTCCATCTCGGTGGCTGTGCGCACTTTCTAATTTTTTCAGGGAATAGTGTAGTGCTTCACTGTCAAGTGTTAGCACACACTTAACCCGCCAGTAAGTGACGCCTACAGCAACACCAAACTCCATCTCGGTGGCTGTGCGCACTTTCTAATTTTTTCAGGGAATAGTGTAGTGCTTCACTGTCAAGTGTTAGCACACACTTAACCCGCCAGTAAGTGACGCCTACAGCAACACCAAACTCCATCTCGGTGGCTGTGCGCACTTTCTAATTTTTTCAGGGAATAGTGTAGTGCTTCACTGTCAAGTGTTAGCACACACTTAACCCGCCAGTAAGTGACGCCTACAGCAGCACTTATTTTAGGATGTGGGTATGCAGGTAGACCTACGCGTAGTGACGCTCAGAACAATCTGGTGTGTGCGATTTCATTTTGGAATGTGTATTCACTGTCATGTGACATAACGCAGTAGACGCTCGCAACCAACCCATTGGTGGTGGCTTATTTTAGGAGTGGTGCTACTGTCAGTGTTAGAATTACGCTAATCGCTCAGACACCAAATCTTGGGGCTGGCGCACTTTATTTTTTCGATAGTGTGTTAGTATGTAGACATTAACGCAGTAAGTGACTCAGCAACACCAAATCATTGTGTGGCGCTTATTTAGGATTGTTGTCATCAAGTTAGACATACCGTAGGACGCTCGCAAACACGGGGGCAGGGGCTTCTGAGGGACAAGAGGCTCGCACTGTGGTGTGCGCTTATTTTTTAGGATGTGTGCTCATGCAAGTGTAGCACACTACGCAGTAAGTGACCAGAAACAATCATCGTGCTGTGCGCCTTTAATTTTTAGGATGGCTTCACTGTCAGTTTACCACATTACGCCAGTAGTGAGCCTCCAACACAACTATCTCGGTGCGTGGACTTCTATTTTTAGGGAATGTTGTGCTTACTGTCAAGTTACACTTAACGCAGTAAGTAGCCGCACACCATGGTGCTTGGATTTTATTTTTTAGGATAGGTATGCTTCCTGAAGGTTAAACATACCCTAAGGAGCTAGCAACAGATTTTATTTTCGGAATGTGTGCTCAGTCAGTTGAAACTTACGCATAATGAGCTCCAACAACTCATTCGTGCTGGCACTTTTTTTCGAAGGTAGCTCTGTCAGTGTGCACACTTACCCATAGTGAGCCGCACCACAATATGTTGCACCACTTAGCATCGAATAGTCCTCAACCAAATGGTGCTTCCCTCTTAATTTTTCAGGGAAAGATCTTCTCGGTACGCACTCTTAATTAGGAGCTAGCACACCAATCCTTCGGCTGTCGCACTTAATTTTTTCAGAATAGCTCCTGTCAGTGTTGCACCTTACCGCAGTAGGAAGCCTAGCTCACCAAATTTGGCCTTGCCCTCTAATTTTTTCAGGGAATACTTCATTCGTGTTGCCACTTTAATTCAGAAGTGAGCTACGCAAACTTTGTGCTTGACGCCATTAATTTTTTCAGGAATAAAACTCACTGTCGTGTGCACTAACTTACGCAGTAAGTCGCCTAGCAAGACCAACCCACTGTGGCGTAGTGACCTTCTAATCAAATATTGTGGTTCACTTTCAATTTTTCAGATAGAGTTAGTCGTACACAACTACCCAACCACCTGCACCCAACTTCTGGGGTGTGGCACTTCAATTTTTAGAATTAGCTTAGTAAGTTGCACACACTAACCCCCGAGTGGCTGGCACACAATCTTTCGGGTGGGCTTCTAATTTTAGAAATAGCTATGCATCTAGCAACACAACCCATAGTGCGCTGCCAACCCAAATTTTCGGTGTGTATTTCAATTTTTAGAAGTATCCCGTAGTGTAGCAACACTAACCCATAGTGCGTCGCAACCAATCTTTCGGTGTGTGGCTTTCTATTTTTAGAAATTAACGCCAGTAAGTAGCACACACTAACCCATTGTGCGCGCCTCTAATTACCATCGTGGGCTCACTTCAATTTAGAATATTAGCCGTAAGTGTAGCAACCCATAACCGCATAGTGCGCCTCATTCAGAAATTTCGTGCTTGCACTTCAATTTAGAAATTAGCCACGTAAGTTACACACACTCCCCCGTGTGACACCTTCAATTCACGAAATCTGTGTTCCTATTTCTAATTTTTAGGTGCAGTAAGTGCTTCACTTCAATTAGCACACACTTAACCCGCCAGTAAGTGACGCCTGCAGCAACACACACCAAACTCCATCTCGTGGCTGTGCGCACTTTCTAATTTTTTTCAGGGAATAGTGTAGTGCTTCACTTCAAGTGTTAGCACACACTTAACCCTGCCGTAAGTGACGCCTCAGCAACACCAAACTCCATCTCGTGGCTGTCGCACTTTCCTATTTTTTCAGGAATAGTGTAGTGCTTCATGTCAAGTGTTAGCACACATAACCCGCCCTAAGTGACGCCTACAGCACACACCAAACTCCATCTCGGTGGCTGTGCGCACTTTCTAATTTTTTCAGGGAATTAGTGTAGTGCTTCACTGTCAAGTGTTAGCACACACTTAACCCGCCAGTAAGTGACGCCTACAGCAACACCAAACTCCATCTCGGTGGCTGTGCGCACTTTCTAATTTTTTCAGGGAATAGTGTAGTGCTTCACTGTCAAGTGTTAGCACACACTTAACCCGCCAGTAAGTGACGCCTACAGCAACACCAAACTCCATCTCGGTGGCTGTGCGCACTTTCTAATTTTTTCAGGGAATAGTGTAGTGCTTCACTGTCAAGTGTTAGCACACACTTAACCCGCCAGTAAGTGACGCCTACAGCAACACCAAACTCCATCTCGGTGGCTGTGCGCACTTTCTAATTTTTTCAGGGAATAGTGTAGTGCTTCACTGTCAAGTGTTAGCACACACTTAACCCGCCAGTAAGTGACGCCTACAGCAACACCAAACTCCATCTCGGTGGCTGTGCGCACTTTCTAATTTTTTCAGGGAATAGTGTAGTGCTTCACTGTCAAGTGTTAGCACACACTTAACCCGCCAGTAAGTGACGCCTACAGCAACACCAAACTCCATCTCGGTGGCTGTGCGCACTTTCTAATTTTTTCAGGGAATAGTGTAGTGCTTCACTGTCAAGTGTTAGCACACACTTAACCCGCCAGTAAGTGACGCCTACAGCAACACCAAACTCCATCTCGGTGGCTGTGCGCACTTTCTAATTTTTTCAGGGAATAGTGTAGTGCTTCACTGTCAAGTGTTAGCACACACTTAACCCGCCAGTAAGTGACGCCTACAGCAACACCAAACTCCATCTCGGTGGCTGTGCGCACTTTCTAATTTTTTCAGGGAATAGTGTAGTGCTTCACTGTCAAGTGTTAGCACACACTTAACCCGCCAGTAAGTGACGCCTGCAGCAACACCAAACTCCATCTCGGTGGCTGTGCATTTGTCAACAATGTCCCAAAAACACCAAATTCCCAAAAACCAGTCTGCTAAGGGACAGGGACGAGGTCGGGGCCCTAGCAGTCGTGAACAACAAGGCACTGGTAGAAGTAGACAGACAAGGATTGATCGATCCACCTTCCTGCTGTCTAAATTTCCCAGTACTCAACCGAAACGTGTCTTGAGGCCGGAAGATCAAGACCAAATAACATCTTGGATGGCTGACAAGACATCAACCACGGGTTCTGGCAGCACACAATCATCCTTTACACCATATTCAAGTGCCGCTACTGACAACGCGGGGTCATCTAATCCACAAAATCTTCCTATTTCCTCAAGCCATCGCCAGACGGAGGAAAATTTAGACCGCGAACTTGGGCATTCGGAAGATTTATTTGGTTCTTATCAGCCATTCAGACAACCGGACCTTTCTTTGTCACTGCCTGAACAGATACTTGAACCAGACGTACATTCCATCTATGGACAACGTTTGGATTCACCTCGTCCTGAAGAACGTCCCTTTCAACAAAGCCATAGGCCGTCTCAGGAGGTGGAGGATGATGATGATGATGAGACACACATCTCATCTGGCCAGCCTGACCAGTCACGTTATCCAGATGACTTTGAGGAGGAGGGGGTGGATGATGAGACCACTGATCCAACCTGGACACTTGACATGCAGAGCCAACAGAGCAGCCAGGAGGAGGAAAGTGGTTATGTACCACCGCCTAAAGCACCCAGGCTTACTCCTTTATCCCGAATCCAAGCTGTGACAACAGTAGCCCAAATTGTGTCAACTGTTGCACAAACTGTACCAACTGTTGCCCCAACTTTAAGAACAGTTGGCCAAAATGTGTCTACAGTTTGTGTTGGCCAGACTCATCCTTCAGTTCCTACACCACAACCTAAAGGACGAACATCCATTGTCTGGAAATTTTTCAAAGATAGCCCATCAGTACCAAATGTGGTTATATGTAACATCTGCTATGCCAGGCTGAGCAGAGGCCAGGGCAAAGTAAACTTGAGCACCAGCAGTATGCGAAAACACATGACTCTTAAGCACCCTAGTCAGTGGTTGGCCCATCAGGGTTCGACAGCAGGGCCTTCTGACCTCAACACCGTTATGCCACTTCAGAATCGTCCTTCACCATCTACTGTTCATGCAGCAGCTCCTACTCATACGATCTCACCACAAGCTGCATTAGACCAGAGATATGACAGTAGTCAAGTGACTTGTGAGTCTGCGCCAATTGTCCAGTTGTCTGTTCCACAGCTGTATGAGAGGCAGCGGAAACACCCATCCACACACCCTTTTTCTCGACAAATGACAGCGCAAATTTCTAAGCTGTTAGCTGTAGAAATGCTGCCATTTAGGCTTGTTGATACTGAGGCTTTTAGGGAGTTGTTGGCTGTGGCAGCACCACGATACACTGTCCCCAGTCGCAATTTTTTTTCACGTACTGCCATACCCGCGCTACATCTGCACGTGGTTAACAACTTGAAGCGTGCACTGACAAATGCTGTGAGCGGAAAAGTTCACCTGACAACTGATACCTGGACAAGTACTTGTGGACAGGGCAGATACATATCCCTGACAGCTCACTGGATCAACCTTGTCGAGAGTGTCCCAAAGTGTAATAGTGGAATATCTGCGATCCTACCAACTCCACGAATAGCGGGCACAGCATCATTCCGGGTGTCCGCGGCCTCATATACTTCTACAACACAATGTGCGTCTTCAACTTCCTTGACCACTGCTGATTTGTCCGCCACATCACGTCAAAGTTGGGAGCTTTGCAGTACTGCATCAGCCAGGCGACAACAGGCTCTTCTTAAGCTCATCTGTCTAGGTGACACACCTCACACTGCAAACGAGCTGTGGAAAGGTGTTAAACAACAGACAGATGAGTGGCTGGCCCCACTGCAACTACAAGCAGGTCTTGTTGTCAGTGATAACGGACGAAACCTTGTTGCAGCAATAAAGCTCGGTAAACTTCAACACGTGCCTTGCATGGCTCACGTACTGAATCTTGTAGTTCAGAAATTCTTGAAAAATTACCCAGAGTTATCTGATCTACTAGAGAAGGTGCGTAGAAATTGCGGACATTTCCGACATTCATCAACGGCACTTGCAAGTCTATCTGCCCTTCAACAGCAATTTAATTTGCCCAAACACAGATTAATTTGCGACATGCCCACACGATGGAATTCTACATTCCATATGTTGGCTAGGTTCAATGAGCAGCAGAGGGCTATAGCGGAATATCAGCTGCAACATGCCCGTCACCCAGGAAGTAATACAAGACACATTGGTACGATGGAGTGGGTCTGGATCGCTGACCTTTGCGAGGTTCTAGAGAACTTCGATTACTGCACAAAACTGGTCAGCGGTGATGAGTCCATTATTAGTCTCACCATCCCCATGCTGTGTTTGCTTAAAGATTCTCTCCTGAATCTTAAAACAGAATCATTGAGGGCACAGCAGAGGGCTATGGATCCACATTTTAACATCCAGGATCAGAGCCAGCAAAGCCAATTTCAGCCGGCAACATTGGCTGCAGAACAAAACAGTGATGAGGAAGATGAAGACGATTTATTTCTCCATGGTACTGAGGTGCACCCTGATGGAACTCCCAACCCCAGTTTTATGTCGGTACAGCATGGGTGGGCTGAAGAGCAGGAGGCGGAGACCGATTTTGAGACCATGATGCCTATTGTTCATCAGTCAGGTGACACAGAAGACATGAGTTCTTTGTAGCCTAGCACACATGTCTGACTTCATGTCTCAATGTCTGTCCCAGGATCCACGCGTCATTAACATCTATGACAGCGACCTCTACTGGTTGTCAACATTCCTTGACCCACGCTACAAAGACAAGTTTCCATCGCTGCTGTTGCAGTCACCAAGGGGCTTAACGATGGATTATTTCAAAAGTGTGGTGGTTGACAATTTAATGTCAATTTCACCATCTGACTCCGCTATACCACGAACAAGCAGCTCTTTGCCACAGCAGCCTTTGGTTCGAACACAAACTGCCACATTGTCAAGAAGAGGTGGTGGTAAGATGTCCACCAACTGGGCGATGTTTAACAGACCTTCCAATCTGCAACGGATTGTGCCTACGGTCCCCTTGTCTAGGAGACAAACATTGTCAAACATGTTGAACGAGTATGTGTGTGACACTACCAGCTTCTTAACCGACCCCTCTGTACCCTTTAATTACTGGGTTTCCAAGCTTCACGCTTGGACTGAGCTGTCTTTGTATGCCTTGGAGTTGCTGGCCTGCCCAGCTGCTAGTGTGACATCAGAGCGTGTTTTTAGTGCCGCTGGGGAATTGTCACTGATAGAAGGTCACGGCTGACAACAGAAAATGCCGACAGACTCACTCTCATTAAGTTTAACAAGGACTGGATATCATCAAAGTTCTTAACCCCTTCAGACGACAGTACCCAAACCTAGAGGGACATTTTCAAATTTGTTACGTTTGGCTCAGTGCGGTTTAAACATTATGTCCTCTTCTGACACAAAGGATAAACAATGTCCCTCTGCTAAGAAGATTGGATAAATAATGTTCCTGCAACACTTGCTGCATGACAACAAAACTACACAATCAGTGTCAGTAATGTTACTTTAATAATGCATGCACTTGTGATGTTTTTTGACCGTTGAATTATGTCAAACAATCCAAAACAGTCTCTTGGCTGAATTTTTTAAGGCAACAAGCCTATGCCTGCATTGTGGGCATTTCTCAAACTGAAATAAAACATATAGTTTGGCTCAAGTGCCTTGCATAAATTTTAAAAATGTTGATCCCGCCCCTTGGGTAATTTTTTGGAGGCAACAAGCCTATACCTGCATCGAATACGTTGCTTGTACTATGCTCTCAGGACAAGGAAATAGTATGGGCCACGCGCCCTCCTCAACTTCAAAATAGAGTTGATCTCGCCCCTTGGGGTAATTTTTGAGGCAACAAGCCTATACCTGCATCGAATACGTTGCTTGTACTATGCTCTCAGGACAAGAAATAGTATGGGCCACGCGCCCTCCTCAACTTCAAAATAGAGTTGATCTCGCCCCTTGGGCTAATTTTTTGAGGCAACAAGCCTATACCTGCATCGAATACGTTGCTTGTACTATGCTCTCAGGACAAGCAAATAGTATGGGCCACGCGCCCTCCTCAACTTCAAAATAAAGTTGATCTCGCCCCTTGGGGTAATTTTTGGAGGCAACAAGCCTATACCTGCATCGAATACGTTGCTTGTACTATGCTCTCAGGACAAGGAAATAGTATGGGCCACGCGCCCTCCTCAACTTCAAAATAGAGTTGATCTCGCCCCTTGGGGTAATTTTTAGAGGCAACAAGCCTATACCTGCATCGAATACGTTGCTTGTACTATGCTCTCAGGACAAGCAAATAGTATGGGCCACGCGCCCTCCTCAACTTCAAAATAGAGTTGATCTCGCCCCTTGGGCTAATTTTTTGAGGCAACAAGCCTATACCTGCATCGAATACGTTGCTTGTACTATGCTCTCAGGACAAGCAAATAGTATGGGCCACGCGCCCTCCTCAACTTCAAAATAGAGTTGATCTCGCCCTTGGGCTAATTTTTTGAGGCAACAAGCCTATACCTGCATCGAATACGTTGCTTGTACTATGCTCTCAGGACAAGCAAATAGTATGGGCCACGCGCCCTCCTCAACTTCAAAATAAAGTTGATCTCGCCCCTTGGGTAATTTTTAGAGGCAACAAGCCTATACCTGCATCGAATACGTTGCTTGTACTATGCTCTCAGGACAAGCAAATAGTATGGGCCACGCGCCCTCCTCAACTTCAAAATAGAGTTGATCTCGCCCCTTGGGCTAATTTTTTGAGGCTACAAGCCTATACCTGCATCGAATACGTTGCTTGGACTATGCTCTCAGGACAAGCAAATAGTATGGGCCACGCGCCCTCCTCAACTTCAAAATAGAGTTGATCTCGCCCCTTGGGCTAATTTTTTGTGGCAACAGGCCTATGCCTGCATCGAAAACGTGGCTTGTACTAAGATCCTGCTGGAGCATGGCGAAGGGTCCCACTGTACGCTACGGAGATAACGCGTAGACGCGCTCTGTTGCAAGTAGACGTCCCAGCCTATCGCATCTATGTTCCCAGTGTTGTTGCCATACCGAGTCATTAAGTAACCCCCCCACAAACACAGGCACTATTTATTTGTCAGCAACATTTGTATGTGCAGTCATGATTTTCCACATAATAACCAAGGTGCCTTCATGCGCTATGCGGGCCGTAAAGTACTTGCTAATGATGATGACTTTAAGCCCACCCACAAAAAAAACCTACACATCCATTCCCTGAAAAAAGACAGACACAAAGCAGTTTTTGTCAACTGGGTATTATTTCGCCATAATGGCAAAGATGTCAGATTTTTTTTTTTTTTTTTTTTTGGGGTTTAAACTTTGTAAAAACAAATAATAACATAACAAACAAATTGTGCAATGCACAGGAACAAAAAATAAACAAAAAAAAAAAAAGGGGTCTACAGCTGGTGGTAGGTTGCCGCATCCTCCGGCCTTGGCTGTAACGTGGCACCATCACCCTGCTCGTTGAGTAGGTCCAGGGCCCCATGCAGTACCTCACCCAGTGGTTGGAAGCCTGTAGGCTGGGGCATCTGGGCCGGTTGGCCTTGGCTTGGTAGGCCCCTGATTCTGGGACACCACCTCTGGGTCGCAACATACCTGTCCCGGGGTGTGGCCCTGTCCAGGATGTTTGATCTGCTGAGCCGCCACTCCTCCAAAAAATCAAACACCTGCCCAGGATGGTTTGGGGGCCTACACGCATCGAGGACAATGTGTATTGCTGACCATGCCCGCAGTCGTCTCTCGAATGGAATGTCATCCAAGAACGGTATGAGACTGCGGGCAAAGTCAGCACTACACTGTCCTCTGCGGTCTTGTGGTGCCCCCGGGATCAGAGCAGGGCTGCTGGGGTTCCAGTGACTCCCCACACTGCTGCTGGCAGTCGGCACTGGAGGGCGCTGGTGTGGCCCTTCATCCTCCTCTTCTTGTCTCTGCGGCCCCAAAGGTGGTGGTGGTGGTGGCGGCGGTGGTGGTGGTGGTGGTGGTGGTGGCGGTGGTGGTGGTGGTGGCGGCGGTGGTGGTGGTGGTGGCGGTGGTGGCGGTGGTGGTGTGGTGCTACTCCCTCCTCCTCATCTGGTGGGGGTTGAGGGGCCTCCCTCCCCTCCTCAGGAAGCTGTGGTGGCGGGTTCCAACGCCGCCTCCGAAAGTGAGCAGCTCTGTGGGTAAATATAAAAAACATTTGGTGAATGGGTTGACTTTGGAAACAAAACCATAGGCCAAACATAACATGTGCACGCTTTTTTGACTCAGTGTATCTGTGTATTCTGTGTCTTTTCATTGTTGCCCTTAAGATGGAATTGCAGCAAATAAATTAATGACATTTTTGGCTCATGCCTCAAACTATATTGTATGTGTGGGTACTGTTGCTCCACGATTTTTTGCCATTACATTACAAATTTTAAAATTAGTCTGCACTATTACACTGTGCCCTGACTTAGGCAGGACAGCTATGTAGTCACTTGAAGACATATTAGTGGCCACAACTATTGTTTTGACTTTTTGTGGAAACTTTATGTGGACAAAGCTATAGCCTGACACTGTGAGGCAAACACATTATTCAGGGTTGTTTGCCATCAGATGGACACAAAAACACACAGTGTGGACGGCCTTGGTCTCAATGCACATAACCCAGATCTATAGGGCAGGTGAGCAAGACAGGAAATGGAGTCCTGCAGCATAGGTGACACATGAGCATTTGGCGTTAGTGGCCTACACTCCTTGTTGCTGCCATGTATGCTAATCAGGAATGTCTTGGTAAATAAAACACACCAAACAGATGGCTTGGGATTTGAAACGACTGTAATGGACATAGAGTATGGGGTTGTCTTTGAGCAGCAGGTCACACATTGTTGGTGCCAAACAAGGTGGTATGCACAGATGGACAGTTTTAGTTATTCCAACGGGGCCGAACAAAAAAAACGGGAACAGCAAGGACAAACCTCGGGTTTCCTAAAGGACCTTGGACATAAAAGGCTGTTGCACTTAAAATATGGCCCTCTTTAGTTTGATTTAATACAGCATTAATACGCTATCTTTTCCGGAGGATTCGTAATGTGGCCATGAGTTAACGACAAAAAAGTAAAATTCACATGTGGGCCCTAATATCTACACCATCACCTTGCAGCCCCAAATAAACCCATGGGAAAACTGAACCACACATATTTGTAGTGATACAGGGTATGTTCTGAAATGTGTGTGAATGTGTCAGCAATCTGGGATGGTGTACAAACAGTTTAGTGCAAAAGGGGTATATCCTTGCAACGTTATTTTGCTGAAAAAAACACCCACAACTAAATGTGTAGGGATGTATGTGGCCCTTATGCAAGTCGAGGCCATTAGGAACTGATACAACTGAGGCTTATGACAGGCAAACCAGACAGGGCCACACACCTTAGAGGCCATTGGAGGAAGAACATGGCTTTGTTCCACAAACATGCCAACAATAATAGCTAATTGTGAGGTCACGGAACATTGTGTCTGACCACCCTGCAGAACATTGCTTATTTGTCCAAACGTCACAATGTGACTATAAATGTGTATGTCCTGGATCATTGCCAAAGGTAATAGAATTGTGTTGCACCATGGCAGAAACAAACCCCTGTGTGGGTATGTAAACCAGCACACTCATTATAGAGCTTCATACGTACATTGTGTGCCCTCGTGGACAGGGTCCTTCCTCTTGTACCTGTATGACCTGATTGTCTTCATGTACTGTTTTTTGTCGTTAACCCTTATCCTCATGTAAAGTGCCATGGAACCTAATGGCGCTATATTAAAAAATAATAATAACAATAATAGTAAACAACAGTGCGGCAGACACATACCTTGGCATACGGGCCACCGGTTCCAGAAATGACAGCCGTTCATAGTGGCAATATATGATCCCGTGACCAGCTTCCGGGCCCCCCTCCATGATCCTCCGGTGTTGCCGCTTAAATTGGTCGCGGCAGCTCCTCCAGCGCTTCATAATGTGGTCAACTGTGAAATGATTTCAAACCGGGTTTAGACCTCTTTAACATTTGAAACACTAAAAGTATGTGTACAAATCAACAATAACATTTTAATGATGTTGTGTGTGAAATGTGTATACAAGGCACATGGAAACGACAGTGTGGAACATCATCAACAGCATTACGGACATTGAGCTCACGTGGCCACAATCACAAATGGGGCAGGGCACATGTCAACGCATAGAGAATGTAATAGTGCGGGCACCAGACTCCGCTCATTAGTGGTATTTATATACACCCAACCCCCTGGCCTTCAGAGCCAGGAGGAACAGCCCTTAAACTAAGTGTACTATTGTGAACCCATCCAAATATAGGCAACCATGCAACGGCGCATTATAACACATTGAGGGCCCTGTATACCCTATTATGGGGGCCCTGTATGCCCACGGGGCCCTGTATACCCACTGCTGGGGTCTTGTATACCCACGGGGGGGCTGTAGACCCTACTATGAGGGCCCTGTATAACCACTGGGGGCCATGTATACCCAGTCTTGGGGGACCTGTGTACCCACGGGGGGGCTGTATACCCTAATATCGGTGGCATATATACACACTGGGGGGCCCTGTATACTCTGCAGGTGGAGCTGTATACTCTGCTGGGGGGATGTCTAACAGTGATAGCCGCTGTATACAAGAATGGCGGTCAATACGGTTTCCCACTTTTTTGGGGCTAAAGTAGGGGGGTCGGCTTATACACGGGTCGGCTTATACACGACTATATACGGTAAATGCAATATAACGTGTGAACACATTTAACTCACCCATATTGGTCTGCACATCATGGCCACAACGATGAAACGTTGGGAAAACGCCCTGTGCGATCTCCCTCCAGGCCGTAGTCCGCTGGACATTATCCCCATATGCAGGGTCAGTGGGCAGCCAAAGCAGGGGCCGAGCCTCCACCAGAGCAATTAATTGCAGGGTGTCGACTGGAGCCATGCTTCCTCGCTGTGACTTTCTGCGCGTCCAGCCAGGAAGCTCGAGTCGGCTTATTTCCTGTTTGCACAAAGCATGGGGTTTGCTGCAGAAAGTCGCTTGCCTCGCCTCCAACACATGCGACTTTGGCCTCGGAGACAGCAGCAAAATACAGTTGCCAGTGGGGCTTCCGACACGGCAATGCGAGCGCTTTCCGACACACATATGCGATTTTTAAATCACACATTACTCGCTATTATTCGCTTCCCCATTCATTAACATTGGACTCGCTAGACTCGCTACGAGTAGCGAGTCCCGGGCTCGGACTCGGTAGAGTCAAGCGAGTCCGAGTAATGTAGGATTCGCCCATCACTAAGCTGAAGGCAAATGTCCAATGTGTGAGCTCTCATGGGAGACTCCACTCCACTTTTATCTCATTTGTTAACATTATTTTTATTTCACTCTAAAATCACCCCATCATACTTGATGCTACTCTCCATGAACATTTTAGCTTTCTGGCATATTTGACCAAAAGGGTGATTGGGACATGCAGTCCTGCTCATCGTTATTGGCACCCATGAAGTTTAAGCAAATAATATAGAATAAGCATGGTGGAGGATCCATAATGCTGTGGGGGTGCTGTGCTGTGTTTGGTACTGGAAGTCTTGATCATATTACAGGAATCATCAAATCAGAGAATTATCACGAGATTTTAAAGCAGAATGTCCCAGCCAGTGTAAGAAAACGTGGTTTCAGTCAAAGATCATGAGTCCTCCAGCAAGACAATGACCCAAAGCACACATCCAAAAGTACACAGAAATGATTGAGAAAAGAAAACATGAAGTGTTTTAAAATGGCCAACAATGAGTCCTGACCTCATCCCCATGGAAAATCATTGGGATGAGCAGAAATCTGCCATTGGGAAAAAAAAATCCTGCAAACATTCAACAGGACAGAAATTTCCAAAAGGAACACAGTCCCACCAAAGGTGTTAAGTTCTGTATAATCACAGTTTACTTATATTTTCAAGTGTGAAACCTATTTTATGGATTTTTCAGTCCGTAGTATGTTAATTTTGCCTATGTAAATAATGTTGATTTATTGCGGGTCTTCTACTTAAACAAAAATGTACAGCTAAAATCCTATAAATATACATAAAAAGTGGTGTTTGCTGCAGCGTCATTACAGACAAACAACTAAACCTACAAATAAAAATGTCCTAAGTTTAATGTGTTAAAAAAAAAGAGAGAATATACTTTCTCTTTTTTCCAGCAGGGTTTCTATGCCAGCCTGCACACATGTGGAGCTCCACTCTATATGTACCACCCTATGTGATAGCCACAGCAAATCACAGACTGTAGCGGCCAGAACTCTAGTGTCATGAGTATGTCTCACCCTGGGGAGACCTCTGGCAAGTCTGGAACCAGAAGGTCACAACGCCTTATTGATCGCAGGTCTTCAACTGGTGTTTAAATGTATTTGCTTTCTTTTGCCCCTGCAGGGGTTATAGACTCTTAACTTGCTGGCTGTTTCTTGTAGCCTTAAGGCCCCGTTACACATAGCGATGTTCCAGTGATCCCACCAATGATCCAACCTAGCCTGGAAAGCTGGAACATCGCTATGTGATCGCTGGTGAGATGCCAGACAGGCAGACTTACCAGCCATCACCCAGCGATGCCCCGACACCCAATTGTCCAATCGTTGGGATCGTTCAGGGTCTCGGACGCAGTCTGGGGATCGCTGGTCGTTGCCCTTGTCACAAACCGTCGATGCAGCCTGGCCAGCGGAAGATCGCCGATCGAAAACTGGTCCAGGCCGTTCGTTGCCAATCAGCGATCTCCCAGCGGGGGACCGATCGCTAGTGCGTATCACACACAGTGATATTGTTGGCAAGGTCGCCACAATGTTACCAAACCTGTGACGTTGCGGCGATATCGTTAATGATATCGCTACGTGTAACGGGGCCTTTAAATCTCAGGTGGAGTTCTTTTGGGGCCACTCCCCTCCGCTATTATTAGTCACGTGACTTACCTCCTGAAACCGGTTATAGAATCCATTTCTATTCTTACCACTTTGGAAACAGCCTGGCTCTAAAAGAAGCTATCGAGTTGTGTTTATGGCAGCTCTGGAGTTTAGCTGCATTGGAGGAGTTTGGAGTGCCTTTCTATTTGTGTCTGTTTCCCTGTGTCATTTTCCCTTTCCCTTGTGTGTTGTTATTTGCCGTGGTCAGTCTAGCGTACTCACTGGCCTTCTCATTAGCCAGGGTGAGTTCAGTGCAAGTGAGGGCGATGGGGGGAAGGAACCATACCGGGATGTTAGGGAGTGTAGGTTACAGACACAGGTTGGTGCCAGGAGGTGTCCCTGTTTCCCACTCCTTATCGCCAGGGCCCTCCTTCATTACAGATCAGCAAATCCACAATGTCTAAATTTGCCTTAGTTTACCAGCACATGACAGAACTGAAGGCAAATGTCCAACCTGTGAGCTCTTACGGAAAACTCCACTCCACTTTTATCTCATTTGTTAACATTAATTTATTTTTTATTAACTTTCATTTTATATATTTGATTAAGTTTCCGATTATAAAGCAATACATAAATTCTGAGGCTATATCCATTTTTATTCTTATTAATAATTATATTATTAAATTATTATCCGATACATTGTAAAAGTACATTTACACACTGATAAAGTAATCTAACAATGTATGACTCCTCTTTGAATAAATAATTGAAGGTGTTATCTAGAAATGTCACTATGGTGTACTCCTGCCTCGTAAGATGCCTGTGTATTGGCAAGTGATGGGCAAGCTCTAATTTCCCGACATTTACTTTAATTATTATTTTGGTAGATCCCCCTCATTTAACACTGACTGCCTGGAGAAATGGAAATTGATTTCGTCATGTTGGCAGGTGAAGATCTAGTAGATGCCAATCTCGCTCTTGGAAGCATCATTTTCTAGTGGTGTCAGAAACATTATGAAGCGCATGCTGTATTATGACAATCAACCCACAGCATTGTATAGTGTGGTGCCAACCTCCTCCTGGCACTTTTTTGTTGGTGGAGGCTGTCGAATGTCACATTTTCCATCAAGCTGGTATTATTAAATGGCACCAATTCATGTGTGTTTAATGGAAAGATTAATTCTAATTGTTCTTTAATTAAGAGGTAGTGCAGAAATAGTTAACCTGCCCATTTTGTACCTTTACCTTTGGAAATATTAGTACGCTCTTATTGTTAGATTGTATTCTTATTTGTGCTCACAAAGATTCTATTAGAGTTTTCATGTTACAGAATGTCACAGAGGTATTTTATTGAGTGTTAAATAAATTAGTCTTGCTTATATACATTAGGATTTGATCCCACACATTTCTAATGAATACTGTTATGAATTGAGAAGGAGTCTCAGCGTGTGTAACTGGAACACATAATAATGTACATAGTTTGTTATGTAGAGGGATTCTGTTAAATGATAAGTGCTACGGATAATCAAGTATGTGGTAGAATTTATTAGGAAGCGGCTAAATCAGTAGATCGTATATCTGGTTAAAGTATATTTCAGGTTAAAACAAATACTTGAAGTAAGATCTTTTAAAGTTTAGCCTTGGGGTTCTAGTCTTTTCTGTTCTGAAGATTATATTGTCCAGACCCAAGAACCATAATAATAATTCCCATCCAAGATATTGATGAAATACAGTATATACAATAAGAGGACAACTACACGTATCTTCCAGAGAACTGCACTGTTATCTATAGTCAGTGCCAAGACAAGAAGAGAAGATATTCTCTACACCGGAACATTGTACTGTTCTTGGACAACTATAATTTTAAGAACAGTATGTTTGCTTCCTAGTCTAAGGCTGACTTCACACTGCAGTCAGATCCGATCCGAGGCTGTCAGGGTGAACCTGACAGCCTCGGATCGGATCAGCACACAGAACCGGAGGGATAATATGCCCTCCGGTCCGGTGTGCTGCCGCACGCAGCTGCCGCCACTGATGAATCAGGACCGCGGCTGGCAGGGAGCTAGCCGCGGTCCTGAAACAACTGCGGCGTGCAGCCGCAGGTGTCCAGTTCCCGGATCCTCCCGGACCGGTGCAATCCAGCCCCATAGGCTCCCATGTTAGGGAGCACCGGATTGCCCTAGATCCGGGCGAATTCGGGGCAATCTGAGAATTGCTAATTAGAGGAGATATTCTCCTCTCGGACACAGCTGCCATCCGGCTTCTATCCGGCCCCATAGTATACTATGAGGCCAAAAACCGGTCTGGGGCTGTCCGGTTTACACGGACAGCCTCGGATCGGATCCAACCCGCAGTGTGAAGCCAGCCTAACAATAAAAGCTGAATAGGGTCTTAGCTGACAAAGAAGGGGGGTTAACAGGGCAGCAATACAATGCTCACCTTGTGAGTTTGTGATACACAACCAAATTAAAACGTTAGGCTAGGGTCAGATTACTGTTAATCAGGGCTTGTGTTAAAAACATAGGTTTTGGCAGCATAAATGCGGTGCTACTGCCGGGGTAGCGCTGTGTTAACACTGCCAATGTTAACCTATGCAGACGCGGCCCCTAACGCGGCTCAAACGTCAGCATCTGATTGAAATCTCGCGCTATTTCTTAAGGCGACAAAAGATGCTGCTTCTTCTTCAGTTGAGCTGGTGTTTTTCTTGATAAAGAAGCGAAGACACACTTCGAAACAAGTAGAATAAACCACCATTTGCCATATTATCTTCTTTGCATTGGATTATTTAGCAGCAGCACAGATTTTATACCACGTTTTTCTCAGATATCCTGCTTCCTAGTCTCGCAGCTCTTTTTAGGGCTTACATGGATCGGCTTGCAAACGCCTCTGTGTTCACTAGGTCCCAGGGAAACTCTGGCCTTCAATCTGTAATTCCTATATAAAGATCTGGACTTACTCAGGGCTCACTGGGTTATGTCCATGGAGTGGCTGCTGGTCACTGAAGTGGGCTGGCAGAGAATAGAGTTGTCAGGTTTGGTCATATCCAGGAGGTCAAAATCAAAGACAACATCAAAAGTCATGGACTTGATTAGGAAGATGCTGAGATCAGTAAAGGGAATCAAACAGACTTAATCACAGCAGAGTTTAACCAATCCTAAAGCAGGTAATATACCTGATCAGGCACATTTTTTAGGGTTTTTGGTTTTTTTTTACTTTTTTTTGTAAAAATAAAATTCTCGTTCAGAAAATCAAGTATTTTTACATCTTTTTCATCCTTATATTTTTATCGCATTCTCTCTTTTTTTTTGTGATATAACAAAATAGTTGGAAATAAATGTCTGTCTTTCCAATTTTTCTGACTACAAAGAATCACTGAAGTACATTGAAAAACTTGTTCTCCACTCTTTTACAAATATTTTAATATATCAGACACACTTTTTTTTACTAGGGCAGCGCTAGTAACAACAATTTGGACTGATAGTGGCATTTTTATTAATTTCATTAATTTGTTATCGTTTAGTTATCTCTTTAACATTTATTTTACACATTGCGCTCCCCATAGCATCATCATGAAAGATATTTGTGTGGTCATTTAAATGATAAACTGATAACGTGTTTTTATTTTCATTTTACTTCCCGTGTAATTGGTCCTGGATGTATTGGGTCCAAGTACAAGGCAAATGCATCATCTTGGAAGTATATCAGATCTGTCTGGGCCTCTTAAGAACCAGAATCACATGACCGCTGTGTATAGAGGAGGAGGTGCCATCAGCGCTTCCGCCTACTGCATACACAGTACTTCTTTAGCCGTGTGAATACATTGATCGAGAAGACACAGATGGTAGTAAACTATCTCTGCCTGTCTATGGGAACTCCAGCTCCCTGCTCCTGAATATGTACTATGCTAAGACATTTTAGAATATCACTACAGAGTAGGAGAAGCAACGCCTGAACATTTAAAGTCAACAGGTGGTTCTCAAGGAGTATAAACAGGGTAAGTAACACTGGTAGGCTGCAGAGGGTTTAAATAAAGTGTGAATTCACTAACACCTTACAGAAAGGGGCTAACTAAAGGAACAATGAGAGGTATTAACCCACAATCTCCCTGTCTGGACAGCACCAAAAGCCCCAGAAATGTATTAATAGATCTGATCTTGTGCTGCCACAATTCGCAGTAAAAGTGCGTACCACCTAGTAACAGATGTAGAAGTTGTAGGAATAAGTTCAGATATGGATGTCACAGATTAAGCACATAATGACATGGTGGGTGTGCACTCTTGATTTAGACATGGATATACGATCATTTCAATTTTGATGGCCATATTGTTAGAATGTACCATTAACTGAAGCTACAATGAAACATAAATGAGTATTTCAATCGAGCAGTATATACCTTGACGGTGGACCATATATGACATCATTTGTTACTGTTACCTTTTGTGCCTCCCCTATTTCCTCTAGATTGTAAGCTTGCAAGCAGGATCCTCACTCCTCATGGTTTTTGAATTTTTGTTACTCTGTATTGTCTCATATTGTCTGTACATGTCCCCTCCGAATTGTAAAGTGTTGCGTAATATGTTGACGCTATATAAATAAAATTATTATTGTTATTAAAATTATTATTACCTTGAATATCCGATGAGTGGGAGCTCATTTATAGAACTTTCACTAATACAGAAGACGGTGACAACTGTTTATTGGACTCTGCAGAGAACAGGAGTTTAGGTGGTGACATTTTGTATTGCTAAGTTTGGAAATAGCCATGCATTTCAAATCACTTATAAAGTACAATGTAGAGAAGCAAATTAATGAACATCCATCTTTTCTTCTTTTGAGAGTTGAACATTGATGACTGCCATAAAAGGGGGTGTAAAAAATATCTGAGGGCCACATACAATGCGTTGTCTGTAGAGCTTAATTTGTGCCCCTTGACTAGAATGTCTCTTCAGCCATGGGTCCTAAAACATTGCAAAACTGCATATTTGTCACCTGTTGACTGCCCTGAGGTCCATTTAAAATGCTCTGCTGTAGCTAAATGGGAGTAAATGTCCTTTGGCATATTTAGAGTTAATGACTGAGGCTGCTGTCCTAATCTGAGACAGCTCTGCAGGTGGGATGTTGTGGGTGTGTTAGGCAACCACACCCCTGGCCTTTAAATAGTTGCCACTTTTCCACCAGCAGATGTCGCTGACAACAGTTTGCTGTAATGACATAGTGTTTTGTGTGCTGATGCCTTCCTGCCTGGAGATTTCCTTATTTTGTGGGAGTTGCTGTGCCTCTCGGTCCGTGGGTAGAGGTGAGGGGGATTTAGCCTAGAATCAGGTTCTTTTTCTCTTAGCCCAGTTTGTATTTCCAGCGTTAACATGGCTTTAAAGTTACACCTGTAAATTTACTTCAAGTTTAATTTATGTATTTGATCAGGAGCAGAGGGCAAGGGTGGTGGCCCGGACATCCTCACCTTCAGAGGTAATTCTAGGAACAGGGAGAGCTAAGCAACCTCTGTCTAAGGGTCAGACTGATTTCCCTGTTCGCCTTTTGCACAACTTACTATCCTGCGACCTGACTCCTTTTACCACCCTGTGATAATATCTCAGCTTGGAATGGTATTACAGCTTAAATAGTTAAAACTCTGCACTTAAATACTGCATGCCACAGATTGCAGCACTAAAGTGCTGCACATACACATTTTAAAAATAAGATAATAAGATATTGTCAGCAGTTCAGACAACTGTTCTATATGGCAGTTTATTCCTCACTAATCACAGTAGTTCACATACAGCTAGATAGCTATAGAGGGTATAAACAGGGTCAACTTCAGGTTTATGTGGATGCTTGAGTAACAGAATC
Source organism: Allobates femoralis (assembly GCA_033576535.1). Classification (NCBI taxonomy): domain Eukaryota; kingdom Metazoa; phylum Chordata; class Amphibia; order Anura; family Aromobatidae; genus Allobates; species Allobates femoralis. The sequence continues at coordinate 768,124,132 of JARQOC010000003.1, forward strand.
AAAGTAGATGCCCTTTTCGTCCCATCTTTGGGTTGCAAACATTGAGCATCTTTACTCACATGGTAAAGAGATCATTAAGGCTCTTTGGCATATGCTCAGATTTACCTAGAGCTAATGCCAGCCTTAGTTATAAAGAATACAGGAGATATACTACACACACATCCAGGGTAAGGTGTCACATATACTCGATAGATGTAGAGCCTCTGACGAACATTGTTAGACGCCGAGAAGAACTGGAAATTTTGCATCACTCTGTCATTTATTATTATGAGCTATATCACATCTGGATCTCAAAGAATCAACATTAAGAAGTCTTTGTTTGACAGAAGGAAAACTAAGTTCCCATTTAAAATGACTTAGTATCTTGAAATATTTTAGTGTTAACATTTTTCTCAGCTCAGTCTATTCTAGAATCGGAGGTTTCCGGTAAAGCTGAAAGCTAAACCCAAAGACTAAAGGAAGTGAAACAACATATCTGTATGAAACATGGGAAAAGATGACCGCTATAACATTTATGTCATTCAACTTCTACTAATTTATTTTCTATTTTTGGCCACTTAATATTTATTTATATTCAGTCTCGATTCATCTGTGGGAAAATAGGGAGTTTTTTTTAACCCTTTCATGACTAGGCATTGCCCCTTTAATGATGAGACCAAACTTTACCATTTATTAAACTATAATTCTAACAGTGACAATGGTGTCAACAATGGGGTCCGCACACAAAATCAAAACTATTAACTACAATAAAGGAGGCAATAGGACCCCAAAAAATGTTACAAAGTCAGAGTTTTTATAAAACTGTCAAATTTTCATCCCCTGGCCATTCTTAACGATGATAGTGAACAAGCAATAATCCTATCAGGTTTATTAAGGTCTGAAACCTTGGTCAAAGTAATCCAGCACACAAATCTCCAAGGCTAGCCAAACTGTTGCACCAGCCCATTTTTATTTTTGTAAGTTTTAAAATGTTAAAAATGTAAAAATATAGATATTTAAATATATATACATATATTGCCTAATATCCAAAAGAAATGTGTCATCTTTATTGCTTTTAGAGATCATTTCGTCTTTAACTTGATTAGGTCTTCACAATAACTGTCATTTTGACCAGGGGTACCCAAACATTTGCATTCGACTGTATATTCTGTTTCCATAAGATATGCATTGATGTTGTCTAGGATATATTTCATTTACCTAGCCCATGAGAAGATATGAACAATCCTTTAAGGTGCCAATGTTTGGAGTGATATAAAATTGTCACCACCAAATATTTTTTGAACTCTTGGCCTTAATTGAGGTAAAATGCTAGCGGGTCACCCCGTAAATTATTAAGTTGTTCTACTTAAATAAACGACCACTAGTTCACTTTTAATATCCTCATTTGCATTTGTATATAGCTTAGTTTAGTTTAGAGGATCACTATACGATCATAGAAACTTCCAAAATCTAATAGTGAGCACTATTATTGGAACAACTATAGTGGATAACCCAGGAATCTTTTAGCGTGAGGCAATGACACAACTGAGACAAGATTAAATGGTGAGAAACTCTGTATTGACACATTTGGTGGTAAAGCAAACAAAAGGTCTAGCAAGAAATCAAAGTTCATAAACACACAATAATACTCTTTAGGAGAAGGTTTAACAGATTAATCTCTGGAATAACTTCATAGGAAGTTGCCGAATTGCAGCACACTAGGAGATGATGTAAGCAGTAACGTCTACAGCATCTCACTCTGAGAGATGCTGTAGAAACAGTCAATAAACATAGTACACACCCAGGAGACCTGGGAACAAAAGTCTCTGAAAAACAAGTCCAATACCAGATGCAGTGCAATTTTACTCAAAGTCCCACGCAGTCCCAAACACTGCTACTGCATCAATATTAAAGGAGGAAGCTACAGGGAGCTTGTTAAGCTAACAAGCTTATGGGGCACAAGGCTGGCAGTAAAGAACTGAAACAGAAGAAACAACACAGGCAGAAAGGAACTGAAGAGTTGCTAGTAGCAGATGTAGGAAGCTGAAACTCTGATACGCAGTCACTGGAGAGCCAAACAGGATTTGCTGGAGAAGGAGGAGCAAAATTAGATGCAACAATTAGTTGGAATCCTGTCAGAATACTCAATAAAGGATTGGAAGAAGGCCTGGAGCTTATAAAGGCAGGAAGACAGTGGAGCGGTATGAAGCAGAGAACACCATCTTGGAAAAGGATGGAAATGAAATGGGCATGAAGATCTGGAGTCCTGACAATTTTGTCTTTTACACACTGGGGTTTAGATGGGTTTATATTGCCTTATTAAATGGCCTCAACTTGTTTTGTTGCTTATACAATAATCACACATCAGGAGGTTCTTATTATTATCAAGTATTTGCCCCAGAAATTAAAATCATATCTCCTGGTTATAGAGCAAAAACAAATAATAGCCGGTCAAAATGATAGCCCTCTGCATCACACAAATGAATGCCATATTATTATTATTGTGGAGCCCACTGGGACGGGGTACTCGGTACCGGACCGGGGTACTGCTGGGGATGTCACGGCGGTCTTGGTCCGGACCGTGTCCCGGGTTCCGCAAGTGAAAGGGGGGAATATTTACAGGGCAGTTTGTCGTGACGCCACTCACGGGTTGTGGTCAGGGTGACCACCGATGTTGCAGAACCTCCGGGGATGAAGTTTGGGCAGCTGGAGATGTAACGGATCTCTGCGGGCAGACCCTGAATCCCTGGGACAGGGATAATAATAGTCTATGATTGATGCTAAGTAGGGGTAGTGGTGGAGATGATGTCTGACTGTGAGGGAATGCAAGATTTGAGCACAAGGATCACACAAACTCACGGTTTTGAAGTTTTCCAAGTGTTTACTGCAGTTGTTGTTAGCAAAATACTGTCCACGGAGTCTGTACCGGGGGCGGGTTACTTCCACCCTGTCCTGTCCGGGTCCTCAGCTTCCTACTCCTGCACTGTGTGTGTGGCCCTGCTGCCACTTTAGCTAGGCTGCTGGCCCTGTTTCTCCTCACAGATACCCCCTTGCTAGGCAACTTGAGTCTTTCTGTGTAGTTCTGACCCCGCCGTGTTGCTTTGCTGTGGTACGGTGAAATATGTAACCTCCACTCTTCCGGTGTTTATTGTACTGCGTGTGTCAGTCACAGTTTCAGATCCGCTTTCTGGTCTGTGGTCTGGTTATGAGGTAACTCAATCTCCCAGATGTATTCCTCTGTTTCTTGTACCCCTCTCCTCAGAATCCTCCTGCAATCGAGTAGCAGACTGTGGAGAAGCTTAATGCAGCCTCTTTACACCACAGTCTCTCTTTCTCAGTTCTCCCAGGAACTGAGCTAACTACTTCCTCTGGACACCTCCACTCTTCCCGTGTTTACTGTGCTGCGTGTATCAGTCACAGTTTCGGATCCGGTATCCGGTCTGTGTGCTCTTCCGGGGCGAGTTATGAGGTAATTCAATCTCCCAGATGTGTTCTTCTGTTTCCTAAACTCCTCTCCTCAGACCCTGGCTAGGCCTGGAATTGAGTAGCAGACTGTGGAGAGACCTAATGCAGCCCCTTTACACCACAGTTCTTTCTTCCTCAGTGCTGCTCCGCACTGAACTACTCACTTCCTCTCTACACCAGAATATATAGGGGAGTGCTTTAGCTCCCCCTTCTGGCCTAGAGGTGCTAGTGTAGTGTCCAGTGTTGTGTGGGGAGTGAACCCTTGGTGATGTTTCTGTGGCACATTAACCCCTGGGGTGCCACATTATAACTTTTGCCCTCCCCCAGCCATGACACCCATCCACACTGACTAATAGCGCAGCCCATAACAAGTAATGGCACAAGGCCTAATCAGATGACTGTGCTTCATTGGACATAGGACAGTAGCTATGGTAATAGCGCAAAAGAGATACTTACAATTTAAAATCGTATTATGGCCGTATCGATAATACTTGGTGATAGATAAAATAAGTGCACCAGGTTTAAATATATTTGCCTACTATTTATTAATATATAGTTATATGTAGCTAATATGATGAAAAACTTTAGATGTCATATCAAACTAGAAGTAAACATAACAAAGGATCATAACATACAGTATACTTCAAAAATTGAGGAGGCAACTAAACTCAACTTGCAGTGTTGGAATCCCTCAAAATGACAGATACAAAAATGCATCTGCCATATTAGGAAGTACAACTGCAGCATGGTTGTATAGGCAAAGGTAGAGTTGTTGATAGCAAACACAATGTGAATAATCCAGATATAATATAGATAGAAATATATCAAAGATGCCTATTGTATGAATCTGTAAGATATAGACTTGCTGAGTGATAAGGATAATACCATAGAAATCTAAAGATTAATTTAGACTCTTTTCTCAGGATCCTATTGTCCAAATCACGACGTATGAGTGAAATTTGATTTATTTAGTATCCCCATGAACAATCCAAATATGTCTAACAATCGGGATATCTTTCTTTCTCTGAATAACTCCAATATGTTCCAGAATTCTTCTCCTCCTAAATTGGTGTATTGCTTACCAATATATGAGGGTTGAATGAAATGTAGTACCTCAACATTTGTAACTCGGGTTTTGATTAGAATATTTTAATAAATCAAAAACAGAAATAATCCTTAGACTGTAACCTGTAGTTATTGATATTCACTTTTTCACATAATCACCATAGAACTGGTTACACTTCTGACAACGATGAACAAGTTTTCTGAAGTCATCACAGAAGTCGACACTCTGTTTCTGCAACCAGCCTCTTACAGTTCTCTCAACTTCTTCTTAAGATGCAAAATGATGTCTCCACCGATCTTCTATTATCGGTAACAGATGGAAGGCAGATGGTGCCAACTGGATTGTATGGGGGATGCCGTACAGTGGTGAGCTTCAGTCTCTGATGTTCTGTTGTGGGGGCTTGTGATCATCTGAGCATGGTTCCATTGCTTACACAACACAAGTGTTCATTGATAAGGCTTCCTGCCTATTGGAGCTGCATTGGAGTCTTCTGAACAGTCTAGTACCTGACACATACCAGCGCTGCCATGTGCTGATGAGATACGAAGGTGGAGGCTTTTCATTCAACCCTCGTAACTTTTAGGGCAGGTGCATTTTCCCATATATACTATACACTGTGTGCCACAATGATGAACGCAATTTGCATAGATAGTATTTGTCAATTCACTCTCAGAAGTCTAACTTTTTTCCACAAATTCACATGCTTTACAAGAGCCACATCTAAAAGGTACCTGTGATGTTACTCTGATTCAGCCATGTTGTATTTTCTATTGCTGGAAATACATGACTGTGAACAAATCACTTCCTGAGTCTTCGGCCTCTCCAGTATGTTATTGAAGCTTAAGATGTCAAAAAATCATCCAACTCTGGGACCATCAGTCAGTTGGTTCCCATTGGTGTCTATCAATATGCCCATTCTTGGTTGAAACTTTCATCTTATCTCTTTGATCTTTTGGTATGGTTTGCTGGTTTTGCCCTTGATATGTTCATTTTCTATCTCTGTACATATCTTTTGGTAATAAAGTTATTTGCTTAAATGGTTGTCTTTAGTCTTTACTGATATTGTCTACATCCTTCTTGTTAACTTTAGCTTTTGCCATTTGTCGTTGTTCGATGATCTTCAATGTCTCTTCTGTTAACCACGGTTTTGGGGGTCTCTTTCGACTCTTATTTATTGTCTTTCTGCCTTCTTCAGTAAAAATAATCCTTGTATGTGTCCCTAATTCCGTAGGTTTTCTTTCATCAATGTCCAGTGATATAAATTGGTTGTGCAGACCATTTCAAAAGACAATAAGAATGTTGATCAAATTGAAGTTGGAGATGAGCTGCTGTCTTGTCCATTTGTGCAGCTTGACTTTAATCTTTTCCGTTAAAAGTTCATGATAAGTTCCACAGTCAGCTTCTGGCCTTGTTTTCGCGGTAATGATTGATGACCTCCATCTTTGACGAACACATATGTAGTCAATCTGATTCTTTTAGGCCCCATTTGGTCATGACAACGTGTAGAGTCTCCGTTTTTGATTTTGTAAGAAGTGTTCATGATGGACAGTTGATTCGTCTTACAAAAGTCAATGTCCTCCAGGTGCGTTTCGTTCACCAAGAGTTTCCAACAATTATTCCATGTTTGCAGTGACCCAGTTTGGCATTCAAGTCTCCCATGATAATGAATAAGCTTTGTTTTAGTGTCTTTTCGATCTGTAACTGGGGCTAATACTCTGTGTGCAGAATTATTAGGCAAATGAGTATTTTGATCACATGATACTTTTTATACATGTTGTCCTACTCCAAGCTGTATAGGCTTGAGAGCCAACTACCAATTAAGTAAATCAGGTGATGTGCAACTCTGTATTGAGGAGGGTTGTGGTGTAATGACATCAATACCCTATATAAGGTGTGCATAATTATCGGCAAATGCCTTTCCTTAAGCAAAATGGGTCAGAAGAGAGATTTGACGGGCTCTGAAAAGTCCAAAATTGTGAGATGTCTTGCAGAGGGATGCAGCTGTCTTGAAATTGCGAAACCTTTGAAGCGTGATCACTGAGCAAGCGTTTCATGACAAATAGACAACAAGGTCGCAAGAAGCGTGTTTGGCAATAAAGGCGCAAAATAACTGCCCATGATTTGAGGAAAATCAAGCGTGAAGCTGACAAGATGCTATTTGCCACCAGTTTTGCCATATTTCAGAGCTGCAACGTTACTGGAGTATCAAAAAGCACAAGGTGTGCTATACTCTGGGACATGGCCATGGTAAGGAAGGCTGAAAAACAACCACCTTTGAACAAGAGCCATAAGATAAAATTCAAGACTGGGTCAAGAAATATCTTAAGTCTGATTTTTCAAAGGTTTTATGGACTGATGAAATGAGAGTGACTCTTGATGGGCCAGGTGGATGGGCCAGAGGCTGGATCCGTAAAGGGCAGAGAGCTGCACTCCAACTCAGACGCCAGCAAGGTGGAGGTGGGGTACTGGTATGGGCTGGTATCATCAAAGATGAACTTGTAGGATGGAGTGAAGCGCAACTCCCGAACCTAGTGCCAGTTTCTGGAAGACAACTTCTTCAAGCAGTGGTACAGGAAGAAATCGGTATCGTTCAAGAACAACATGATTTTCATGCAGGACAATGCTCCATCACATGCATCCAACTTCTCCACAGCGTGGCTGGCCAGTAAAGGTCTAAAAGACGAAAAAATAATGACATGGCCCCCTTGTTCACCTGATCTGAACCCCATAGAGAATCTGTGGTCGCTCCTAAAATGTGAGATCTACAGGGAGGGAAAACAGTACACCGCTCGGAACAGTGTCTGGGAGGCTGTGGTAGCTGCTGCACGCAATGTTGACCATAAACAGATCAAGCAACGGACAGAATCTATGGATGGAAGGCTGCTGAGTGTCATCATAAAGAAAGGTGGCTATATTGGTCACTAATTTTTTTGTGTTTTGTTTTTGCATGTCAGAAATGTTTTTTTCTAAATTTTGTGCAGTTATATTAGTTTACCTGGTGAAAATAAACAAGTGAGATGGGAATATATTTGGTTTTTATTAAGTTGCCTAATAATTCTGCACAGTAAAGGTACCTTCACATGCGGCAATATTGCTAGGCAATTTCACTGGCAATTTGCTAGTTGCAGTGAAATCATGGACACATTGTTCTATCTTGTTGCTGTGTGCAAATAGAACAATGTGTCCATGATTTCACTGCAACCAGCAAATTACTAGTGAAATTGCCTAGCAATATTGCCGCGTGTGAAGGTACCTTTATAGTTACCTGCACAAACAGATATCCTCCTAAGATAGCCAAATCTAAAAAAAAACCACTCCAACTTCCAAAAATATTAAGCTTTGATATTTATGAGTCTTTTGGTTGATTGAGGACATAGTTGTTGATCAATAATAAAAATGATCCTCTAAAATACAACTTGCCTAATAATTCTGCACACAGTGTATGTCACTCCCAGTTGAGGGAAATGTGCAATCAAAAGGTCTTTTATGCTCTTACAGCTGCATGTATAAAAACGAACAAAAAAGGGAACATGTGCCTGGCCAGTAATGGTCAAAAACACATCCCAGTCTTGAACTGATGAATTAACTACAATTTGTGATACCTGCACTTCTAAGGTCAGTTTTAAATATCCAGGAGGTAATCAACTGTTTTGTCCCATCTTCAAGTTTGTCCTTGATCATTTGGAGTCTATAATTAGAACAAAATACATACGGTAAATTTTATGAATAACTTACAACCTGGATGACAAGCTGGGCGAAGAATGTGCCGCACAACAGTAATATCAGAGCTACTCCCTTAGACATTGGGTCAGTCCCCAACATTTGAGATGTATCATTAGGAAAGCATGTGACATTTAGATTGATTTCTGATGTAGTCCAGAAACACTGGTATGGAAGATTTGTCCATACTCCATATCAATAGGAGATCATGACTAAATCTTCATACCAATATATAAGATGCAGAAATGGATTTTGATTTCAGTATATTCTCCAACTATAATGTTAGCGCTGGCAAGCAAAGAATAATATTTTGGTCCTATTGATATACTTGTATTTGACTTGAATTTGGAGTTCTATTCTGAATATTAAATCAAGAATAAATTAAGTAAAGCTACTTTGTGTAGTATGGGAGTATATATTGACACACATAACTCAACCATGTATAATATACACACCATGTCTTGTGAAAGAATTTACAAAGAATGTTTCATGTATTTACACTGAGGCTGTGAAGAAAAAAATAGGCAATCTAGCCATTCATACAGGCTCTCATCCAAAGAGTCAATACTAGAGATTTATAGTGTTGGATTACTATCTGGATTTTTTGGGGAAGAACAGGTTTGAGTTCATTAGGACTCATGTGCAGGGACGTAACTACCGCGGTCGCAGCAGTCGCGGCTGAGACCGGGCCCGCCCCTTTAGGGGGGCCCGTGCCTCCCTGCAGGGGGCCCGTGCTTCCAGCCACCCGCCGCGACCGCGGGTGTCCGAGGAGAGGAGGGAGGACGGGAAGGAAGTGAAGCCCCACTTCCTGCAGCTCCTCTCCTCCTATTATCGGCGGTGCTGGTGCCGGTGAACAAGAAATGTAAGCAATGTAACAGCAGCCACTCACTAACAGCGGCGGCAGCAGTACAATCCCCCCCCTCCCCCGGCCAATCAACTGTGCACTAAGGGTGATCGAAAAATTCCCAACAGCATTCCCCCCCCCGCCTCTTCACCTAACGTGCCCTAGTGTAAATGCTGCACCGGGGCCCACAGAGGTCTTGTTATGCCACTGCTCATGTGGAAACACTTTTTTTATATTGTCATCCCTTCCTAACATCACTCCCCCTCCCCTCTCATTATCCCCCCTCTTTTAATAGTGCTTCTTATCTTCTTATTCTACTGTTTTTCTTTATTCTTTTTTTCTTTACATTTAGGTCTGATTTGTGGCAATTAGCTTAAGTATTTTTGCTGTTTTTGGCTATGCCGTTCCATGTTCTGCTCTTTATTACTTAGGTGACGTTTTTATTGTGTTTTATCCTCAAACTTTGAGTAATCAATTACGGTATTTGGTTTAATCAATATTGCCATATTGTAGTGTTGGTATTTTTGTATGTATCGTGGCACAGAAAGTGCCTTGTGATCATATCAATAAATATAGATAACGTTTAAAAAAAAAATACTCAAGGAAAAAAATACTAGAGAACAGAGGACACAAAGGGGGTGGTATTTTGGGTAAAACATGTAAAATAGATGTAATTTTATATGCTTTCAACCCTCCATGGTTATTTTATTTGGCACATGCACCCACAATGTAATATAGGGTTGTCCAATCAAGACGATATAAAACAGTGACAACACAAAAAACTTTAAAAGTCCAACTTTACAGCTTCATATTGTCGCCAGTATGTGCCATGTCACTTACACACAAAGGAAGCTTTTGAAGCGTTGATTGATGTATGTAATTGGACTTTCTTATAATTTTCCCTGGATTAAGAATCTGTTTTCGTTTAATTTGGGGAACCCGGAAATCATAATAAACGTCGAAAACTAAAAATATAAGTTTTAATCAGTAGCTTAGTTCTATGAGTAAGCCAAGTGAATGTTAAGTCATGGCAGCATAATAAGCCTTTCAGGAGCCCTAAGCTATGGCACTTACCATTTAAGCGCTAGATTTCAGCATGCATGTACATTTTGGCTTCTCGGCACTACTCTAGTTCACCTGAGAGACTTCTTAAAAGCTGTGATAATTACATCTATCATGAACACTTGTTAGTCTGTTAAAATCCTGTAACAAGCAAATAAATAGGACTTAGATTACCTCTGCTACAACATGGGCTTATTTTGCTTTTATCTATACTGCCAACATCCCAGCACTGAATGAAGCAATAGTGGATGCAAGGAGGCGATAAATGCTAGGCACTGCAGATGGCACCGATAAGGCAAGGAGCCAGATGAAGGAAAAATATGATGTATTATTGTAAACCATCTCAATTTTTACAAAGAATTTTAACTTAAATAACAAACCATGCTCATAAAGGGGTTAAATTATTCTGCTGAAATCTTCTTTAAAGGAAATCTTTTTAAAAATGGACTTAAAATTAATTATGAATATAGGAATTGGCAAAAGATAAGAGCTACAGAATTCCAGAGGTGGGGGCTTTAAAGCGCCTGAAGACCTAGAAAGAGTGGAACCATTCTAAAGGCGTAATACCAGGATGGGGTCATCCAGTTCATTTCTAAATTATATTCCTTTCTTTTAAAACAACTTCAAATAGTGTACAGTGGCCTTAAAGAAGACATTTACTAATGCTGTCTGAGGATACATCCATGCTGCATGATGCAGGATTTTTGTTTTTGTTAATTCAGACAGAAAATGTGCTACATATGGTGGTGGGAATAAGGGTGTGTGCTCACAGTCCGGACCTGAGTGAAGCCGCTGGTGACCGCAGGGAGACCGCAGCTGCCCTGTATTCACCGTGTGCGGCGGGTGCGGGGCAGCTTCTCCCTGCAGTCACCTAATGGCAGCCGCTTGCAGCTTGTTAATTTCATGCTGCGGAGGAGCTGACTGTCGGCAACCCGCACTGCAGCTCCAAACACGCTGCGGGCGGGTTAAGCATAGTGAGGATGGGATTTCTTACAATCCCATCCACTATGCTTATACTGTACTACGCAGCATTTTGGATGCAGCAGCAAGACGCTGCTTCCAAAACTCTGTGTATACTGACCGTGAGCACACACCCTAAGTGTTTGTCCCTTCCTGATGTATTATTCTTTTTCCTTTTTCCTAAAATAAGACCTTTTGGAGTTCCGTGGGGTCTAGAGTAGAGGGGAGGCACAGGACAGAGCGGGCGCAGATCTTTTAAAATCCTTGTATATAGAATGTATATCAACATTACGGTCCATCCGGTGATCAGTGCTCTCTGGCCTGCGGCTCAGCATTCGGAAGGAGCAAATATCCTTTTGGTATGGTAACAAGAAGAAGCGGCAGCACTCATCGGTCCACGGGGAATATCTTCATTCACAATTTACATGCTGGTTTACACAGGATACACAGCGGGGTGTGGGGAGAGGATGGGGGTCCTCAAACTTTTTTACTCTGGATATAGGAGGATAATGAATGTACTGTCCAATATAACTTCCCAGTCCTTCACTGACAAGGTTATTTCGTTCATTACAATCCGGGAAGAAACTACCCACATCCTCCCTTCCTGAAATCATGTTATCCCCTTCACCTGCTTCTGATGGCATATTGTCCCCCTCCTTTTGTTATGTCTGTCAGTAGATCCATTTTGAATGAATTAACCGAAGTTCAACAGCACTTCCAGAGATAATCCGATACTTTTGTAGATTTCAAAATTTTAGCTCCTTATTAGAATATATATTATAACGCGTTTCAGCTACAACATTGCACAGTTAGCCTTCATCAGATATATAGTAAAAGAAATAATGAATCTCTTGATATGGAGCTAGAGTGTAACACACCTCTTTTCTTTTTCATTAGCATTATCCACCCAATGGTCTAATTACAGCCAATTAAGTAGACTAACCGAAGTGCTTCACCTCATTGGGAAGAGCGGATCTCGCAATATTTTTCAGCGTTTTCTAACATATACATTGTTGTCTCTCTCTACTGTATGTATAATTATACATTTTATTCATTAAACATGTATCAAAAAAGTATATCAGAAATTACTTATATCAAAAAATTATACTGTTCTTTTTTTATTGCTCTTTTTTGTATTTTATTTAAATATAAAATTTGATATACTTTTTTTAAAATAAAAAACACTTTAATGATCTATAATTACAACTATAAACTTTGTAAAAGTTTTTTAGAAAGCAAAGGAAAATATTACTTCTATTCAGGCTTTTATTACATGATAACATTTTATATAAAAAAAAGAGCAGTATAATTTTTCGATATAAGTAAATTTTGATATACTTTTTGATACATGTTTAATGCATAAGATGTTTAATTATACATAAAGAGAGACAACAATGTTTATTTTAGAAAACTCCGAAAAATATTGCGAGACCCGCTCTTCCCAATGAGATGAAGCACTTCAGTTAGTCTCTCCTTAAATGGCTGTAATTAGACCATTGGGTGGATCCTGCTAATTAAAAAGAAAAGAAGTTTGTTACACTCTAGCTCTATATCAAGAAATGTATTATATTTCTTTTACTATAAACCTGTTAAAGGCTAACTGTGCAATGTTGTAGCCGAAACGCGTTGTGATTTGTATTCTAATAAAGAGCTAAACTTCGAAATCTACAAAAGTATCGGATTATCTCTGGAAGCACTGTTGAACTTCAGTTAATTCATTCAAAACATTCTTTATCATGTTTGTCACACTTAAATGTTTCAGATAACCAAAAAATAAATACCGTAAGTAATAGACAAAGATAACACAAGTAAACACAAAATTCAGTTTATAAATGAAGGTCTTTATTAAGGGAAAAAGAAATCCAAACCTACAGGACCCTGTGTGAAAAAGTGATTGCCCATAAACCTAATGACTGGTTGAGTCCTTCGCCGTATCAACTGCAATAAAGCATTTGCGATAACTGGCAGTGAATCTTTTATAACATCTGGAGGAATTTTAGCTAATCATTTTGCAGAATTATAATTCAACCACAATAAAGAGTTTCCAAGCATGAACCGCCTTTTTGAGGTCATGCCGCAGCATAGCAATCAGACGAAGATCCGGAGTTTGATGAGGAAACCTCAGAGTTTTAATTTTTATTTTTTAAGCAATTCAAAGGTGAACTTGCTGGTATGTTTTATATCATTGTCCTACTGCATAACCCAAGTGTGATTCAGCTTGAAGTCATGAACTGATGGATGGACATTCTCCTTCTGGATTTTTTGGTAGACAGTCGAATTAATGGTTCCATTTATCACAGCAAATCCTCCAGGCACTGAAGCAGCAAAACAGCCCCAGACCATCAAACTTCCACCACCATATTTTGCTGTTGTTATGATGTTCCTTTTCTAAAATGCTATTACTTCTACACTAGATGTAATGGGACATACACCTTCCAAAAGATTCAACTTTTGTCTTGTCAGTCAACATAGTATTCTCCCAAAAGTTTTGGGGAACTTCAAGATGTTTTCTTGCAGAACTGAGACAAGCCTTTATGTTTTTTTGCTCAGCAGTGGTTTTCATCTTGGAACTCTGCCATGCGGCAATTTTTACCCAGTTTCTTTCTTATGGTGGAGTTATCAACACTGACCTTAACAAAGGCAATTGAGACATGCAGTTCTCTGGATGTTGTTTTGCAGTCTTTTGAGACCTCTTGGATGAGTCATTGCTGTGGTCTTGGGGAAATTTTGGTCAGCCGGCCACTCCTGAGTAAGCTCACCAGTGTTCTATGTTTTCGCCATTTGTGGATAATGGCTATCATCGTGCTTAACTGGAATCCCAAAGCTTTAGAAATGGCTTTACAACCTTTTCCAGACAGACAGATCTCAATTAATTTGTTCCTCAATAGCTCCTGAATTTCATTGGATCACATCATGATATCTATCTTTTGAGGATCTTTTAGTCTATTTCACTTTATCTGGCAGGAGCTAGTTAAGTGATTTCTTGATTGAGATCAGATGTGGAAGTAATCAGGCCTGGGTGTGGATAGGCAAACTGAACTCAGCTTTTCAAAGATTTAATAAACCACAGTTAATTTATGGGTTGTTTTTTTTTTTTTTATCATAAATGGTGTTTATTAACTTTTCAAACTGAACATCAAAATGTACATAAAGGGGATAAACAGCCCCATGTATATCATAAATCCCGTTTATCAGAAGACAAGTACAGGGCGAGAACATGATGGGGGGAAGAGGGGGGAGGGAGGGGTGAAGAGGGGGAATAAAATACCGAAAAGTAAACAGAGATATCCGGGAATAACCATATATAAGAGGGGGAGAAGAACAGGTAAAAGTAAAGAGAGAGAAGAAAAGAAAAATGTAGTAAAGAGGACGAAGAGCTGCCATTCAACTGCACACCTCATGTCCCTGTCTAGGCCGTATTCCCACGTGCCCCACCCCGAGACCCTCCTATCTCTCCAGGAAGGGGGGAGACCAAGGGATGAGAGGCCCAGCATTCCCATGCGTCTCCCACGTATCTCCTGTGTCCAATGTCCATTGCCAGAAAGTATTCGTAAGTGAATATAAGATTCATCCGGGACGTTAAGTCGTTCAGTGCAGGGGGGTTAAGGGATTTCCATTTTGCCGCTATGGCCTGTCTAGCTGCAATTAGTACAAAAGTGGCGACATATCGTGAGACTGGGGGCAAGCCCTCCAAGCCGATGTGCAGGAGTGCCATTTGCGGGGTGAGGGGGACCGAAACCTGCATGACAGATTTCATCAACCCCTCCACCAACGTCCAAAACTGCGAGACACGTGGGCACGTCCACCAGATGTGCACCAACGTACCTCTGTGACCGCAAAGCCTCCAACACAAGGGCGAGGATCCACTTCCGAATGCCGCCACCCGTACAGGCGGTAAATACCACCGCAAATGCAATTTCTTAAGCTGCTCGATGTGGTTGATACATCTCGTCGCTTGGGTCACCACTCGAACCGCTCCAACCCAATCATCCTCTGTAGCTGTGAAAGCCAGGTCTCCTTCCCATTTTGTTCTATATGCAAAACCCATTCTCGATTCCTCCTCTAGAAAGCCTGCATAGATCGCAGCTAGTCCCTTGGAGGTTGTTTGCGAGGCTGTCATTAAGGAGAGCAGCGGGGAAGGGCGGGGAGGAGTCCACGCGATCCTATGGCGAGAGCCCGCCACAAGGTGGGAGACTTGACAGAGCTGAAAACACGTGTGCCGGAGGGACGGGTATTTGGATACATAGTCTCCACTGGAGAGAATACGTCCATCCCTCACTAAATCAGCGAGAGTCCTCAGTCCTTGAGCCCTCCAGGCCGACAACCTCAGATGTGGGATGAGTAACCTTAGGGCTTCAATGGTAATTTCCGAGGCCGGAAACATCGACCAATCCTCCGGCACACGTCTCCAGATCCGCACCAGAGCCTCTACCGCCACTGGACAGCCAGGAAATGTCACTGGTCCCAGCGATTCGGCAGTCAGAAGATTCCTTAGAGAACCTCCCGGGACCTGCGACTCCTCCACCTCCAACCAACCCGGAGGCTCCCCTTCTCTCCCCCACACACGGGCCACCTCCAGAATTGAAGCCCGATAGTATGAGATCACGTCAGGCACCCCCATTCCCCCTTCCGTCAATTTACTATACATTATCCGTCTGTGCACCCGGGGTCTCCCTGAGGCCCAGACGAACCGATTCACTCCCCTCTGTATCTGTGTCAGTAGGCGTAAAGAGAATACCAAGGGTATGCATCTGAACATGTACAGCAATTTGGGTAACCACACCATCCTAAACGCCTGAATCCTTGCTATCCAAGAAAGTGGTTTTAGCAGTCTGGGGTCCGACGCTCCTCCCAGCGCCTCCAAAAAGGAAGACACGTTCCATTTCACTACCATAGCGCATGAGCATAGAGTAATCCCTAGGTAGGGGATACCCTCCGGCACCCAGCGGAAAGGAAGGGAACCCGATAACGACTCAACTACATCCCGAGGGACATTGATAGGGAACACTAAAGACTTTGAGGCATTCAATTTATAGTAAGATACATCTGCGAATGCGTCCAGCAGGGACAAGGCCCTCGGCAGTGACACCCCCGGGTCAGAGCAGGTGATGATCACATCGTCGGCATACAAACCAACAATGTGATTCTTCCCACCGACCATGATCCCCCTCAAGACAGAGTCAGCGCGAAGGGACACTGCCAATGGTTCAATCACCAGAGCATAAATGAGGGGGGACAGGGGGCATCCCTGCCGAGTCCCGTTCGTGATCGTGAAGGGTTCCGAGAGATATCCCGAGGCGAACACTCTGGCGGAGGGGTTTGAATACAGACACATGATCGAGGAAAGGATCGGGCCCTCCAGCCCAAACCCCCTCAGGACCTCGGTCAAGTACCCCCAGTGTACCCTATCAAACGCCTTTTCGGCGTCTAATGACAGGAATACACTGGGGGCACCCCTCCTCTCCGCCAGTTCAATTAGGTCTAGTATCCGCCTCGTACCATCCCTCGCCTGGCGATGGGCCATAAAGCCTACCTGATCCGGCCGAACCACCAGGGGGACCACCTCCACCAGACGCATCGCCAGAAGTTTCGCAAAAATCTTTACGTCCGTATTCAACAATGAGATCGGACGATAGCTTTCCGGCTTCTCGGGATCTTTTCCTGGCTTGGGAATAGTTACAATGGTTGCTTCTAGAGCGAGCGTCGGGATATTGCCCCCATCTCTCCAGGCTGTAAACAGGCGGAGGAGATACGGTGAAAGGATGGCATTAAACATCTTGTAATAGTCGTTGATAAACCCGTCAGGTCCCGGGGCTTTGGCTGGCTTCAGGGATGAGATCACTCGGGCAACCTCCTGCAGAGTAAAAGGGCGATTAAGGGTCTCCAGAGACTCCGATGGGATCTCCGGTAGTCCCAGCCCATTTAAGTACTCAACAATTGACTCCGCAGAGGGTTGGGGAGTTGTGGGATCCCCTGACAGGTTGTATAATTTGGCATAGTACGTGGCGAACGTTTCAACTATCTGTCTTGGGTCTCTGACAAGATGATTTTTGGCGTCTCTCATGGCATTTATGGTAGACTTTGCTGTACGTTTCTGTATGCGTTTCGCCAGGAGACGACCCGCTCTGTCGCCCATCGTATAATAAGTCGTTTTTAGTTTGCGCAGGCTCGTCTCATGTTGTTTCAGTAGGAAAGAGCGTAGTTGTGTGCGTAGGTTCGTAATTTGCGTCAACAGGGTCGGGAACGGGTTGGACTTATTGGTTTTTTCCAGCTGTTGTATTTGATCAACCCATGACTTGCGTTGCGCATCCCTGGCCCTCCTCCGTCTCGCTGCTTTTTGAAGCAGGAGACCTCTCATGACCGCTTTATGGGATTCCCATACCGTCGAGTCAGAGACCTCGTTGTTATCATTAATTTTGAAAAAAGACGTAAGATCTTCCTCAATGGACTTCACCATTTCTTGATCCAGAAGCAGGTCCGGACCCAGACGCCACCTCCTCGTTGTCGTCCCCCCGCCTCCCAGGGCCACCTCCAACGACACCGGCGCATGGTCTGACCAGGTAATTACCCCCACTTCAGCAGACCTGCATACCCCATGGAACTATCTCCCACCAGGAAAAAATCAATCCTGGAGTAGGTCCCATGGGGGCCAGAGTGGAACGTATAATCCCTTTCCGCTGCGTGGAGGTAGCGCCAGATGTCGTGGAGGTGGAACTCCCGGGCCAGCGGGAGGAGGTCTCCACGCGTTCGAGCCACCGGAGCCGAGGAGTCCAAGCGCGCCTCCATTACGGTGTTAAAGTCACCGCATATTATGAGGTGTCCGACCGCTGCATCCCGGATCTTAGCAAAGGTGGACCGAAGGAACCTCCCCTGAGCTTGATTTGGGGCATATACTGTCGCTAAGGTGTAGGAGATGCCAGAGATATCACACAGCAAGATTACATATCTGCCCGCCGGATCTACTATGACTGCCTTCTGCTCAAACTGTAGGGATGCACTAACCATCAGACAAACCCCTGCCTTTTTTGCGATATGATTAGAAAAGTAGATATGGGGGAACCTCGCGTTGGACAGTCGTCTGTTATCCGTTTCCAGCAGGTGTGTTTCCTGAACACATACTATGTCTGCTCGTGACCGAGTCACCTCCCTCCACAGGAACGACCTTTTTGCCGGGGAATTTAAACCTTTGGCATTAATGGACACAATCTTGAAACTCATGATGAGTCCGTGAGGGACGATGGTGTGGACAGCTCAATTACGGCCGCGACCAACTGATTAAATGGCAGTTAAGATAAGCGTTGTCACCCAGATGAATCAGAGTAGAAAGCAGAAAGGAGGTGAAAAGAAATGAGTTGAGAGAAAAAATGGGGAGAAGGACAGGATTACTAGGGAGTCAGACAATGGAGAGTACAAGAGGATACAAGGAAAGAGTGGGGATATACGGATACAGAAGTTAATTTATGTTTTAACAAAGGAGGTGGGTAGGAATCACTTTTTCACACAGGGCCCTGTAGATTAGGATTTCTTTTTCCATTAATAATGAAAACCTTAATTTATAAACTACATTCTGTGTTTACCTGTATTATCTATGTCTAATATTTAAATTTGTTTGGTGATCTGAAACATTTAAATGTGAAAAACATGCAAAAGGATCAGATATCAGGAAGGGAGCAAACACTTTTTTCACACCAAGATATCTTTCTCACAAGTATATTCACATGGAGTTTTTTATGATGATTCCAGATTGACTTTGCTACAAAATCCAAATTTAGAAATGTTTCAAATAAATGATATATTCTTTTCCTGTTGATTATACTGCATAATCAATATTAAGCTGTGGTAATTATATTGTTTAAGGGTTTTACCCATCAGTCAATAAGACCATATGTCAATATAGTCGTGGCAAAATATTTTGAGAATGACATAGATTTTTTTTTTTGGGGGGGGGGGGGGTGGTTCACACAATTTGCTGCTTCAGTGGTTTTAGGTTTTAGATCCTTTAGTCAGATATTTCTATGATTACTGAAGTACAATTATCAGTATTTGATAAGTTTTCAAACTTTTATTGACAAGTCCATAAAGTTTATACAAAGACTCAATATTTACAAAGATGACCCGATTAATGAAGATTTCTGCAATTCTCCCTGGCATGCTGGATATCAGTTTGGGGGAAGCTTCATCAGAGAAAATAACTTTACATCAGACCTCTATAGTAGGGATGGGCGAACTGTTCAGGATCGTGACCAGGGTTGCTGGGGTAAAGTAAGGCAGTAGTTAATTCTGTAATTATACTTACCGGGTCTGCGCTTTCTCTTCCTGGTGTGACGCATCTCTGCGTCACTTCCGGGCCGCCCCTTGTGTTATTGGCGTATGTGATTGGCTATTAGAGCCTGTCACATGACCATTCACCATGGACACCCGGAAGCCACACAGCTCCACGGCACAGCTGAAAATGATAACACAGACCCGGTAAGTATAATTAGTAGGGGAAATAACCAGTCACTTACAACAACATAGCAACCCCAGGTACAAACCTGTGAAAACAAAACACAGAAGGAACAGGGACACCAATGCTGCTGGCTTATCAGAGAGAAACGCTCTGGAGCGACCGGTGTTCGGCCAGGTGGTGCCCGTCACTAGGCAACATACAATATAGTCTTGAAATAAGGAAGACAGCACCCACCGGTCTGTTGCTGTGTCACCCGTGGAAGCGCACGCTGCACGAAACGGTGCCGTCGTCACCACAGCTATACACCCCCCCTCCCTGCACCATGTGAATATTGCACCCTGAATAAAAGCACAGCAACAGACCGGTGAGTGCCGTCTTCCTTATTTCAAGACTAAACCTGTGAAAACACATCAAGTTCGCCCATCCCTACTCTATAGCTCAATCCCTATACTTTTTGTAGTTATTTTCTCTGATGAAGTCCCCTTCAAAATTTTGGGGACATCCTGCCATGAATAATAAATGAGGTTTAAACATCCTCCAAGAGCAATTTCTCCCAACAATCCAGGAGTAATTTGGTGATGAACTATTAATAATTTTCCCTTTATGATAAAGCACCATTATACAATAAGTGGCTCAGTTAGCAAAACATTGAAACCTGGGTCCATGGCTAGTAATCTGCTCAACTCAAAAATCCCATTGAGAACCTGTGGTTAATCCTCAAAAAGTGTGTGTCCAAACAAAAACATAAAGATTGTAATTACACTGATTAGGCAAGAATGGGTTACCATCAGTGAGGATTTGGCCCAAAGGCTGATATCTAGCTTGTCAGGGTGAATTGCAGAAGTATTGAAAAATCAGGGTCAACAATAAATATTGAGTTTTAGTGAGTGATACATTTAAAGCATGTGTGAATAAAAGTTTAAAAACTTATGAAAAAACTGATTATGGTATTCCAGTAACCATATGAATATCTGATTAAAAGATCATAAACCACAGAAGCAGAAAACTTCTAAAAATCTAAATTTGTGTTAGTCTCAAAACTTTTGACCACAACTATAAATATTGGAAAAATAAGCAACCCATCTATTGAAAGTGTTACATCTACAAGATAATGGGGCATATTGATTATTCTGCTGTCAGTGTGTACATGATCATGTTTTAGCACTTGAAAATGAATATAATTAACCTTAGTTAATGTGAATAATATACCTCTTAATTATAATTTATTATTAAACGCTATTTATTCCATGGTGTTTTACAAGTGAAAAGGGGTATACATAATAACACCAAGTACAATAATCATGAACAATACAAGATGCAGACTGGTACAAGAAGAGAAAAGACCCTGCCCATGAGAGCTCACAGTCTATAAGGGATGGGTGAGGATACGGTAGGTAAGAAGAGAGGACCCTGCCCGTGATGGATCATAGTCAACAAGGGATGGATGAGGATACAGTAGGTTAGGAGAAAGGACTCTGACCATGAGGGCTCACAGTCTACAAGGAATGGGTGAGGATACAGTAGGTGAGGAGAGAGGACCCTGACCATGAGGGCTCACAGTCTACAAGGTGTAGGTGAAGATATAGTAGGTGACGAGAGAGGACCCTGCCAATGAGGGCTCACAATCTACAAGGGAATGGTGAGGATACAGCAGGTTAGGGGAGAGGACCCTGCCCGTGATGACTCACAGTCTAGAAGAGATGGGTGAGGATACAGTAGGTGACAAGAGAGGACCCTGCCCATGAGGGCTCACATTTTACAAGGGATGGTGAGGATACAGTAGGTGACGAGAGAGGACCCTGCCCATGAGGGCTCACAGTCTACAAGGGATGGGTAAGGATACAGTAGGCGACGAGAGAGGACCCTGCCCATGAGGGCTCACAATCTACAAAAGATGGGTGAGGATACAGTAGGTGACAACAGAGGAACCTGCCCGTGAGGGCTCACAGTCTACAAGGGTTGGGTCAGGATATAGCAGGTGAGGAGAGAGGACCCTGTCTTTGAGGGCTCACTGTCTGCAAGGGATGGGTGAGAATACAGAAGGTGAGGGTAGATTGTGCAACATTTTAGCAGACTGAGGCTCACTGCAGGTTGTAGACTATTAGGTTGTAATCGGAAGATGTAGATCTTCAGGTTCCTTTTGAAAGTTTCTTTGGTAGATGAGAGTCTGATGTACTTGGATAGAGAATTCCAGAGTATGGGGGATGCACGGGAGAAATCTTGTATGGGAAGAGGAGATAAGATGGAAGGAAATTAGATCTTGTGAGGATTAGAGGTTGTGTGCAGGAAGGTCCCAGGAGACTGGGCCACAGATATATGGAGGAGACAGGTTGAACTGTACACACATGTGCACAAGCTTTTTCTGGCAGCACAAAGGCCATAAGGCTGCCTATGTAAAGAACTATACAACGTCCATGAGCTTCAACACTAGCTTTGTTGGGGTAATACCATATGTATGGCAAATATCCTGTATTGTTTCTAAGGTCTTATTTATGGAATTATTCAAAATTGAATACCTATTACCACTGCCATGTATATGAGATCTTAGTCATTTGTTACATCTATAAGACATATTATATCGACATTTTGCAAAGCTCCATCTAGAACATTTGTAAAATAACAACATATGTTTTCCATCATGACTCATTTTATCCACCATGCAGCAAACGGCTTTAGTCTTCTTACATATTTACCACTTGCAGTCCAGCAATAATCTTAACATAAAAAAAAAATATTAAAAGTACAAAAAACATATCCCAGTAATTCCTCTCTTTATTTTGTTCAATCCTTTTTTGTTTTAGGCCTTATTAACACCTCAATGATTTACTGAAAACACAAAAAAATCCAATTTTTATCATTGTTTTTAATTGGATCTTCATCAGGGCTTTGGCAGTCTGTCATTTTTTTTACAATGAGTTTCATCAGTAAATTTCCCATATGTAACAAAAAAGATATTGCAAAGTTTCTCTTGCCCTTTGCAATGGTAAAAACAGACAATACACAACTGGCATGTGAATGGCACCCGCGTGTTGTCTGTCATTTTCTCTAACCCATAGATTTGTATGAGTGACTTTGATCCATGATTGGCATCAAAATCTGGCAGGTCTCCTTGATTTTTTTCAGAGACACATAGTCCGCAAAAATCATAGACATTTTAACAGCCCCTTAGACTATAATGTGTACATGTTCTATCCATGATAAACACAGATAAATAAAGATACATGAAAAAGAAACATCTTATACATGACAGATAAGTGAGATTTTGTATAGATAATGAAATCTTCTCTGTGTATTTCTTCTCTATGATGTCCTCCCACCTCTCTGTCTCTGTCCTCAATGCTCTCCACATTATCTGCAATAAAAAAGTTAGCTAAGATCCACTTATTGGAAAAATAGCAGAGCTGCAGGCGTTCATCGATCAATAATTACAGATGAAAGAATCTTTCAAGGTTCAGTTTGGGTCGCTGAACTTCCCAGTGTTGAGTAAACCTGTTTGGGTTCTGAGCTCAGGTCCTTTAAGTTTGCAAAGCACTGGAGCGAGCATTGCTGTGGTCGGGTACTGTTGGTGCTTGGCCCAGTGTGAGCCACGTGCAGTGTTGGATCGCCTCACATAAGGCTTAAAAGCACAGTTTTTGGGTGTAAAGTGTGTCCAAAATTGATGTGGGGGAAAAAACCCTGCCCTTCCACTCCAGGAAGTTTTTTACTTATGGCTGGCTACATGTGTGTGGAGAGCTGAGCTGCCAATCAGTGACTACCATTGAGTTTCAGGTCAAGTTCAAGGTCACAAACAGTGCTCCAAAAAGTTTGACTGCACCACCCAAACCCAAACTGCAAAATATTCACTCATCTCTATCAATAATAAGATGAACCCACTTGACAATTTTTAGGATCTCAAAAAAATTGACTGTTTTAGGACAACTACCGTATATACTCGTGTATAAGCCGAGTTTTTCAGCCCAAAAAATGGGCTGAAAAGTCCCCCCCTCGGCTTATACACGGGTCAATACGGTAACAGAAGCTGTGGCTAATGGCGCTCGTCCCACTCCTGAGGCTTCGTGGGCGGGGCTATGAAGGGAATATGGCGCCAGGCTATTGTAAACAAGGGAGGAAGAGGCAGCCAGAATCGGACCTCTCCCAACGGTCCTCACCTGTCCGGTTCAGCCACAGAGCTTCTATGCACCGGCGGGAGAGGAGACAGGTGGACCATCTGTGCCCTCCCGTCCTCCACTCCCCGACAGCACCCGGAGCTCCCAGCTGATTACTGCAGCGGCGGGGTGAGCAGGCGGGAGAATCACAGAGCACCAGCCACGCCGCTCCAGAGTCCTCGCTGCGGTCCCCTTGGTCCTCCTGGCGTCACCGGGGTAAGTGCAACCCGGTGTCCCCACAGAATGGCAGAGTGGGGACACTGGAAGTAACAGACTGGGATTATGTGCACTTTGCCTGGGAGCGACCAGCCATGTTAGAGCCCAGGCCACTCTCCCAGCAGTGCATATATAGTGCTGCATATACTGGGGGTGCTGTATATACTGGGGCTGCTGTATATACCACTGAGGGCTGCTGTATATACTGGGGGTGCTGTATATACTGGGGATGCTGTATATACTGGGGATGCTATATATGGGGGATGCTGTATATGGAGGATGCTGTATATACTGGGGGTGCTGTATATACTGGGGCTGCTGTATATACCACTGAGGGCTGCTGTATATACTGGGGGTGCTGTATATAGGGGGATGCTGTATATACTGGGGATGCTGCATATGGGGGATGCTGTATATGGAGGATGCTGTATATACTGGGGTGCTGTATATACTGGGGCTGTTGTATATACCACTGAGGGCTGCTGTATATACTGGGGGTGCTGTATATACTGGAGATGCTGTATATAGGGGGATGCTGTATATACTGGGGATGCTGTATATGGGGGCTGCTGTATATAGGGGGATGCTGTATATGGAGGCTGCTGTATATAGGGGGCTGCTGTATATAGGGGGATGCTGTATATGGGGGATGCTGTATATAGGGGGATGCTGTATATAGGGGGATGCTGCTGTATATACTGGGGGATGCTGTATATACCACTGGGGCTGCTGTATACCATACTGCTGGGACCTGTATACCACTGGGGGGGCCTGTATAGCACAATGCTGGGGGCTGTATACCTGTGCTGGAGTCCACCCTCGGCTTATACACGAGTCAATAGGTTTTCCCAGGTTTTGGGGGCAAAAGTAGGGGGGTCGGATTATACACGGGTCGGCTTATACACGAGTATATACGGTATATCTTTCTTTTATTTACTTCTAGGCTTGGTAGTCCAGGACACAATGTAATCTTTTGGTTTCAGTTGAATAAAGGCCCTGCCACACATTATGACGTCCCAGCAATCCCACCAACGATCGAGATTACTGGGACATCGTTATGTGATCGCTGGTGAGCTGTCACACAGGCAGACTGACCAGCAAAAACGCTGGTAACCAGGGTAATCACCGGGTAACTAAGCAGAGCGCTGTGCTTAGTTACCCGATATTTAACCCGGTTACCAGCTCACAGCGTGTGCTGTGCGGCACTGGGAGAGCGTTCATCTTTGGTCTCCTGCTGTCACACACGCCGATGCTGGCCACCCAGCAGGAAATCAACGATAAAATAATGGTCCTGGCCATTCTTCCACGATCAACAAACTTATCGTTGGTCGTTGATAGGTGTCACACGCAATTATGTTGTTTCGACGTCGCTGCAATGTCACAAAACCGGTGATGTTGCAACGATATCATTACCGATATCATAGTGTGTGACAGGCCTTAACACAGGTCTACAAAAATATATTTTTTGTAATCATTGCAGGACACATCGTACTTTTCTAAAACATCTTTTTGTCCTGATTTCAACATTGTATATAGTTTTTCTGTAGCACGTATAGTTTACATGGAGCAGCATCATTATTATAAGGTATAGGAAATATACTGGCGACATTAAGAAAACAGTAATCTCCTTATCAGAAAAAATGCTTCACCTTACAAAACAGTTTTTATTGAATCTAAATAATTTCACATGCAAAACAGAAAAATATGAGCAGAAATTAAAAGTGCTTGACATTAGACCGTCGTTGATACGATTTTTCAGGGTTGTCCCTATATAACATCCAACAGTAATCTGCCATGATTGAGTCATTCCAAACACCCTGGTAGTGGTGTTCCATTACTTTTATGTACTGGAGAAACCGCTCGCCTTGTTCATCATTTCCATCCCTGCGATTTTGAGGGAAGAAATCTAAATGTGACATGTGACAACATGTGACTTTCCGAGAAGCAGTCATTGGTTAACTGCACTGTTAATACACCTTCCCATAAAACTCACTAAAACCTTTACTGATGTTGTCCCTGTAAGAAAATTCACAATTACCGTATATACTCGCGTATAAGCCGAGTTTTTCAGCCCAAAAATTGGGCTGAAAAGTACCCCCCTCGGCTTATACGCGAGTCAGTGCTGTATACCGATGTATACATCGGTACATACTGATGTATACATCGGTATACAGCAGCCCCCGCATCCCCAGTAATGCAGG
>JARQOC010000003.1:768150338-768217123 GCA_033576535.1 Allobates femoralis
ATCATCTCCACAGATGGAAGTGGAGAGATGCAACCGGGCACTGAAGAAATGCCAAAAAAGACCATGGAGATATCTGCCCCGTGCAAGAACTGGTAGAAACATCGAATCACACTATCATCTCCACAGATGGAAGTGGAGAGATGCAACCAAACTGAATCAATGAAAAGGAGACCTTGGAGATATCCATCCCGTGCAAGAAGTGGTAGAAACATAAATCCCATTATCATCTCCACAGTGGAATTGGAGAGTAGCAACCAGATACTGAATCAATGCCAAAGGAGACCTTGGAGATATCCATCCCTTGCAATAACTGGTAGAAACATCAAATCCCATTATCATCTCCACAGATGGAAGTGGAGAGATGCAACCGGAAACTGAATCAATGCCAGAAAAGAGACTTTGGAGATATCCGTCCCGTGCAAGAATGGTAGAACATTAGAATCACACTATCATCTCCACAGATGGAAGTGGAGAGATGCAACCAGATATGAATCAATGCCAGAAGGAGACCTTGGAGATATCCGTCCCATGCAAGAACTGGTAGAAACATCAAATCCATTATCATCTCCACAGATGGAAGTGGAGAGATGCAACCAGATATGAATCAATGCCAGAAGGAGACCTTGGAGATGTCCATCCCGTGCAAGAATGGTAGAAACATCAAATCACATTATCATCTCCACAGTGGAAGTGGAGAGATGCAACCGGAACATGAATCAATGCCAGAAGGAGACCTTGGAGATATCCGTCCTGGCAAGAACTGGTAGAAACATCAAATCCCATTATCATCTCCACAGATGGAATGTGGAGAGATGCAACCAGATACTGAACAATGCCAGAAAGGAGACCTTGGAGATATCTGTCCCAGTGCAAGAACTGGTCAGAACACATGAATCACATATCATCTCCACAGATGAAGTGGAGAGATGCAACCGGATACTGAAAATGCCAGAAAGAGACCTTGGAGATATCCGTCCCGTGCAAGAACTGGTAGAAACATAATCCCATTATCATCTCCACAGATGGAAGTGGAGAGATGTCAACCAGATACTGAATCAATGCCAAAAGAGACCTTGGAGATATCCGCCCGTGCAAGAACTGGTAGAAACATCGAATCACACTATCATCTCCACAGATGAAGTGGAGAGATGCAACCAATAACTGAATCAATGAAAGAAGGAACTTGGAGATATCCGTCCCGTGCAAGAAGTGGTAAAACATTCAAAATCCATTATCATCTACCAGATGGAAGTGGAGAGATGCAACCGATACTGAATCAATGCCAGAAGGCAGACTTGGAGATATCCTACCCAGCAAAACTGGTAGAAACATCAAAATCCATTATCATCTCCACAGATGAAGTGGAGAGAGCAACCGGGAACTGAAATAATGCCAGAAGGAGACCTTGGAGATATCCGTCCCGTGCAAGAACTGGTAGAAACATTGAATCACATTATTATCTCCACAAGTACAAGTGGAGACATGCAAACGAATACTGAATTAATGCCAGAAGAAGCCATTGGATATATCCATCCTGTGCAAGAACTGAAAGAAACATCAAAATCCATTATCATCTCCACAGAAGGAAGTTGAAAGATGCAACCAGGAACTAAATCAATGCCAGAAGGAGACCTTGGCGATATCCGTCTGTGCAAGAGCTGGTAGAAACATTGAATCACATTATCTTCTCCACAGATCAAGTGGAGAGATGCAACCGAATACTGAATTAATGCCAGAACAGACATTGGAAACATCCGCGCCATGCAAGAACTGGTAGAAACATCAAAATCCATTATTACCTCCACAGATGCAAGTGGAGAGATGCAACCAGGCACTGAAGAAATGCCAGAAAGAGACCATGGAAATATACGTCCTATGGAAAGAACTGGTAGAAACATCGAAACCCATTATTATCTCCACAAGTGCAAGGAAAGACATGCAACCGATACAGCATTAATGCCAGAAGAAGACATTGGAGATATCCATCCTGTGCAAGAACTGGTAGAAACATCAAAAATCCATTATCATCTCCACAGATGTAAGTGGAGAGATGCAACCAATAATGAATCAATGACAGAAGGAGACCTTGGAGATATCCGTCCTGTGCAAGAACTGGTAAAACATCAAAATCCTTTATCATCTCCACAGATGCAAGTGGACAAGATGCACCGGCACTGAAGAAATGCCAGAAAGAGACCTTGGAGATATCCGTCCCTGTGCAAGAACTGGTAGAAACATGAATCACATTCTCATCTCCACAGATGGAAGTGGAGAATGCAACCAATAAACTGAATCAATGACAGAAGAGACCTTGGAGATATCCATCCAGTACAAGAACTGGTCAAAAACATCAAATCCCATTATCATCTCCACCGATGGAAGTGGAGAGATGCAACCGGGCACTGAAGAAATGCCATTGAGAGACCTTGGAGATATCTGTCCCGTGCAAGAACTGGTAGAAACATTGAATCACATTATCATCTCCACAGATGGAAGTGGAGAGATGCAACCATAAACTGAATCAATGACAGAAGGAGACCTTGGAGATATCCATCACGTGCAAAAACTGTAAGAAACATCAAATCCCATTATCATCTCCACTGATGGAAGTGGAGAGATGCAACCGAATACTGAATTAATGCCAGAACAAGACATTGGAAAAATCCGTCACATGTAAGAACTGGTAGAAACATCAAAATCCATTATCATCTCCACAGATGCAAGTGGAGAGATGCAAGCGGGCACTGAAGAAATGCCAGAAAGAGACCTTGGAGATATCCATCCCGTGCAAGAACAGGTAGAAACATCGAAACCAATTATTATCTCCACAAGTGCAAGGAAAGACATGCAACCGGATACTGAATTAATGCCAGAAGAAGACATTGGAGATATCCATCCTGTGCAAGAACTGGTAGAAACATCAAAATCCATTATCATCTCCACAGATGGAAGTGGAGAGATGCAACCAGTAACTGAATCAATGCCAGAAAGAGACCTTGGAGATATCCATCCCGTGCAAGAACTGGTAGAAACATCGAATCCCATTATCATCTCTACAGATGCAAATAGAGAGATGCAACCAGGCACTGAAGAAATGCCAGAAAGAGACCTTGGAGATATGTCCTGTGCAAGAACTGGTAGAAAACTGAATTAGTCCTTACCGGTAATTCCTTTTCTTGGAGCCTTCCACGACAGCATTGGAGGATGTCGTCCACGCCCTATTGGGGGACAGGAACACAGAGAGGTTAAAAGCCCCTCCCCTTCCTCAGTACTCCAGTGTTTACCAAGATCACCCTTAGCCATGGATTATCTGATATAAACCGGAACCAAACACCAACAAGGGGGGAACTGATGCTGTCGTGGAAGGCTCCAAGAAAAGGAATTACCGGTAAGGACTAATTCAGTTTTCTCCATTCGCCTTCCACGACAGCATTGGAGGAATACCACCGATACTCCTCAGGGTGGGACTATTGCCTGCAGGACTCTCCTACCAAAGGACAGATCCCGACTGAAGGACAGATCTAACCTATAGACGCGAGAAAAAGTGAGGAGAGGCTACCACGTAGCCGCTCTGCAAATCAGCTCCGATGAAGCTCCAGCCTGCTCCGTCCAGGGAGTAGCAGCAGCCCGAGTTGAAGGAGTCTTCAACCCCACCAGAGGAGCAAGGACCGGAGCGACGTAGACCTCACAGATTGCCTTCTTGATCCAGGAAGTGATGGTAGCCTGGGAAGTCTTCTTCCCTGTATTATTCCCAAAAGCCGAACAAACAGGTTCTGATCTAACCTCCAGGAAGCAGACTCTCGGAGATAGAGGAGGACAGTCCGACGAACATCCAAGGAGTGAAACACGGCCTCAGCCGCATTAGCAGGAGATTGACAAATTGAAGGCAGAACCACATCCTGGGACCGATGGAAAGCCGACAACTTTCAGAAGAAAAGATGAATGCAACCGAAGCGTAATGCGAACAACGGACACCACGAGGCACGGAGCCCAGACAGAGAGTGCCTGCAGTTCTCCAACTCTGGGAGCAGAAGTGATGGCCACCAAAAACGCCACCTTGTGAGAGAGACGTAAGGGATGCAGCAGACAAGGGTGCAAAGGGACTTCGAGCAAGCCCTTGGAGAACAAGCATCAAATCCCAGGGAGGGACAGAAGGCTGAATCCGGGGACGCCACCCCCAAGCAGAAGTAAAAAACTGCTTGAGCCATGGATGGGAAGCAAGATCCTGGGCAAAAACCGCCCCAAGTGCCGACCTCTGGACTTAAAGAGTGCTCGGCCGAAGCCCCAAATCCAAGCTACGCTGCAAAAATTCAAGAGTTGGGCCACTGAGGGCCCGGGTGAAACAGAGGACCCTGGGACAGTAGGTTGAGACTGGGCTAACATAATCGGTCCCTCCAGGCCCAGGTCTTGGATGGCGTCTACCACGCCAGTTTGGGCCCCAGGGGAGCCACCAGGATAGTGTCACCCCCTCCGCCCGAATCCGTTGCAACGTCTTGGGAAGTGGCGGGATTGGAGGAAATGCATACACCAACCGGAAGTCCCAGGGCTGGGCAAAAGCGTCCAGCCCCCGAGGATGGTCCAACCGCGTCAGGGAGAAAAAGGTTGGCACCTTTGTATTCGAGCCCGAAGCGAACAGGTCGATCGAAAAGACACCCCACCTGTCCGTAAGAGAGCGAAATACTTCCGGATGGAAGCACCATTCTCCTGGGTGGACCTCCGTGCAGCTCAAGAATCTGCCTGTACATTGGCCATTCCCGTCAGATGTACTGCCGAGGAGGAGAGAAGATGGCGTACTGCCCACAAAAGAACAGTCTTGCCAGCCCCTGCAAGTGTAAGCCACGAGTACCGCCTTGGTACCGCAAGAAAGCAACCGTAGTCACATTGTCTGACAGGACCTTGACATGATGACCCCGGAGAACGTGAGCTGCAGCAAGAAGCGCTTCCTCCACTGCCAGAAGTTTGAAGACTGGCGACTGACCGAGCGACTCCAAATCCCCTGGAACAGTGTGCGAACTACCATCATGCCCCAACCGGAACCGCTGGCATCAGTGGGAACGGAGGTCACAGGAAGGTGTCTGGGATTCATCCCCAGGAAAGCGAGGTTACCCACCGCCCCGGGGTCCGGACCCGTGAGTTTAAGGAATCCTGACGTCTGTCCCAGGAACTCAGTATGTGTTCCCGGAGCAGTCGGGAGGGAGCCTGAGCCCATGTTACTGACTGAATGCAGGCCATCATGGCCCCTAACAGGGACATTGCTTCCCGCAAGGAGGGCGACCCCCCTTGCCCGGAAGCAGGTCAGATTCACGCGGCGCAAAAGCTGATATGCCGCAGGAAGGAACGAGGTCTGTCTGGAGGAGGCCAGCAAGACTTCTAAAAATTGACGTTGGGTTGCAGGCACCCGTTCCGAATCCCGAAGATTGGGTACCTATCCCAGGGACTGAAGAATCTCCAATGTGTTGGAGACCTTTGTGCGCAGAAGCACTGCCGAAGGAGCCACCACCAACATGTCATCTAAATAGGGAAGCATACATATCCCCTGGGTCTGGATGAATGTGATCGCTTCCCCCATGAGTTTGGTAACCTATGGGGCCGACGAAATCCCAAAGGGCAGCACATTAAGCCGAGAATGGACCGTCCCGCCTGCCTCGGAGATCGTGAATCGCAGAAAGCGCTTGTGGGACGGGTGAATGGGGACTTGAGAATACGCGTTCTGGAGGTCCACAACAACCTGGAGTAGCGCCCTTGGCCCTCCTCTCCAGGAGGAACCGGGGACCCCACACCCGAATCCAACAGGTGTCGCAGACCCGACAAGAAAAACCGTGCGAGAGTCTCCCTGAGGAAGGGAGAGGACTCGAAGACACGGAGGGGCTGGCTCTCGAATTCCAAGCGTAGACCCTCCCAAATGGTCGAGAGGATCCAAGGGCACAAGGAGATTGCTTGCCACTGTGGCAGAAACCGCAGGAGCTGCCTCGCAATGGGGAAGGCGACCTTGTTTAGGGGCCGGCTGGTGATGCCGCTGCTGGGGGAGAAAGATATTACGGGTCTTGTTCCCGTACTGGAATGCCCAGCGACCAGACTTACCCTTCCCTTTAGACTGGGAGGGTTGGCTGCGCTCAGGCCAAAAGGACTGCCTCCGAAAGGGCTCCTGTTCCAGGAGACACCTTTTCCGGTCTGACACCTTTTCCAGGATATAAAATAAAAATTCGGTTGCGCCACACTGTTTACTAAAGGCAGAATCTCCGTTATATTAATTCCTCACTCACCTTGTCTGGTTGTGCCGTCTCTGCACAACCAGATAGTAGGCTCAGTGGTGAGGAAGGGATCCGAGACCTTTGCTCGCCGGTTCCTGGTTCCAGAATGAGCGCCCAGCTCCAGCTCGCTTCTCCGGGTCCCGTGATCAATCACGTGTCTATTGTATCAGCCAGGTCCTTGTGTACAAAGCTGCTCTCTTCCACCACACTCCCCATAGGGAGGTTAAGGTAAGGAACAATGCAGAAATGGTGGTATTTAGATTATGAAAGCTATACAAGGACACTGCACTGATTAGTATTACCTTTAGGTCTTTATTGAATATTGACAAATGTGAGTCCTCGCCACAACATGTTTCGACACTAATGCGTCTTCCTCAAGTGGATGACGTCATCCACTTGAGGAAGACGCATTAGTGTCGAAACATGTTGTGGCGAGGACTCACATTTGTCAATATTCAATAAAGACCTAAAGGTAATACTAATCAGTGCAGTGTCCTTGTATAGCGCTCATAATCTAAATACCACCATTTCTGCATTGTTCCTTACCTTTTCCAGGATGTCATCCAATGCCCTTTGCAAGGGGAGGCCACACAGCTGGAGCTTAGACGTGACCTCCCCATTCCACCTTGTAAGCCACACTGCCCTGCGAGCTGTGTTAACCAACACTGCGCACCTGGCGCCAACGCGGAACGACTCAGCAGAGGCCAGGAAGCCCGTAGCACGTCTCAGAAGTGGAATGGAGTCCAAAGCTCCTCCCTGGGAGTACCCTGCAGGATGAATTCTCCCAGCTGGGTGAGCCACTTAAAGAGAGACCTGCTCACATGTAGAGGAAATGTACACTGTTAAAGACATAGCTGCCGCCTCCCAGGATTTTTTGAGGACACTCTCCATTTTACGAACGAGGGGGTCCTTCAACCGGGAGGAATCTTCAAAAGGCAGCGCGGTCTTATATGCTAAGCTTCCCAAATGGAATACTGCCATAGACCTTCATGTTAGAAGTCCCATTGACTTTATAGAGACTTCCATAGAGATTCCAAATTGGGTCTCTCATGAGGTCTCCCATCCAGCCCGTGACTGAGGCTCCTGCTGCTTAGCTTCAACAGTGTGTCAAGGGCAAGCACAATGGGTTTACAATAGCAGCTGATTGCTACCCTGGCCACATTAGGATGATGCATGGTCGGGATGGAAGGAGTACACCAGGACAGGAACCGATTCCAGCTCTCCCGTAAATAGCGTTTGTCACAGGCTTCCTGCTCTGCTGAAGCGTGCGGATCACTGCCTGGGAGAGACCCTTGGTCCTCAGGATCCCGGCCGCAACAGCCAGGCCGCCTGAATGAGTCCACCTTCGGGACCTCCCAGACAAAGTCATCCCCCTCCAGTCCACTCGGATGGGGTGAGCCGCTTAGCCTTCAGGCCTCTGAACATTTAGTCCTGCACAGAAGAAGGGGATTCCACCACCTCTACTCCCATGGTACAATGGACAGTGTCCACCAATGCACAATGGACTCCGTGGAAAAATAGTAGTGTCCAGATTCTCGTGTCTGGACAGAGGCAACAGCGGCAATATCCTCGCCGTCCTCTAATGCTGAGCTCTGGCCAGCCTCCATGAGATCCACAGAGTCACAATCCTGGAGCTTCCTCTCTTACGGAGGGGAAGGCCCGGAAGCTGCAGCAAAACCCCGCAGTGCCGAGATAGAAGCCTGCACCTCTTCCTAATGGATTGGAGCTCCTCAAGCAAGGATGGGGAGTCCATCCTGACAACCCTGTCAGTCATGGCCGACACCTTGTTGTAGGAAGAGGGAAATTTTGTGCCGCAGTCACATTATTGCTCCCTTTCACAGACGGCCCTCATCTCCCTATAGACAAAAAGGGAAGAGAAGGGGGTCCCAGTGTGAGTGCAGGGCTTAAATAACTACCCCTTGTGACCACCCCCAGAAACACTTACATGAGTGGGGGAACGCTGGGCTCTGCAGAAGCAGAGGTGGAAGCCTATCACCCTCCATGTTTCAGGGATCAGCCTTACCTGGGTGTAGCTTCCGGCGGGTACTTATCCAGAAGTACCGTGCCCCCAACGAGGAACACCTGTTCCCTCCCTCCTCCTGGTCACCGGCCGCGGGCAGTAGCGCGCGCGAAAGTCCTGCTGGGTTCCCTGGAGTCGCGCCCAGCCTGCCACAGCCCTTACAGGAGCCGCCACCCGAAACCGGAAGTGCCACCCCCGAAACCGGAAGTGCCTCCACGGCACCTCTGATGCATGCTCCAGGGACCGCAGCTGGAGGAGGGAGACGCCGGAGAGCTGAACAGGCCTCCGGCATTGCAATACACGGCCTGCTTTGCCCCGTTGGACGCAGGAAGGCCGGATGGTCCCACCACGGGAGCCCCGAGAAGGAGGAGGAGGCCGCCCCCGACGTCCATCCCTGGCCCGGCTGTAAGTACACCCAATGCTGCCTCTGCCGGCCTGACAGCACTGGAACCTCTCCATGCCCCAAGGGGGACAGGAAGACACTGGAGTACTGAGGAAGGGGAGGGGCTTTTAACCTCTCTGTGTTCCTGTCCCCCAAAAGGGCGTGGACGACATCCTCCAATGCTGTCGTGGAAGGCGAATGGAGAAACATCGAATCCCATTATCATCTCCACAGATGGAAGTGGAGAGATGCAACCAATAACTGAATCAATGCCAGAAGGAGACCTTGGAGATATCCAACCCATGCAAGAACTGGTAGAAACATTGAATCACATTATTATCTCCACAAATGGAAGTCGAGAGAAGCAACCAATAACTGAATCAATGACAGAAAGAGACCTTGGAGATATCCGTCCCGTGCAAGAACTGGTTGAAACATCAAAATCCATTATCATCTCCACAGATGGAAGTGGAGAGATGGAACCAGGAACTGAAAAAATGCCAGAAACAGACCCTGGAGATATCCGTCCTGTGCAAGAACTAGTAGAAAAGTCGAATCCCATTATCATCTCCTCAGTTGAAAGTGGAGAGAAGCAACAGATACTGAATCAATGCCAAAAGGAGACCTTGGAGATATCCGTCCAAAGCATCAACTGGTAGAAACATCAAAATTGATTATCATCTCCACAGATGGAAGTGGAGAAGTGCAACCGGGCACTGAAGAAATGCCAGAAAGAGACCTTGGAGATATCCATCCTGTGTAAGAACTGGTAGAAACATTGAATCCCATTATCATCTCCACAGATGGAAATGGAGAGAAGCAACCAGATAATGAATCAATGCCAGAAGGAGACCTTGGAGATATCTGTCCCGTACAAGAACTGATAGAAACATCAAAATCCATTATTATCTCCACAGATGCAAATAGAGAGATGCAACCAGGCACTGAAGAAATGCTAGAAAGAGACCTTGGAGATATCTCTCCATGCAAGAGCTGGTAGAAACATTGAATCACATTATCTTCTCCACAGATGGAAGTGGAGAGATGCAACCAATAACTGAATCAGTGACAGAAGGAGACCTTGGAGATATCCGTCCCGTACAAGAACTGGTAGAAACATCAAATCCGATTATCATCTCCACAGGTGCAAGTGGAGAGATGCAACTGAATACTGAATTAATGCCAGAACAAGACATTGGAAATATCCGTCCTGTGCAAGAACTGGTAGAAACATCAAAATCCATTATCATCTCCACAGATGCAAATAGAGAGATGCAACCGGGCTCTGATAATTCCCAATGGTCTCTTTCAGAAAGCAGTCTTAATGCACTATTTAATTATGTCTCACATGGGGTGGGGGAGTAGTACTAACTTGGGTCTTTCAGGGATAAAACACATTCATGTTTCATTGTAAATTATGCTATGAGGGTCGCAGTACCCGAAACGCTTAAGCCAGTCCCTCATGCTTTTATCTTGCACTTTGTAATGCATTTTAATCGACTAAAATAAAGGCTTGAATTTTATACAACATCCGAGCTGCTGGATTCCACTTTTTGCAAGATTGCCCTCCTCCCAGACGGGGATTTTTCCTTGCAGCGGATTAATATGAGACGGTGAAGTGAAGAGTAATCAAGGTGAGCGGAACGCCCTTTTTTCTTTGCTATTGACTGAACCGTCTGAAATCTGTTTCTTGCTCCCTTGAACCTATAAGGTATGAATAAGCCTTTATATATGTGGAGGACATGAGAAATCCTTGCACACTTATTTGAGGAATTACTTCTCATCTCTTCATCCTTCCCAAAAGATAAACTATATTTTTCTGAAACATGGATGTGACCTTTAGTGATTCCACGTTTTTGAGCCCAAATAATAAAGCAAAATTGGACAAGGTTGCATCGATTGTTAACAAAAATTAACCACCTGACAATGCAGACAGTCAGGAAGGCTTAGAACACAGTATGAGCCAGCTTGAAAATCTTCTTACTGTGCGTTTAAAAAACATGGTGGGATCACACTATGTTCGAACAATACGTTGAGAACCTCATGATTACGTATTAAAAAACAATCAACTGTCCAATTTGAAGAGGAATTTCAAAACAACTGGAACGACATTATCTGGTTGCTCCCTCAACCTAATGGAGCTGCTTATTAATTATGAGCAACGGAAAGTCAAAGAGTTGGATCTAAGGATTAAAGATGTAGAAAACTCCTTAATAAATCATGTGGATAATGAAGTATATAAAAAAATTGAGATCTGACATAATGGAGCGGTTAAATAAATTGGAGGACACTGTAGCTGATAATAAACATAAAAAATATAATTGTGACTGTAAAGACTACGAGAGCGGTCATGTGTATGATTGGCGTCCATCATTTAAACCTAAAATACCGAAACACTTAAAAAGCCTAAATCCATTCTAAAAAAGCATGGGGCTAATAAGTTTTCTCCCGCAGATCGCAACTCACGAGTGTCATTTAGTACATCAGAATATGAAAATTCAGACCCTGGAACTGAGGGCGAAGAAAGCTCGGATGTTGTAAATTCTAATAAAGAACCTGAACTGTCAAAAAACTGGCCAGGACTAAATGAAAGCCTACAAGAAGATCTGGGAAGAAAAAAAACCCAAGAAGACATCAGTATGGAACAAGGCTTTGGAAACCAACCAATTTTATAGTCTTAAATTTATCAGCTTGCATATTAAGCCATAATGACATCAGCATCCTACAAAAAGGACTCAATTGCGTACCACAAAATAATGGTGATTTATTCAGCACTTTGATGGATGTTAATAATTTCATGAGAAGATTGACTATAAAGAGACATTTTTTTGATAACAGAGAACAACCATTGATTCAAGAGGAAAAAAAAACAGTTTAAACCCGTTAATACCTTTGAAAATCTGAATTTTCAGGAACAGTTTTCCCTTTTACAACTGGGTTCGCTTACGAATGAGGAATATTCTGATGTTCTGATAAGTGATGGTGATTTTGACTCCAAAGTACCGAATAGGGAATTTTATCCAGTACAATCAAGAGCAGATGTGATGGATGATTTCCAGATTCTTGTGGAGGAGGGATTAAAGAAAACGCTACAATACTGGAAAGTCATTCCATGATAATCTTACTAGGGGGTAAAGAAATTCTATCAGAGCCCTGCAGGATAATACACACATCATAATAAAAAATTCAGATAAGGGTGGATCAGTGGTCATATTAGTGATCTTTATGTGAGAGAGATCAATAAAATCCTGGATGATAGTACAGCCTAGAGAAAACTGAGTCAAGATCCCACTAAAATAATCAGTGAAAAATTAAAGAGGATTCTACAGGAGGGGGGTAGATTTGGGTATTCTCAATTTAAAACAGGAGTATTTGTTACCCATTAACCCTAAAATATCCATTTTCCTTGCTTTACCCAAAACCCATAAAAATCAATTCCCACCCCTATGAGACCCATTATATTGGGTATAGATTCAGTCTTGGAAAGATTAGGCTCTGGCTTGATAAAAGATTACAGCCATTGGTATCTATCTCACCGAGCCACTTGAAGGACAGTAAACATGTCCTAATAACAATGGACAAATTACAATGGGACAAGGAAATGTTCTGGATCACATGTGATGTTAAAACTCTTTATTCATGTATTCCCCATCACATGGCTATCAAAGCATTAACTGACCAACCTACCCTATATTCGGATTATTCTGATCAAATGACGGAATATGTTCTGGATGTAACTCTGTTCCTCCTCCAAAATAACTATTTCAGATTTTACCACCAGTTCTATGTGCAATGCCGGGGATGTTCAATGGGGCCAAATTCTCCCATCCTTGGCAAATTTGTACATGGACTGGTGGGAGACAAAATTCATCTATAGTACTATGAATCCATATTCATACTATAATCTGTTATTATATGCGTTTTATAGATGATGTCTTGATTATATGGAGGGGGAGGGGCACAGAAAATATTCCTAATTTGAAATGTATTTGAACAACAATGATTTGAACCTGTCATTTACAGTAACAGCAGAAAAAAATGAAATCCCTTTTCTTGATTTCAAACTTGTGGGTAATGAGATCACAAAAAAAGTGGAATGTAGCCGGTTTAGGAAAAAGATTGCAGGCAATTCCCTATTATTATTATTATTATTATTATTTATTTATATAGCGCCATTGGTTCCATGGCGCTTTACATAAGGAGTGGGGGGTAACAAGGACAGGTACAGTACATATGAGCAGTCAATGCTTGCTGATACACGACGGGAGAGGATCCTGTCCACGAGGGCTCACAGTCTACGGGAATTACATGCACATAGCCAGCATCCCAGGCATGTA
The DNA here is from genome assembly GCA_033576535.1 of Allobates femoralis. NCBI lineage: Eukaryota > Metazoa > Chordata > Amphibia > Anura > Aromobatidae > Allobates > Allobates femoralis. Next base: position 768,163,329 of record JARQOC010000003.1, read on the forward strand.
ATAAATAATATCCCTACTGGAGAGCTTATCAGGGCACATAGGAGCTGTAGTAATAATGATCAATATCGATAGGAATGCACTGTCATCAGGGAAAGGCTATTACATCGTGGCTATAATCTGGATACCATTGAGGCAGGTAGGACTAAAGCTGAAGAAAAAAGCAGAACACAACACCTTATCAACAAATCAGCCCCTAAAAATACTGAACAAGACACTTTCTCACAGAATAATATATTTTCTACTGTATATAATAATAATTACTACAATGTTGTGAACATAATTATGAAACAACCTGCCCTTACTTAAAACAGATAGAATCCTGAAAGAAATATTAAAAAATGGATGTAAGTTCATATCCAAAAGCTCCTACTATTGGTAATTTAATTTCACCAAGTGACTTTGACCACAGAAAGCATAAAAACACAACCTGGCTATCTGTCCAGGGCTCCTTTAAATGTGGCCAGCAGATATGCAGCTTATGTCCATGTATGCAAAATAAAAATAAGCAAGTTTCCAGTAATGAGGGTAAAGTGTGTACACTGATGAGCTTCATGAATTGTAGTACTACATATTGTATATATATGATCACATGCATTTCTTGTAATAAACAATACATAGGTTCTACCAGTCGTACCCTGAGAAAAAGGATCTCCGAGCATTTATATGATATCAGGAATCACAGCACCCGTAATCTTTCAGGTGCATCACGGCACTTTGTAAATGAGCACCAAGGGGCTGTGACTGATTTCCGAGTTAGGCTGGGGTCACACACAAGATATCTGGGCAGATATTGTTCACAGATCTCTGGTTGCAGTGAAATAATGGACATATGGTTTCATTTTGTGGCTGTGTACAAATGGTACAATGTGTCCATGATTTCACTGCAACCAGAGATCTGTGAACAATATCTGCCAGATATCTGTGTGTGTGACCCCAGCCTTAGTGCATTGGAATTTGTACCGCAGTCGACCCGCGATGGGGATAGGGTTAAGGCATTGCGCATAAAAGAGGCCCAATGGATCCTTAAGACGAGTACAAGGTATCCCTTTGGTTTGAATATAAAAAAGGAACCAATGTATTTATATTAATGAAAAATTGAGACATCGTTAGCATTGCTTTTTTAACACGTCTATCTAAATTTATTTTCATCACAATTTATAATGCTTATGTTTTTTCTGATGCCACACTAACAAATAATATTCTGGGTGGATTGGAATTTTTCACATTTATATCAGGTTCCTAGTTGGCACCGTGTGAACAGATACTAAGAACCAATAAAAAGATTTCAGCCTGTGCCACTTTTAAAATGTGGGTGAAATAGAGGTAAAACATATTTATAAAGCAAGCCCATTAGTTCTCTAGTATATATAGTGGGCACCCTAAGGGTACCTTTACACGTCGCAGCATTGCATGCAATTTCACTTGCAACTTACTGGTTGCAGTGAAATCATGGAGACATTGTTCCATTTGTACACAGCAACAAGATAGAACAATGTGTCCATGATTTCACTGCAACCAGTAAGTTGCAAGTGAAATTGCATGCAATGTTGTGACGTGTAAAGGTAGCCTTATGGTTATAATATATAAGATTATTTATTGTGATTTTGTGTTCTGTTCCAATTTTTCTACTAATTAGTGGTAATTCCCAATGGTCTCTTTCAGAAAGCAGTCTTAATGCACTATTTAATTATGTCTCACATGGGGTGGGGGAGTGACTGACTTGGGTCTTTCAGGGATAAAACACATTCATGATTCATTGTAAATTATGCTATGAGTAAGGGTCGCAGTACCCGAAACACGTAAGCTAGCCCCCATGCTTTTATCATGCACTTTGTAATGCATTTTAATCGACTAACATAAAGACTTGAATTTTATACAACATCCGAGCTGCTGGATTCCCTTTTTGCAAGATTGCCCTCCTCCCAGACGGGGATTTTTCCTTGCACCAGATTAATATGAGACGGTGAAGTGAAGAGTAATCAAGGTGAGCTGAACGCCCTTTTTTCTTTGACATGGTCTGATCATACCACATCTCCTAGGCAGGAGAGCATGAAGAAGAGTACACTGACATTACAGCAGGGGATCGCAGCTGATTGTTTTTGTGAGGCAAAATATTTCCATGCCTTTTTGTAATGAATGTTTTACTTCAAAGAAATTATTATTTGTGATCTTGTGCTGTAATGTCTGTACTATTTTTTGTCCTCCCCTGCCCAGGAAATGTGGTATGATCAGACCGTATTCTGTTCATGGTCAGAATGAATATATACACTGCACATGAGACGGACATATATAGGATTATCTCAGCATAGAAACATCTTTTTTAAACACATCCAATTGTTGAAACTATTATTATTCCAAGATCTATCGATTAAAACGAACTTTAAAATGAACTTTGTTCATGGGAAAACCCTTTAAGATCAAGGGCCACCTGATGACCTTGAAAAGATTTTGAGTGACTGTTGACCCGCCGTGGCCCACCCAATTAGATAGCAAATGTTTACTGTGTGAGTAACAAAATTATGGAACGCTCAGCCACATGATCTTGTAAATTCTTGATTCTCTAAAAATGTTCAAGGAGGGCCTGTGCCCTTCTTGAAGAATAAAATATTGTAGGTTAGGCTGCTTTCACATCTGCAGTAATGTGTAATTCGCGGCAGATCCGGCAGATGTCGCCAGATCTACAGCGCAACGGCCGGCTTGTGGTACCGATCCGGCAAGCCCAATTCATTCTCTATGGGGCTTGCAGTCAAGTGCGGCAACGGCGGTATTGCAGATTACGGCACATGCGCCGCTTGCGACACTGCAAAAAACACATGCTGGCAGCGGTTTTTTTGCGCAGCCGCAAGTGCCGGATCTGCCGGATTCGGCAATTCCACACTTGCCGCACCAGACCGCAAGCCCCATAGAGAATGAATTGGGCTTGCCAGACCAGTACAAGTCGGCCGTTGCGCAGCAGATCCGGCGACATCTGCAGTGAATTACACATTACCGCAAATGTGAAAGCCTTATTGGTACTAGATTTTGTAATGGGATGTTGATCCAGGGAACTACTCTGATTGCCGTAAGTGGAGTCGGGAAGTAATTTTTCCCCTAATATGGGGCAATTAGTATCTGCCTCATGTGGTTTTTGCCTTCCTCTGAATCAACAGTTAGGTTGAACTTGATAGACTTGTGTCTTTCAATCTTAAATGTATGAAACTGTCATTATATTAAGGTTCCCAGGTGAAGGATCAGGGATCTTTGGGATCAGCAGGGATGGAGTGTTTTGTTTCAAGTCTGCACCAGGAAACCTTTTTGAGTCGACAGCCTTAAAAAAATCCCAAAATTTAGGGGAAAAAAGGTTTAGTTAAATGGGTATAAATTAAAAGAAAAGCCACAGAAAAATGGCAAGAGTATTTATTTGTCCAGGTCCAGAAACTAGTTTACTAACTGGATACAGCAACGTCCTTGATAAAGATGGAGGCAACACAGATGAGACAACTACTCAGAACCAACCAATTCATGGAGGGGTGATCACTTAGGCTCAGTCAAGTCCGGTCACGAACATGGACTTTAAAAAGAAAAAAAGTCTGGCCACACCACCAAACCTGAACATCTGAAGGTTCACCCATCTCTACTGCCTCCATGAATTGGTAGGCTGCGAGTGGTTGTCTCACCAGTATTTTTGTTATTTTTGTTACTTCCATCTTTATCAGGGATGCTGCAGCATCCTGTTAGTGCATCGGTTTCTGTGACCTGGGTAGATAAATAATAGTAATTGTTGGGGTATTTTAACTTTTTCTCTGTGGCTTTGCTTTTAATTTTAGGATAGGGACTCGCAAGACATGAGGACCCTTGACGTGGGTTGCGAGCTTGTGTATTTTGGCCAAAATATCGACCAATGCCTCATATGTTTATGATGTATATTTTTTGCACATTGTATTTACTTTTATGCAGGATGCAGCCAATCCTAGGGCGCCTGTTGCGGTGGGGGAAATTATAGTGCTAGGTGACCTGATCTAATAGTATGGGCATCATTTTAATAGAGAGAATCAAAAAACAATGAGGACCCCTGACATGGGTTGTGAGTTTGTGTATTTTGGCCAAAATATCGACCAATACCTCATACATCTATCATATACCATATATACTCGTGTATAAGCCGAGGCCCCTAATTTTACCCCCAAAAACTGGGGAAACCTATTGACTCGAGTATAAGCCTAGGGTGGGAAATGCAGCAGACCCCCATCATGGTATATTGCTCCTCATCACTGGTATATAGCAATCATCACTGTATACAGCCCCTCATCACTGGTATATAGCACCCCCATCATGTAAAATGGCCCCTCATCCTGGTATATGCCCCTCTCTGTACGTATTTTTCCCCATCACTTATATGGCCCCCCCATCTTGGCAATACTGGTATATAGCACCCCCATAATGGTAAATGGCTCCTCATCCTGGTATATACCCCCCTCACTATACATATTCCCCCATCACTGGTATATAGAATCCCAGACTGGTTTATACTCCCCACCATTGTGGTATAGAGCTCCTCCCCACCACTGGGGTATATAGCTCCACCACCACTGAGGTATATAGCCCCCCAGCACTGGGGTATATACCCCCCTATGATCAATATATGCTCCCACACACCATAAAATAATAAATCATTCATATTTACCCTCCGTATCTCTGTCCCTGCTGCATCCTTCAGTCCTCTGGTCTTCCTGCTTTTGCCAGCGTCATATGACTGGCGCAGCAGTGATGACGTCTTTGGTACAAGTTTGTAGTTACCAAACATGTATACTTTTACCTAAGTGGTAAAAGAAATTGAGAAGTTTGAAAATAATTAAATAATCACACTTTTTGCGCCATTTTCTGCGACCTGTAGCGTTCTCATTTTTTGGGATCTGCGGCTGTGTGACGGCTTATTATTTGCGGCTTGAGCTGATGTTTCTAATGATACCAATTTTGGGTGGATACGCTGTTTTGATCGTCTGTTATTGCATTTTATAGTGATGTTGCGGTGACTGAAAAAACATAATTTTGCTGTTCTGACCTTTTTTCCGTTACGCAATTTACAGCTCTCGTTAATTTTATATATTGATAGATCGGACATTTCTGAAGGCGGCGATGCCAAATGTGTTTTTTTTTTTAAATACTTTTATTTTGAATGGTGGAAAAGGAGGGTGATTTGAACTGTTAGGTTTTTCTCATTTTTAAAAACTTTATTTTACAATTCATTCTTTGTTTTACATAGCCCCATAGGGCGCCACACTGCTGCACAATCCGATCGCTTGTGGCAGGTTCTGATGAGCAGCAGCATATCTGGACCTATCAAAAATTGTTTAAGATGCAAACAAAAACCCACAAATAATATCAGCTGAAATACAGGACTCACTGAAAACTAGCGGTGTAGCTGTTTCAAGATGCACAATAAGGAGGCACTTGAAGAAAAATGGGCTGCATGGTCAAGTCACCAGAAGAAAGCCATTACTGCGCAAATGCCACAAAGTATTTCGCCTACAATACGCCAAACAGCACAGAGACAAGCCTCCAAACTTGTGGAACAAGGTAATTTGGCTTGATGAGACCAAAATCCAACTTTTTGGCCACAACCATGAATGTTACTTTTGGAGAGGTGTCAACAAGGCCTATGATGGAAGTAACACCATTCCTAAAGTAAAGCACGGAGATCGCAGATGATGTGTGAGCTACAAAGGCACAGGAAACATGGTCAAAGATGAAGGAAAGACGAATGCAGCACGTTATCAGCAAATACTGGAGGCAAATTTGCCCTCATTAGACCAGAAGCTGCGCAGGGAACGTACTTGGACGTTCCAACATGACAATGATCCAAAACACAAGGCAAAGTCAACCTGTCATTGGCTACAGCAGAACAAAGTGAAGGTTCTGGAGTGACCATTTCTGTCTCCTGACCTCAATATCATTGAGCTACTCTGGAGAGAACTCAAGCGAGCAGTTCATGCAAGAAATCCCAGGAATTTACAGGAACTGGAGACTTTTTGCCAAGAATGGACAGTTTTTGAGAAAATAAGGAGCCTCATTCACAACTACCACAAAAGACTTGAAGCGGTCATTGATGTTAAGAGGGGGCAATACACAGCATAAGAACTGGGTATGTGAACTTTTGATCAGGGTCATTCGGATGTTTTTGGTTGTCATTAGGACATTATGATTTAAAAAGAGAGAACACAGTGTGACAATAAATGGCTTTACCACTAACCATGAGTTGAAAAAGTTTTTGTTATTCATATTCTCTGAAAAAAGGCCAAGAAAGCAAAAAATCTGCTGAGGTATGTAAACTTTTGAGAAAAACACATTATATGAGAATCACTATTCACTTTGTGCTTGAAAAAGGTGGTTCTCCACCAAAACATTGCCACCACATGGGTCATTAAAGTCCACTTTTTGCCTTATTTTTGGTAGTGCTGCCTGTTTTTTTCTTTTGACAACTATTGCATGATTTTGCTTTGTCAGGATTTATTGTATTCAATTTTTGCTTTCTTTTTATGCTGTCCCTTTTTTCTATTTTAGATAGAGGGATAGATAGATGGATAGACCTGCTCACCATTCCTAGGTGTAAGCAGCTCTGGACGCGAGTTCCTGAGTTTTCATCGTTTTTACTTTAGAATGCGCTGAGACACAAAACTTGGAAAAATTCAACTCACTGGAAGAGAAAAGCGAGAGCTGGACTGAACCGGATTAAAGATTTTTTTATGGAAAAGAGGAAAAACTGAAGTTCCAGGATGTGAGGTAGCAAAATATGAAAAATACCAATGGTGGTGATACTTCCGCAAGGCACTGAATGTAGCACCGGAGACACCGGAGCTGCAGCATATACATCATTGTACGAGGCTGTTGCTTCAGTCTTTGTTGGTTGGACTGGAGTGCACAGACTCCATCCACAAAGTATGTCCTGACCTTGGCACTGGCCAGCATCAGGATGTAATCCTTCATTGCATGCTCCATTGTTCACTTATGAAACTGCACCTCCGAGCACTGGCTTGTGGTAACAAGCTCATTCTCTAACTTTTGGCATCTACACGCCAGTTTCTCCCAGGTCCAACTAAATGGTCAGAGCTTGGGCAGACAAACTGTAGCATTGTGTACATTGTGTAAGATTTCTGGTACGGTACATGGAGGCACGACACCCGTCAGATGCTCCAGATTCAGGCAAAGGCGTGTCCCTCTTAATGAATCAGGAGTGTCTGACTCCCGAACGGCCCCCTCATCAAGACTGGCATGAACAACCCTGGTCTTGATGAATCAGGCCAAGGCGTTTATATTACAACTAGATGGTGGCCCGATTCTAACGCATCGGGTAGTCTAGAATATGCATGTAGTTTATTTATGAAGACCTACCTATGTGTCTATCGTCTATGTATTTTTTTGGGTATTTTATCTTTATAAACTAAGGTTCTTGGTACACATATTGGTCAATACCTGATTGCCCATCAACCAGCTTCAAGGTGATTTTAGATCTGATGGGTCCCTATCCTACCTTGTCACTCTTTCCTTGGGCTCAGCTAAGCCTCCATTTTTACCATTTCTCAGTGGGAGGACTCACTTAAATCAAAGAAACAATGAGACATCATATACAGTGCTTACCACTGAGCCACCATATACAGTGCTAACCACTGAGCCACCTAAACAATGAGCCACCATATACAGTGCTAACCACTGAGCCACCATATACAGTGCTAACCACTGAGCCACCTAAACAATGAGACATCATATACAGTGCTAACCACTGAGCCACCATATACAGTGCTATCCACTGAGCCACCTAAACAATGAGACATCATATACAGTGCTTACCACTGAGCCACCTAAACAATGAGACATCATATACAGTGCTAACCACTGAGCCACCATACAATGTTAACCACTGAGCCACCATACAATGCTAACCACTGAGCCACCTTATACAATGCTAACCACTGAGCCACCATATACAATGCTAACCACTGAGCCACCATATACAATGCTAACCACTGAGCCACCATATACAATGCTAACCACTGAGCCACCATATACAATACTAACCACTGAGCCACCATATACAATACTAACCACTGAGCCACCATATACAATGCTAACCACTGAGCCACCATATACAATACTAACCACTGAGCCACCATATACAATACTAACCACTGAGCCACCATATACAGTGCTAACCACTGAGCCACCATATACAGTGCTAACCACTAAGCCACCATATACAGTGCTAACCCCTGAGCCACCTAAACAATGATCCACTATATACAGAGCTAACCACTGAGCCACCTAAACACTGAGCCATCATATACAGTGCTAACCACTGAACCACCATATACAGTGCTAACCACTGACTCCCCATACAATGCAGAGTACAGTGTATTTGAAATCAGAGAAGCGGCGCGCGCCATATTTCAAATACACGGAGTACAGTGTATTTGAAATATGGCGCCATAGCGTGCGCCGCTATTCTGATTGGTCGGCGCTAAACGCGGCGACCAATCAGAGGAGCGGCATTCAAACCATGCGCCGCTTCTCTGATTGGTCGGCGCTGAACGTGGCGACCAATCAGAATAGCGGCGTGCGCCATATTTCAAATACACCGAGTACAGTGTATTTGAAATATGGCGCGCACCGCTATCCTGATCCCGGCTGGCTCGCCGCTAACCGGAGCTCAGCCGCGGTTAGCCTCAGCCTAGAGAGAGACCAGATTCTAACCCCGACTGAAGGAACCCTAGAACTAACGGGCAAGGAATAGGGAAGAGGGGGTTGATCCCGAGAAGAGCACCATGCGAAAAAGGCTTTCCAGGTGCGATAAATTTTTGCCGATGCCGACTTCCATGCTCTGATCATGGTCTGAATAACGGCAGAGGAGAAACCTGCTTGGGTTAGTACCCAGGTCTCAAGGGCCACGCCATCAAATTCAGGGCGTCTGAATTCTGGTGGTAAAACGAGCCCTGAGACAGGAGGTCGGGGCGACAAGGGAGGCGCCAGGGAACGTCAACCGTGAGCTGCACGAGATCGGCGTACCATGCCCGTCTGGGCCAGTCTGGGGCTATGAGAAAGACTTGAATGCCCTCTTGCTTGATCTTCCGCACCACTCTGGGAATGAGAGGCAGAGGAGGGAAGATGTAAAGCAGCTGGAACTGAGACCAATTCTGAACTAGGGCATCCGCCCCTAGAGCTCGCGGGTCGTGAGATCTGGCTATAAACATGGGAACCTTCGTGTTGAATCGAGATGCCATCAGATCTACGTCCGGAGTCCCCCAGCGACGGCATATTTGCTGGAACACGTCGGGATGTAGAGACCACTCTCCCGAGTCCATGCCCTGGCTACTGAGAAAATCCGCTTCCCAGTTTTCCACTCCCGGGATATGAACTGCTGACAGCGTTGAGTTCGTCGATTCTGCCCAGTGTAGAATGCGTTGCACTTCGTGCATGGCCTGGAGACTGCGGGTTCCGCCTTGATGGTTGATGTATGCCACGGCCGTGGCATTGTCTGACTGAATCTGGACTTGTGTTCCTGCCAGCATGGAATGAAAGGCCTTCAGAGCTAGAAATATGGCTCGGATTTCCAGGAGATTGATGGGCTCGGCCGACTCCGCTGGGGACCATGTTCCCTGTGCCGTGTGATGACGATGTACCGCTCCCCATCCGCTGAGACTTGCGTCGGTGGTGACTATCTTCCAGCAAACCGGTAGAAAGGACCTTCCCCTTGTGAGGGAACGAGGTTTGAGCCACCAATGGAGGGAACTCCTTGCTGCAGGAGACAACCGGAATAATCTGTCCGGGGCAGAAGGGTTCCTGTTCCACGAAGTCAGAATCGCCCGTTGGAGAGGCCTGAGGTGAAGTTGAGCGAACGTCACCGCCTCCATAAAGGCAACCATCCTGCCCAAGACTCTCATGACGAACCGAATCGATTGAGGAAACGGCCGTAGGAGGCTGTGGACTCCCTGTCGAAGGGTCTTCGCCTTGTCCTGAGGGAGAAGGACCAGACCCCTGGGGGTGTGGAAGCGCATCCCGAGGAATGTTAGACATTGTGACGGGACTGGTGACGACTTCCGCAGATTCACCAACCAGCCTAGACGACGCAGGGTGTCCACCGTGATGGAAACACTCTGCTGACACTCCCTGAAGGAGGGAGCTTTGATGAGCAAATCGTCTAGGTATGGGAGGACTACCATTCCTCTTGTGTGCAGTATGGTCATGACAGCCGCCATGACCTTGGTGAACACCCTGGGAGCCGTCGCTAGGCCGAACGGGAGGGCCACAAACTGATAATGGTCCTGGTTGATGGTGAAGCGGAGAAACCGCTGGTGAATTGTCGCGATTGGGATATGGAGGTAAGCGTCCTGTATGTCGATGGACGTGAGAAATTCGTCCTTCTCCATGGACGCTATGATGGAGCGCAGTGACTCCATGCGGAAATGCCGAACCTTCACGAAGGAGTTTAACTGTTTTAGATCTAGAATGGGGCGAACCGCCCCTCCTTTTTTGGGTACCACAAAAAGGTTTGAGTAGAACCCTTGGAAGCGTTCGGCTGGCGGTACCGGTATGATGACACCGGCTGTCAAAAGGGAATCTACCGCTTGAAAGAAGGTGCGAGCTTTGGGCGGATGAGGTGGGATTGACAGAAAAAAGCGATTTGGAGGAAGGGCCGTAAATTCTATGGTGTATCCGGAAGACACCAAGGTGTTTACCCACTTGTCGTCGGTAGAAGCGAGCCAGACCTGACGAAAGCGAGAAAGTCGGCCGCCAACCTGAATAGTGTCTCCCGAAGGGGGAGAGTCAGGAAGAAGAGAATCTGCTGGGCTTTGAGCCCTTAGAACTGGACTGGCGAGAATGGGACTGCCAGTTTGCACCAGTCTTCCGTGTCGTCTGGGTGCGTTCCCTACGGTGGGACCTATTGGCCGCCGTCTGGGGCTTCGAGACTGACCAACCAAAGGAGTTCTGAAAGGATCGGAAACGGGTTTGTTGGCGACGAGTGAAGGGTCGCTTAATCTGAAGTTGTGGAAGAGAGGTACTCTTACCCCCAGTGGCATCTGAAATCAATTGATCCAGCTTTTCGCCAAATAAACGGCCACCATTGTACGGAAGACATGTGAGCGACTTTTTTGACGCTGCATCTGCCTTCCACTCTCTTAACCAGAGGGCTCGCCTGATAGTTATGGCGTTGGAAGCCGCAGCCGCGGCACAGTTAGCCGAATCGAAGGCAGCATGCATAGAATATTCGGCGGTAACCGCTATTTGGTCTAACAAGGCCGGGTCGACCTGCAAGGACCGAAGAGCCGAGTGTACCGAATTAGCTCTAGTCATAATAGCCTTCGAGGCCCAGACTGAAGCAAAGGCTGGGCCTAGAGAAGAGCCTGAGGCCTCAAAAACGGACTTCGCCATCTGCTCCACCTGACGGTCAGTGGCGTTCTTTATGGATGAACTGTCCGGTAAGGACAGGAGGGTCTTGGTAGCGAGACGGGATACGGGAGGGTCCACCTGTGGCGGATCTGTCCAATCCTGGGTAACCTTAGGCAGAAAAGGATAACGCGTTTCCAGAGCCTTACGGTTACCAAACCGTTTGTCAGGATGTAACCTATGCTTTTTAAGAATTTCCTGGAACTCTGGATGGTCCGAGAAATGCTTATGTGGTCTCCTGGCTCTTTTAAAGGACACCTTGTGCTCCGGCGCATCAGCCGGAGGGTCTGACACCTCCAGAACCTGGTTGATGGAAGTAATCAAATCCTCCACCAGTGCCACCGTATCGGTCGCATCTAAGTCTAGGGACTCATCTAAGAGACCCTCTGAATCCGTTAGAACAGATACCTTCGGACTCCTGCGCGTCATCTTGACACCTGCGGGATGCAGAGCCCGCAGGTGACTCTGGAGATGGAGGAGGTCTCTTACGGCCAGAGTTGGAGACTGACGGGGCAGGCCGGCAGTCTGTCGCGGTTCCAAGACTTCTGGCTGAGACGCAGAAGCCTGAACGGCGGATTCAGGAGGCGAACGGGCTTGCATAAACTGCAGCAGTGTGGCAATCTGTCAATGGACTGCGTCATATTCTGAGACATAACTGTGGCCCATGCAGGGGTAGGGTCAGGGGCACTGGTAGCAGACCGGGCAGTGGGGGTCTCGGTATCTGCAGCCTGCGTGCAGCTCTCACAATGTGGAGAGGTGCATCCTGCAGGGAGGTCAGCCTGACAAATAGTGCAGGTAGCATAGTAAGTGCTGGCTGCCTTGGAGCCTTTCTTACTCCTATTGCCAGACATTGTGGTATGGGCTATAGTGCAGAAAAAGAGGTAACCAGGAGACCCCTGAGTAAACAGACACTCTCTAGCTATCCAGCTAGGTGCCTGGACCCTTAGTGGCGGGGCTAAATAGGGTCACTGTGGAGACTTTCCCCCTGTAACAGTGCCTGCTGCAGGAGGGGATGTGGAGGAGAGGGAGAGAGAGACAGAGAACCTCTGCAGAGGAGATCCCTGCAGAGGTCTTACCAGTCCCAGCGCCGCGCTGTGCGACAGGCCGCCCGGATCCTGTGTCCCCCCTGGATGGCTGAACGCTCCACGTGCTGTGTAATGGCGACCGTGGAGGAGGAAGAAGGGGAGGAGCTAAACTGGCAGGATCCGGCCTGGAAAACGCGCCCGTTCTCGGCTCCGCCCCCGGTATGACGCGCGGTCAGCGGCGACCTCCGTGCTAGGCCCAAGCCGGGGTCTCAATTAGTTGAGGTCCCGGAAATAGTGAGGGGCCGGCGCGGAGGCGCGAAAAAAGCGCTGGGGGGCCCAGAAAAACGGGGAAAAAGAGGTTCCAGGGCAGATGTGTAATGTCCCCCCTTGGCATTGGTGGAGAACCGCCAGTATAGCAGAGGATGTTTACTAAGCATGAAAGCTGCACTTGGATGTAGCTTGCAAGTGTCCTGCTGCTGTGCCCCTGTCAGCCTTGTGCCTGAGGCCTGGCTGCAGTAAGTGCCCTCTCATCCAGCCCAGCATGCGTCTTGTGCAGGCTCCTGCATAGCCTGCGCTGCTGCAGGCAGTCATGCAGTCTCCAGCCCATGCAGCCTGTGCTGCTGATACCTGGTGTTGTCACTGCCTAAAACACCCAGAGGTGATTAGGGGGACGTCATCTGGCAGGCTGTCATCTCTACTTCACCTCAGACCGGAAGGGAGTGAGGAAGGTGGATGTTATGCAGGGCTGTCTCAACTTTAATCCAGCAACCCAACAGTGGGAGGCCGAGAAAGGAGTACGGCATATGTAACGAATCTCAACCTCAACCCAGCGCCCCAACAGTGGGTGGCCGAGGAAGGAGCATGCCGGGGGCCACATCGGACCCACTTTTCTTCTTTATGATGAAAATTCACCAAGAGGAAAATGGACGTGTGCCTCCTTCGACACTAAGCAAAAAACTGGGGAGGCAGTGCCTGCTCCAGGGGGTGTATACTGCAGAGGAGGAGCCACTGTTACTCTTTTGCAGATTGCTTAGTGTCGCCTCCTAGTGGACAGCAGCATAACACCCACGGTCCTGTGTCCCCCAATGAGGCGAAGGAGAAATCCTTAGACAATTATATAGTGGATATGGCAAACATCCACAACATTATATTTATTTGGAAGTGAACTGGCGTTTTCCAAATGTTCCCTATTTTTGAGAAAGCCAGATCTAGATTTGAAGATGATCTAAAAACAACCTCCAACAGCCCTTTGATTGGCAGCAGGACACAAGTGCCATGCGAGCCCCAATGCAGACATTTCTAGCACAGCCCTGCCATGGGAAGAGTACATGCTGTTTTTTTTTTATTTTATACAGGGTGGTATGGTAATTGAGAAGGGGTTGTCCAAGTAGTGGATTACCCCTTTAGGAATTGTAGTGTATCTGTAAAATAGTATGCTATATGAAGGTTCCATAAGTCATCCATTTTATAATTATTTACCCATAGACTTGAAATTATTTCAAAACATAAAAGAAAATACTGAATGCTGTGATTTTTATTTTACATTTGGTCCATATGAAAAAAAAAACTCTTGAGTAGCACAAATGAAGAACATTGATCATGGTGTCGTCTGTGTGCAGTCAGTTTACTCCATGGGGCAAAAATAAGGTTATGCGAAAGTAGCTTTAGGAGGATACGAAATATCACTATCAAATCAATGAACACATGGAAAAAATTTATTTTTATTTCTATTTGTAAAAATATATATGTATACACAACACATATTAACAATATAGATGTTTGCTGCAGTCTCTCTAATCTGTTCATAAGAGAGATTGTTGACAAAGATTTTTTTTTATAATAAATCTGTGCCATCGAAAACGCTAAGGCCATGTGCTTACGTTTTTTGAGGCAGTCAAAAACAGTTTTCTAGTGTAAGCGGTCCTCCTTTGGGCAGTTTTTCTTTGCAATCTTTTCATTGAACAGTGCATGGTTTGGAGCAAATTACAAAAGGGGTCGAGTCATAGAAGTGACAAGCAATTACTTTGTCCCCCTCAGGCATTTTTAAAAGCCTAAAAGGAGAAAAAAATATTCAAAAGACTGAACATATGCACTGCATAGTGGTTTTGCCATTAAAAAAGAATAAGGTTTTTTTTTTTCTTTTTTAAGTGGAACTGCTCCCAAAATTCCTCCCAAAACTATGGGACTGTTGCTCACACCGGTCTTGATTCCTCAAGAGGCTTAAAACATCACTCCAGCATTTTGTTTTTTTTTCCCACAGTGGAGTGTTTAATGATCCCTGTCCTGGTCTTATAATCACTTTCCAGCGTTTTAACCTTTTATTGGTGCCAGACCCATCAGTCTCAACCGGTTTGTGACCTGCCAGCAACTCCAGTATATTATGGAGCGCTCCTGAGGTCACTCTTCAATACAAGTTTTATGGGAGCCTCATTCTGGGTCTCAGACTTGCATTGAGCGTTTTGACAGATCTTCTGACTTCCTAAAAGAAAAGAAAAAAAAATGCCAGAGGGCGAGTGTAAGATTGAAGGCAGGGTCCTTCGACTAAGGCTGGGTCACACACACAGATATCTGGGCAGATATTGTTCACAGATCTCTGGTTGCAGTGAAATCATGGACACATGGTTCCATTTTGTGGCTGTGTACAAATGGAGCAATCTGTCCATGATTTCACTGCAACCAGAGATCTGTGAACTATATCTGCCCAGATATCTGTGTGTGACCCAGCCTTAGGGAGCTTTACACACACCAACTTATCTGTCCAACTTCTGAACAACTTACTGGTTGCAGTGAAATCATGGACACATTGTTCCATTGTACACAGTCCCCAGCAAGTTGGTCAGAAGTTGGACAGATAAGTTGGTGTGTGTAAAGTGGCCCTGACAGCACCACTTCAATGTTGGAAAAAGCTCACTGAAATGGTGCTTTAAGCTTCCTAATGAATCAGAAGCGGACAAGCATTTCTGTGTGCGCCTTGCCACGAATCCTACTCCAGCCACTGCTGAAATAAGACTTTTGATCTAGAGAACGTAAATGCTTTGATGTTTGGCCTGTATGTGCATCTACCTTAAAGGGTCTGTTCACATTTTTCACAAAAGTATAGTCACTATGACTGCAGACTGGAGAATCCTCACAGCACAGACTTTCGTTATAAACCTGGACAACCCCTTTAAAGTTTACTTGTAATAAATAACCTTACCCTTCATTGACATGGGAAATGTGACTATAAAGTATGTGGTGCATTCTTAATGCATGGGGAAAAAAGAACAATATCTTCTCATTTTCCTACTGATATTGAATGGAAACTGGTTTAAAAAAAAAAAAAAAAGCCAAATAATAGTGTTGACTTTTTTATGTAGATTATTCAAGGTGCTGTATAGCGGCAATCATTACATGGCATGGCACATTACACAGCGGTGTACACAGATTGTACACTGTCAGTTGTCCCGCACGACACACGCTCCGTATACTAATCACATATATATTCAGACAAATACTGTTGTGCTGGAGGAATCCACGGGTAATAGTCCAGATAATTATACACATACTGTCCCAACAATTCAGGTCTTTGGGTTTCAGTTTTCCAGGTCACTTGTAAGTCATATATTAATCATGATGACAATGTCAGAAAGTGACAATTTTGGGCACTTTAGTTGGGACACTTTTCACTTTTGTCTTTACTGGAACATCTTCATGATCTGCACTCATACCACTTGACCACCTGCTGACTGTCATTTGAGCTAAGGAAAAAAAACCACAAAAACAAAATTAAAATTGGCACAAAATACACCAGTGCTGTCAATGGCATTTATTGGAAGGAGACTATCAGTCCATAAAGCTGGATACACACAATGCGACAGGGTGGATTTTCCAAAACAGTTATGCAACAATTTTGGAAACTGCAGAATTCCCCCCACCTCTTTCCAAAGAAACCTCCCTCACTATTGATTGTATGTGTGACCCCAGCCCGAGGCTATAGGAATGTACAACATCTTTGACACTAAGAAGGTTTGGAACAATATAAGCAATTATACCAGGATGCTATTATCAGCGGACTGATCACCAGTGGTTCCCTCTGTGTGACACGCAGCGTAATGTTTATTATTGTGTTATACAGGACTTCACTCAAACACCAGAGTAGTGGATAGGGCGGTGCGACCATTACCAGTATTTTATTCATTATTTATTGGTCATCAATGACAGCACACTAAACAAGAAAGGGATCAGTCCTCCAAAGACAGGGAATCATCAGGCTTTAAAAAGGGGCAGTTCCTTTCCCCAGGTCAGTTGGTTTCCTGTCCGTGCACCTCTGGCGAGCCTCAGGAACGGCGGTTCCAGAAGATTCTATTTTTTTGGGCTTTTGCCTCTGGAAGGTGCCATTCCTGCAGGTCAGCGCGGACTGGAGGCTGTCGGAAGGGTACACGGCTGGTCCGTGGGTGCGGGCGCAGGTTAGGTCAGATCGGGCCCCGTGGCATCCAGCAAAGGGATGCCGGATCCAGCAGAAGGCTTTCTGGGTCCCTCAGAGTGCGTGTCTGCGACATCATGCTGTGTGGCGTCTGCCAGGTGTTCGGGGCTGCGCACGGACCTGGCTGGCCGGAAGTGGCGGATCCGGGTGACGTGCGCTGGACTTCCAGGACCAGACCCATGACGTCACGCACGGCAGCGCCTTCTGATTGGTGGCCACCGTGTTCCGGGTATGCAGATGTCAGGGCCACCTAATCACGAGCACTCCGGTCATGTGATACACCCCAGGTTCAGGCTAAAGGCAGGCTGCGGGGAGCCGAGGACACTTCCTGTGCTGATAAAAGTCAGGACGACGGGATGGAGCGGTGGCTCAGTGCTACAGTCGCCTCCTGTTTGTCACTGTGGAGCACCGACTGGTGTGAATCAATGCACCGTGATCCACAGTACTCCAGCAGCCATGAGTGGGACAGAGGCCCCCAGCAGAGATGTAGGTTCAGAAAAGAAGACGCACCCCAGTAGCAACGATTCTTCCCACGGACCCTCCAGAGGGGAATTGTCACAGGACAAGGGTCCTCCCCAGGTTTGGTACCTCTTCACATCTGATGGGTGAGAGAACTCAGAGAATGTCATTTTATTGAACATTTTCTTGTCTTTTCTCATCTTGTTCTAAGACTTAGAAAAAATCCGGGAAGTCAACGGCTAAATCTAAGTACTTGCAGTGTAGGCTCTGAGTGTGAGCGCCCGGTCACCTGGGCTAAGAAACTGTGCAGGTCCTGTATAGAACAGACCATTACTGAGGAGTCACCAGGGTTCTCTTTCAGCTTACAGTTCCTAATTAGGTCTGAAGTTGAGAATACCTTTAGGAATTTCTCTCAGGGAAAACAGTAGACTTCCTCGTCTAAAGTGTCCCCCCAGCCCTTAGAAGACTCCGATAGGTCAGAAGGAGAGTGCAGGGCCTCGGGAGCATCTTCGACATCCTATTCTGACGACGACTCCAGTAGACGCCACTGCTTCTTGGTTGAGGAAATGGGGAATCTTGTCAAGGCTATCCAATGCACAATGGGAACTGAGGAAGAGAAAATGCAACCATCTAAGCTGGATTTGATGTTCGGAGGCTTTGAGCTGAAAAAATGTTGTCCTTTCCCCTGGATAGAAGAATCCAGGCCCTGATAACGAGAGAGTGGAAAAAGCCAAACAGGAAGGGTGCTCCATTAGCCTTTATGAAACGCAATATCCCTTTGAGGAAGCCTCTTGCTCCTCTTGGGATAAGGCCCTTAAACTAGATATGGCAGTTGCGAAAGTCTCGAGAAAATATTCTCTGCCATTCGAATACATGAGTACACTTAATGATCCCCTTGACAAAAAAGCTGACCAATTTCTAAAATATACCTGGAGTCATCAGCAGGAGGATTGAGACCAGGCATTGCGGCCATCTGTACTTCCAGATCCCCGATGGTCTAGCTAGATCAGCTTGTTAACCAGCTAAAAGACAGGGTTCCTAGAGAGAAAATGCTGGCCTCAGTCACTCATCAAAGGGCTGCAGCATTCCAGGCAAACGCCCCGCAGATTCTACCATGTTGGCAGCAAGATCCGCAGCCTACTCCAATGCAGCCAGGAGGGTGTTGTGGTTGAAAAATTGGCCAGGGAACCTACAGACTAAGAATATGTTGACTGTTCTTCCTTGTGAAGGGGAATAATTGAAGCGGCCCTCGATGACATCCTGGAGAAGCCCAATTTCTCCTATTCCTCCTTCAAGAAGCCCTTTCGGCCCAGATGATACTCCAGGAAGCAATCCCCGAAGAAAGACCAGTCTAGTTGGTCTCACTGGAAAAGGGGAGGAAGGGGTTTCATGTTTAAGGGGTCTGCCTGTGACTCCAAGGTTTCCAAGTGACATTTTCCCCCAGGTGGGAGGTCGGCTCCCTCACTCTTCCTGGCCTGGGTACGGATTTCTTTATGTGACTGGATCCTAGATCTCATAAAAACAGGCCTAAAACTCTGGTTTCCAAATCTTCCCCCGTCCAAGTTTCTTGTCACTCCTCCCAAAGCGTCAAGACGAACAGCAGGCACTGGAGAGCGAAGTCCGAAGTCTCCTGGGCAAAGCAGTCCTAGTGCGAGTCCTGGCCCAGGAGGAGGGGAAAGGGTATGACTCTCCCCTATTGCTGATAAAAAAAAAAAAAAAAAAAACACACAGACGGTTCTTTCAGAACTATCCAGTACCTTAAAATACCTGAACGATTATCTGGAGGTTCCAACTTTCAAAATGGAGTCAATTGGGTCGGCAGTAAAATTGCTTTTTCCAGACTGCCACATGGCAGTC
Source organism: Allobates femoralis (assembly GCA_033576535.1). Taxonomy (NCBI): domain Eukaryota; kingdom Metazoa; phylum Chordata; class Amphibia; order Anura; family Aromobatidae; genus Allobates; species Allobates femoralis. The sequence continues at coordinate 768,182,547 of JARQOC010000003.1, forward strand.
CTGGACCTAGAAGATGGGTACTATCCTATTCCCATAGGTGTCCAGTCCCAGCAGTTCCTTCGGGTAGTAGTTCAAGTGTATTCACAGGTCAGGCACTTTCAATATCAGGTCCTTCTGTTTGGCATAGCATCAGCCCTCAAATTTTCACAAGGTGATCTCTGAGGTATCGGCCCATCTTCGGGAAGAGAGAGTTCTGATTATCAGGAAATTGTGCAGTATCTGGACAATCAGAACGACTTCCCAGCATTGTTCAGACCAGGTCCAACATGTTGCAACATCTGGGTTGGCTTATCAACTTCTCAGCTTTTTCTAGGACTTCTATTGGACATTCAAGAGTGTCGGCTTCTCCAAAGTGATGAAGATCCAGATTCTAGTGACAAAAGCCATAGAATCCTGACTGACTCAGACTGGCCATGTCACTCATGAGGTCTCTCACGGCATGCATACTGGGAGTAAGCCGGGCTCAGGGCCCTTTAATGGGACATTCTGGAGAATCAGGAGGCCCTTGGTCAGAACCTTGAGGGCAAACAGATTCTGCAACCAGCTACACTGCAGTCTCTCCGCTGGTGGTTAGATGATTTAGTACTGTCACGGGGACCCCGGCAACAAAAGTAGCCACAATCGATGCCAGTCCTTCAGGGTGGGGAGCCCACTTAGGTCAGCAGATACTCCAGGGGTTTGATTACATTCTCTAAAAGCCAGTTTCTCCAACATGAAGGAGTTAGAAGCTATGGAAAAATCTATAGGAGGGGTTTTTGCCAGCATTACAGGGCCATCACATCAAGATCCTGTCCAACAATCAGGGTCAGTAGCATATATAAACCACCAGGGAGGCACCCGGTCCAGAACACTGATGGATGTAGTGGAACAAATTCTTCTCCTGGCAGCGACACACTTAGCCTCCATCTCGGCAGTACATATAAGGGAAGGACAACGGCAAAGAAGATTTCCTCAGCAGAGTACACCTTTACCAAGGCGAGTGGGTCTTGAGTCAGGCAGTGTTCCGCCAGATAACAGACATGTGGGGGGGGGATCTCCACCATAGATGTTTGCCACCAGATCCAACCGAAAAGTGGATCGTTTCTGCTCAATGGATCCCAGGGATCTTCCATTTACAGTGGATTCCTACTAATCAGTTAGGATTTCAGGCTAGCCTACGCCTTTCTCCCACTAATTCTAATACAGACAGTTGTCTGCAAAATTCGGGAAGACAAGGTACGGGTAATTTTAATAGCCCACTTCTGTTTTTCTGGCTCCAGCAGATGTCTGTCTCTGATCCCTGGGTCCTTACGGATCTTCCAGACCTCCTCTCTCCCAAGGGTCAATCCATTAGTCGCAGGCAGACAGGCTACACCTGACTGTCTGGATTTTGAAAGGGAGCTTCTGAGTAGTAGGCGGTTCTCTGCGGGGTGTCTTCTACTCTCTTCACATCTACAAAGCCTGTAACTTCCCGGATTTATCACAGGACCTAGAAAAAATTCCTTGGTCCCCTGGGGTTTCACATTTTATAAAAGCATGTGCCAGATCTAAACCGTTTGGTCCATCAGTGCAGCACCTTGGGATCTTAACCTGTTACTTTCTGCATTGACAAAACCCCACTTTGAGCCCCTACAGGAAGTTCCTATTAAGGTCCTTTCCCTTAACACGGTCCTCTTTGTAGCCTTGACCTCCGCCAGGTGGATAGGAGACATTCAGGCCCTTTTGGCAGACCCTCCTTTTACCCTGTTTGGAGATGATGGGGTAATTTTGAAACGTGACCTGGCATACCTCCCTAAAGTAGTCTCCACATTTCATCGGTCTAAGGAGATTGTCCTGCTCACTGTTTGTAGTAGACCCACAAATGATAAAGAATTTAAATTGCATTCCTTAGATGTTAAATGCTGTCAAGAGAGAGTACCTCAAGTCCACTAGTTGTTGGAGAAAGGATAGGTCCCTTTTTGTTGTTTTCAGGGACAGATGAAGGGATGTAGGGTCTCCAAAGCACATTAGCTCGTTGGGTTAGGGAAGCTATTAGTATGGCCTATTCTGCAAGAGGCAAAGTGAAGATGAATCTCAGAGCGCATGCCACAAGGGCCGTGGCTACTATCTGGGCAGAAAGATCAGTATTATCCAGTGATCAAATCTGTAGAACAGCAACCTGGTCTTCGCCTTCTACATTCTATAAGCACTATAGACTAGATCTCTCTGGTGCTGATATCATCTTTGGGAGTAGGGTTTCTACAGGCTGTGGTCCTTCCCTAATTCTACGTTTCTCTGTAATTCTCTTGTTGGGTGCTGTCATGGACGACTGATAAACATGTAATTACTTACCAGTAATGCGTTTGTCTGGAGTCCATGACAGCACCCTCATATTCCCTCCCACTGTTGAGGGTTTGTCACCACTTCTCCTTTTGTGTTTTTGGGTTACATGTGGTGCTCGGGGTTGTGGTGGTCTAACGATATTCCAGAGGTCCGTATTTCAGACACGGGAGAGGAACCGCCCCTTTTAAAGCCTGATGGTTTCCTGTCCTTGTGGAGGGTGGATCCCTCTCTCTTTAAGGTGCTGTCATGGACTCTGAAGAAACAATTACCGGTAAGTAATTACGTGTTTTTCACTTAGGCTGCATTTCTCTAGAGATGCCATTAGATTGAGTTGTTGCTATTAATAATTGGCTTTGTTGCTTGTAATAGGTTTTTCACAATTCTCCATGATCGTAAGCCTCAATGGCGATATAAATGAAGATGCCTGCTCCTACCGGATATAAAATTGTATATAAAATATGTCCACTCATTGGAGAACCCCTTCTCATTCCATGTTAACCCCTATAAAAATACTTACTCACTTCTGGTTACAGTGCAGTTCTAGCGATATGAGAACTCATGTTTTAAGGACCCATATGACATTGTGATGACATGCGAGCACTGTGACCAATCAGTGCACTTCCTTACCCTTGCTATCAGTCACAGGAGTCCTCAACAGGACTCACTTCCTTTTAATTACCCCGTCTGAAGGTGGGAAGAAGGAAGCTGGCACTAATTGGCCAAAGTGCTTGTGTGTCATCACAATTTCATTTGCGCCCTGAGAATGTGAGTTCTGATATTGCCAGAGACGCACCGGAACTGGAGTAGAGTATAGTTTTTTTTTTTTTTTTTATAGGGGAACACATAGGAAATGAGAAGGGGTTGTCCAAGTAGTGGACAACTCCTTTAAACAATGAAAAATATACATATACATCATCCTGCACATAGGGCTCAATGTATCAGTCACATGTGAGATTACACATTGCTATAAAATCACCAGCTCACAGCTCCGTGTTATTATGGATTTGGTACATCTAGTTACACATCGCACACTGTTCTAGCTCATACTAGTGCAACTCAATGAATTAGAATATCATCAAAAATCAATTTCATATTGCCATGTTTGAGGGCGTTTCTGGGAGCACTGAAACACATTGACCAATAAATCAACATATCGGCCAGTGCGGTTTTTAACCCTTCATCCTCCCTACTTTAATTTTCTGAAATAATGACCTGGGTTTTCATTGGCTGCAAGCTGTAATCAACATTAACAGAAATAAACACTTGAAATAGATCACTCTTTAAATCATTTTTTGTATTGAATTTCTGAAATAAATTAACTTTTTGATAATATTCTAAATTATTTAGATGCACTAGTATCACTTCTGGCTTGGCTCACTTAACAAGTATTTTATACTAATATTTTCGTGCATTTTTACTGAAATTTGTACACTAGTTTTGTGGTGCTCAACAAATTCAAATTATTTCCCTGGCCTTAACCCCTCTGAGGAACATTACAGCTCTCGGATCTCACCTGAGGTTTGGTTTTCTGGACAATCCCTCTGAAAATGCTCAACAGAACCACAACGCCGACAGCCTCCACCTGAAAGGGAAGACACAAGGAGATTCCATAACAGCTGACAATTTCCCACATATATAAAATATCTGGTAGCCACACAAAACCAATATTCATAAAAAAAATTTGGGGCCATTTTATTTTATTTGGCCATTACTTTGCCTTAATATGTTTAAGACCTTAGGAAGCGTGTCTGCATATGATGACGCGCTCTCGTCCTCATCTCTCTGGCCCCAGGTATGCAGAGTATGAAATGCTGAAGTTAGGGGAAGGAGATTGCACAGTCATGGGACATGTTTGACCCAGAAACAACTCATTACAGGGCAAGTGCACACTACACTGATGGCAGCACATCTCCAGAACCTCATGGTGGAGCGATACTGAGGAACATGTGGTGGGGGACTGGGGAGTGTTACATTTGGTGTGGCAGCTATGGCTCATAGAGTGTGTGATTGGCATTAGTGATGAGCACAGATAGTACAGTATTCGAGATGTTAATTACTCGGCAAGCATCAATAGGTGATCAAGAATAATGTGTCGATCGTTAATGATATGACAGAAATTGGTATGTACTAATGGGTTATGTAAATCAGGGGCAAAACGTAGGCCATTGAGTCGGCACCCCTGTACACAACTTCACGAACATGCATAATACAAAAGTAGTGGGCCGAAAAAACAAAATGGTTAAAAATATGAAGTAAAAAATAAAATAGATTTCCAAAATAACAAATGATTATGCTCACAAATGTAGATGGGAGTGGGATGAAGGATAAATTAATAAATGGTATATCAGTAATCACTCAGATACTGAATTATGTTAGAATTTCTGTAAAACCTCCTGATGTGCAGAACTATAGTTGCAAGGAGAACATAATCCACCCCAGAAAGTAAGGAAATGCTCTTCTCACCCCATACCAAATATTTTATTGTTTTTAGAACATTATATCTTATTTACCTTATTGCGTGCCATTGATGAAAGTGTTATAGCACTTACAAAGTAGTGGGGGGGGGGGGTTAAACAGAATCTGTCAGCAGGTTTTTTTCTATGTAATCTGAAGACTGCATGCTGTATGGGGTTAAAACAGATTTCAGCAATGTGTCATTAACCCAAGTTGCCTGCTATTGTTTACTTGCAATGACTGTTTTAGCACCAGGAGCTTATTATGACTACATTTCCTCCTGCCTGGTAGTCCAGCACGCTCTCTGCCGTGATTAGCAGCTGTCTATAGACATTGTACATACAAAACCTGGTGTGGGCGGGGGACAGCTTTCTCAGTTCTGCAGCATACTAAATCTAAAAACTGATTGTGTCAAAACTGCTGCACCCAGTAATCTAAGTGATATATTGTTGGATTCAAAGTCTCTTTGCCTTCATTATGCTGCTCTCAGATGAAGTAGTAAAAACCTGCTGACAGATTGCCTTAAAGATTAAACTCCATCATCTAATAGTGATTTTTATTGCACTGGGTCATGGCTTCAGTGCCCAACAATATTTTAATTAAAATTTAATTTTATTTCACAGCACTTTACAACTGAGGGGTCATGTAATACAAAAATGTGCGAGCCCTGCTCACAAGCTGAAACTGTGCTCAACATCATTTCAAACTATGATTTTTATACTATTCAGATACAAATTTCCAAGCAAAGGAAAATATACAAAAACCCCTAAATCCTACCTTCTGCATAGAGGCCTTTGGGATTGTCCGGGCACGACCTTGACAAGTGTCCCATCTCTCCACAAATGAAACATTTGGCAAATGGAAATTCTCCTGAGACATAAAATGAGAACAAAATTATTAACATTCACCGAATCCATAACGCCGAACATCTGGCAGCTCTGACCCTCCTATACAGTGCTGCAGACTTTATACAAATAACGCTTATTTACCCACGGAGGCATATGGACATCATAGAGAAAGGTGAGGAGTATTCCCTTATTAGATGGGGGCCTGTCCACTCTTTACACAAGCCACCATTCATATCCCTGGCCGGTGTCTCAGACTATGTTCACACCAGCATTTACGTTTTACAGGAGGAATTCTGTCATTTTTGACAGCAAAAATAATGCAACCTGCATCAGAGAGGCGCACTATACATCCTACAACCGGCAGACCAATGTGACCAGGCTCATCACATTTATTCACAAACATCATATTTGGGAAGTTCTCACATGTACCAAGTGCTGGATCCACTTTGGCTCTGCATTTATGGACTTCATGCTCTGTGGATCCACAGCGGAAACATATTCCGGTCCCCACGTCCTGACACCTCAGGGCCTCGGAGCAGTCAGCCATGCCGTGCCCGGGTTTTCGACAATGAAAGCAGACCTGTAAGACAAAGCACAATCCTCAGTAAGGCGCCCTCCGTCTCCTCATCCTGTTCTGTCACTGCATTTAAAGAGGTTTTCTGTTCTTCTGGAATATATAACCTTGGAAAGTCAGAAAGACAAGAACTAAACTTACTGCCAGAATTCACCAAGCACCTGTGCCAATCAGCGGCCTCAGTACCAGGACGGGACGTCACCTCTTCCAGGAATAAGTATAGCTGCTTTATTTTTTTTTTTTTTTTTTTTTAAATAACAGATGTTAAAGAAAACCTATCATGTCCCCAAACATCACTAACTCTCCAGGTGATCCGACGGTGACCAGTTACAGAGCTCTCAAAGACTTGTAAGTATTTTAGCACAAGCAACATACCTTACTGACTGCTGATGGTGACAATATATATATATATATATATATATATATATATATATATATATATATATATATAGAAAGTGAAAGGCAGCACTTCCTCCAGTTAGATTCAAGTGGGTTTAATAGTCCTAGGACTGCAACGTTTCGCCACACAGCCTTTCTCAAGCTGCTTGAGAAAGGCTGTGTGCCGAAACGTTGCAGTCCTAGGACTATTAAACCCACTTGAATCTAACTGGAGGAAGTGCTGCCTTTCACTTTCTATATCTACTTTAATACCTGTGAAAGTGGTAGGAGGGCTTTGCACCCGAACGTGTGCGACTGTGCTGTTTCGTTTTTCTATTATATATATATATATGTATATATATAAAAAGCTGGGACGGTCCTTTAAGGGGCAGATAGATAATGTGCAAAAAAAATACATCATCATTTTCTCACTTATTCTCCTCTTATTCCATTCTGTCTCTGCACTGTAGTGACCGTCACTTATCTGTACTGAAATCAAACCTGTTCACTGTTTTCTTCACTTGACCAATGTGGACATTGGTGTCACCAAGATGCACAATATATGAGACTGAAGCAGAGAGACACCGCACAAGAACTAATGTCATTACAGTTCACGGTGTCACAATGGAGCAGCCGTCCAGGACCAGAGGTTGGGATAAGATGTCCAAGTATCACCATAATGTACAAACTTAGGCTGCCTTCACATTTGCGGACCACTCCGCAGCGTTCTGCGGAGGGGATCCGCAATGTAAGCACAGCACTGCAAGCCCCTATCTTTATAATGGGAGCGCACGGTGCTGCGCTTGACTGCGCATGACCGTGCGCACCCATTCACTCCCATATGTGATCTGTGCGCAGGCGGATGCCTGCGCACAAATCACCCACTCTTGTCCGCACCAGGGACGCAACATGTGGCGTCCCTGGTGCGGATGAGAGTGGGTGATTTGTGCGCAGGCATCCGCCTGCGCACAGATTACATATGGGAGTGAATGGGTGCGCACAGTCATGCGCAGTCAAGCACAGCGCCGTGCGCTCCCATTATAAAGATAGGGGCTTGCAGTGCTGTGCTTACATTGCGGATCCCCTCCGCAGAACGCTGCAGAGGGGTCCGCAAATGTGAAGGCAGCCTAACATTGAGTCTACTGACCGAACCCAAACATGTCCCTATGAATAACTCAGGTCTGAAGACCCATGGACGCTCAGTGCAGTCACCATGATGCATGGAGGGGCGAAACCGGCATTAGGAGGAAGAGCGGGAGGGGGTCAGAGACTGGCTCAATTATAACAGAACAAGTCTCTGCACAAGCAGGATCAGGGGCTACAGATGCTCATGTGTATGGGGTCTCATGTGCCCCCCGGGGCAGCGATGTGTACAGGGCCCTGTGCCAGGGATGGTGGGGTCGAAGTCGTAGAGGTGGAGTCGGAATTGAAGTCGGTCAAAAATGGACTGACTCCTAAAATATATAATAAGTTGAGTACAGTAGTTTAATGCAGTATGTGCTAAATATTATCATACTCTATTATGTTCTAGCTAAATAGCTTGATTATTATAATAATGATTAAGACGTGATGTACTATTGTAGTACAATGTATTTATCAATTAAACATGAGCTGTGTATGAGGGAGTCAGAGGTAGGGAAATTCAGGTGTCACAGGTTTGAGTTACAGATTCCACAGCCCTGCCCAGGGCAGCGATGTGTGCTGGCCTCCCCCCCAGGGTGCAGCGATGTGTGCTGGCCTCCCCCCCCGGGTGCAGCGATGTGTGCTGGCCTCCCCCCCCCAGGGTGCAGCGATGTGTGCTGGCCTCCCCCCCCCCCCCCGGGGTGCAGCGATGTGTGCTGGCCTCCCCCCCCCCCCCTAGGGTGCAGCAATGTGTGCTGGCCTCCCCCCCCCCCCCCTAGGGTGCAGCAATGTGTGCTGGCCTCCCCCCCCCTAGGGTGCAGCGATGTGTGCTGGCCTCCCCCCCCTAGGGTGCAGCGATGTGTGCTGGCCTCCCCCCCCTAGGGTGCAGCGATGTGTGCTGGCCTCCCCCCCTAGGGTGCAGCGATGTGTGCTGGCCTCCCCCCCCTAGGGTGCAGCGATGTGTGCTGGCCTCCCCCCCCAGGGTGCAGCGATGTGTGCTGGCCTCCTCCCCCTAGGGTGCAGCGATGTGTGCTGGCCTCCCCCCCCTAGGGTGCAGCGATGTGTGCTGGCCTCCCCCCCCTAGGGTGCAGCGATGTGTGCTGGCCTCCCCCCCCCCCTAGGGTGCAGCGATGTGTGCTGGCCTCCCCCCCCCTAGGGTGCAGCGATGTGTGCTGGCCTCCCCCCCCCCCTAGGGTGCAGCGATGTGTGCTGGCCTCCCCCCCCCTAGGGTGCAGCGATGTGTGCTGGCCTCCCCCCCCCCCCTAGGGTGCAGCGATGTGTGCTGGCCTCCCTCCCCCCTAGGGTGCAGTGGTGTGCGTGCCCCCCCCCCTTCCCCCGGGGTGCACTGTGATGTGTGCTGGGCTCCTCCCGGAGGGCAGTGATGTGTGCTGGGCTCCTCCCGGAGGGCAGTGATGTGTGCTGGGCTCCTCCCGGAGGGCAGTGATGTGTGCTGGGCTCCCCCCGGGGTGCAGTGATGTGTGCTGGGCTCCCCGGGGTGCAGTGATGTGTGCTGGGCTCTCCCCGGAGGGCAGTGAGGTGTGCTGGGCTCCCCCCGGAGGGCAGTGATGTGTGCTGGGCTCCCCCCGGAGGGCAGTGATGTGTGCTGGGCTCCCCGGGGTGCAGTGATGTGTGCTGGGCTCCCCCCGGAGGGCAGTGATGTGTGCTGGGCTCCCCGGGGTGCAGTGATGTGTGCTGGGCTCCCCCCGGAGGGCAGTGATGTGTGCTGGGCTCCCCCCGGAGGGCAGTGATGTGTGCTGGGCTCCTCCCGGAGGGCAGTGATGTGTGCTGGGCTCTCCCCGGAGGGCAGTGAGGTGTGCTGGGCTCCCCCCGGAGGGCAGTGATGTGTGCTGGGCTCCCCCCGGAGGGCAGTGATGTGTGCTGGGCTCCCCGGGGTGCAGTGATGTGTGCTGGGCTCCCCCCGGAGGGCAGTGATGTGTGCTGGGCTCCCCCCGGAGGGCAGTGATGTGTGCTGGGCTCCCCCCGGGGGGCACTGATGTGTGCTGGGCTCCCCGGGGTGCAGTGATGTGTGCTGGGCTCCCCCCGGAGGGCAGTGATGTGTGCTGGGCTCCCCCCGGAGGGCAGTGATGTGTGCTGGGCTCCCCCCGGAGGGCAGTGATGTGTGCTGGGCTCCCCCCGGGGGGCACTGATGTGTGCTGGGCTCCCCGGGGTGCAGTGATGTGTGCTGGGCTCCTCCCGGAGGGCAGTGATGTGTGCTGGGCTCCTCCCGGAGGGCAGTGATGTGTGCTGGGATCCCCCCCCAGGGTGCAGTGGTGTGCGTGCCCCCCCTTCCCCCGGGGTGCAGTGATGTGTGCTGGGCTCTCCCCGGAGGGCAGTGAGGTGTGCTGGGCTCCCCCCGGAGGGCAGTGATGTGTGCTGGGCTCCCCCCGGAGGGCAGTGAGGTGTGCGGGGCCCCCAGGGTGCAGTGAAGTGTGAGGGGCCCGGCGCTCCCCCTCCTCAGTACAGTGGAGTCCGGCGTGTCCTCACCATCTTGTCCTTCTTGCTGTGCTGCCTCCTCACCCTCCTGCCCTCGCTCCTCTGCACCTTCCTCAGCTGCTCCTCCTGCATCGCCTTGAAGCCATTGACGTCCTCGTCCACATAGTCCTTCTTCTTCTTCGCCCTCTTCCCCCCGGCTCCCGCCGGCTTCCTCAGCTCTGCCCATGGAGTGGCCGCACACACCTTGCGGTTCCGGCCTGCGGTATTATTACTGTGCCCCGGCCGAGCCCAGCGAGTCATCTCACCGTGCACTGTACACCGACACACGTGACGCTGGAAGTACCCGGATATTGCGTCACCACAGGACCGGAAGTGATGTGACGTTCATTAGCCAGCGGCCATCTTTGTTACTGGAAAGAGATAAACAAATCCAGACACGTGATTATTACCCAGAGGCTGAATGCTCTGTGCTGTCATCACATCTCCTGACATAATGCGGTGTAAATACAGGCAGACACAACATGGCTATCTCCTGATAGCTGAGGGACACCCACAGGAGCTGCATTTTCCCCTTAGAGCAGTTCTATGTGTTCTCTGTTCTTCCCTGTGGCAGTCAGCTACTTATCAGCTTGGAGACAATAGGAGAATCTGAAACACATTTGAACATTTTTTGCTTTTTTTACTCTAAAAAAAAAAAAATTCCACAAACTTCTCTAAAGTCTAAAGGCGTCACACACACAGATAATTGTGCAGATATTGGTCACAGATCTCTGGTTGCATTGAAATAATGGACACATTGTTCCATTTATACACAGCCACAAAATAGAACAATGTGTCCATGATTTCACTGCAACCAGAGATCTGCCAACAATCTCTGCACAATTATGTGTGTGTGTAACTGGGCTTTAAGAGTGGAACATGAACCACGAGAGGTGTGAGGTCTCCTCCTCAGGCCGAAGACACGGCGAAAGACACATGGGAGATACGCACACAAGTCTCACATGACTCACCAGGCATGAGACAGGAGCATGTCAGCTGCTTGTGCCTCTATACATCTGACACGCTCCTGTCCAGAGAGTCGGTAGCCGTGCCAGGTGAGTCATGCAAGACTTGTGCCAGTATCTCACATGCGTCTCGCTCAGTGTGTCTCCGGCCTCAATTGAAGTCTTCACACAGAGGTTGGACAGACATCCGTCTGGGATGATTTAGTGAATCCTGCTTTGATCAGGGGTTGGACCAGATGACCCAGGAGGTCCCTTCCAACTCCACCAATTAATGAGTCTATGAAATACGCCACACCGAAAGTTCACTGCTTTCTAATTAGCCCCATAACCATGAGTGGAGCCAGGAGTCGTTCCAATCTAACAGATAAACATGCTCATTTCTGATATCAGGTCAGATCCCAGCAGTTGGGACTCTCACCCATCTGCAAATCATCTATTCTATATACGTGATAACTTTTTATCACCTAATCATACAATCCCTGTAAACAGTTACATACCAAAACGCCCATAGACTAGCAGTCCAGCCTTTATTTTAAAATAATAATGCTGAATAAGTTGCTGGAACAAGATTGTACAGATGTGGTGGTGGGGAGTCAGAGAGGGAGGGACTTTCCATTAAGAAGGCAGGAAGGGGTTATTGCCATCTCTGACTTCCAGATCGCTGTATATACAGCATAGGAAGCACTGACAGTGTTTCTTCCTCCGGACCCAGTGATCATGTGATGGCTGAGAGTAGGAAGTGAGCAGGTGCTGCTGGGTAGAGATTAGCGGACTCGACCTTTAAAGTTTGGAGTTCATGCAGAAACCAGACTTTACAAAGGAATCAGTGTTTGGGTTCATAATTCGGGTCCTTTATGTACCCAAACCACTGGAGCAAGCATCGCTGTGCTCAGATATACTCGGTGCTCAGCCCAGTGTGAGCTGCTTGCAGTGTTTGAATGGTTCGCACTGGGGGTAAAATAATCATTATCCCATGTAAAATAAATAAATAAACATCCTCCACCCTCCTTTCCTGGGAAGTGCTTTGTGTATGACTGGCTGTATGTGGGCAGAAACCCAAACTGCCCAGTGACTTCCAATGAGGTTCAGGTCTAGAACAGAACTTTATCTAAAGTCCGGCTGAACCTGCAGAACCCAAACCTCCACAGGTCCGCACATCTCTAGTGCTGAGTCTTGGGAGACCTAGTCATGTCTGTAATGCAAGGAGGAGGCTCAATTATTCCTTTAACTGGGGCTAATATACCAGCAGTGTTACTGGTGGAAATCAGCAATAAAAATGTTAAAATATGTTGAAATGTTCCCCAAAGGTATCTTATGACCAGGGCCGGCGTCAGCACCCGGCATACCCGGGCAAGTGCCGGGGCCCTGACCTGATACAGGGGCCCACCACTGCCCACACACATTGTTATTGTGCTGTCACACTGCAATGATTACTGTCCCCTGCATTTTCTGCATTTTTCTCTCTCTTCTGAGGCAGGCAGGCAGCCCCTGTCCCTGTCACTAAGGCCGCGGTCGGGTATCCAGGGGGCGTGTCTGCACCACTCCCCCAGCAGCATCCACAATCCAATCTGGAGGCAGCTGAGCAGAGTGGGCTTGACACACCGGAGGAGACCGCCCCACTCCTACCATTGCTCACAGCTGTGTGGATGTCCACCCCGTCCTCCTCCTCCTCAGCCCTGTGTATGGAGCCGGAGCATGAGCGCTCCATGTCAGCAGCTGCACTGAGGGCCGGTCGCTGCACACCACGCTCATCATACTGCCGCTCCTCAGAAAGTGAAGTCATAGGTCAGCTGGATACCTGGGAGGCTGGGAGGAAGGAAGGGAAACCTCTCCAGCCGCCATTGGGAGCAGTCCTGCGGTTATTTTATCTCAGCCGCATGTGTAATGTGCCCACAATGCTGCCCATCACACATCAGGCGCTGGAACATTGAGCAGGGCACCATTCCACTCACACACTGGGCCAGGTCTGTTAGCACACAGCCTGCCTGGCACATACATATATGTAGGGCACCAGCCCCCTCACACACTGGGCCAGGTCTGTTAGCACACAGCCTGCCTGGCACATACATGTATATAGGGCACCAGCCCCCTCACACACTGGGCCAGGTCTGTTAGCACACAGCCTGCCTGGGAAATACATGTATATAGGGCACCAGACCCTCACACACTGGGCCAGGTCTGTTAGCACACAGCCTGCCTGGGAAATACATGTATATAGGGCACCAGACCCTCACACAGTGGGTCAGGTCTGTTATTGTGGCGCCCACTGGTCGGGACGCCATGGAGGGGTACTTGCTGTATTTCTGGCAGTGATGGCGGGCGGCTCCCCGGCGCTCTACGTGCTGGGGGCTCAAGCTCTGCGCCGTGTACTCAGAGCCGCCACTGGTTGTCAACACTTGGCGGTTCCACAGCTGTGACAGCGCGACACAAGCAGGTGAAGGTAGGAGAGCACCGCTGTACCAGGAGGAGGCTCCTGCTGTGTAATGTGGGTGGGAGAGGCAGAAGGGCTGCAGGGTGAGGCTGTGTTGGTACCTTGGACAGGGCACCCTGTACTAGCTACAGGTCTCAGCCCTCTCCCCTCAAAGTTCCCCTCTCTCCGGACATCATGGCCTCAAGGGGGCAGTGGTGTGCTCACAGCTGTGCGCCCCTTTTAGTCTATAAGAAGAGTCCTGGTGGTAACATCACCCAACAGCAGTGCAGAGCTGAAGTGGCACAGTACTCTGAGCAGCTCAGTCACACCGGGGGCTTTTGATGCACATAACGCCAAAGCCGCAGGTCTCAGTCACACAGTGGGCTTCCGATGCCCATAACGCCATAGCCACTGGTCTCAATCACACAGTGGTCTTCCGATGGCCAAAACTCCATAGCCGATTATCTCAGTCACACAGGGGGCTTACGATGCTCGAGGCAAAAATGAAAACCCATTGACTTGGCTGAGAATTCAATTGCGTGATCCGTTTTGTGCAGTGCACTGCACAAAATGGATGCAAAAAACAGTTGCAAAAACGCACAGTGTGAATGTAGCCTTGTGCTATTAAAAATGTGCAATAATTGGGAACTAGTTGGAGCTTTTGTATCGGGGCCTATGAGCTTCAAGTTACGGCCCTGGGGATAACCCTATTGGTGGCGCAGTTCAGTAGAGGAGAGACAGCGTACAGAAGACAGACCGCACACAGTGGGAGACAGCGTACAAAGGAGAGACAGCACACGGGGGGGGGGGGGGGAGACAGCGAACAAGGGGGTGACAGGCACAGAGATGGGAGAGACAGCACGAGAGGGAATATATTTATGGGGGTTATACATATAGATATATAATACAGTCTGCACCCTTTATATTATATATATATTATATATATATATATATATATATATATATATATATATATATATATATATATATATATATAGCGCCAGTATGTGTTAAAGGGGGCCCACTGAGACTCTTTCGCCCGGGGCCCACAAAAACCTGGAGCCGGCCCTGCTTATGACCTTATGGGGGATACAGTAAATGAAAACATGAGCAATTAAAAAGCAAGGCAAAAAAATAAGAGAGATACTGCCAAGCTAAATCACTGTTTCTAGCCCCACCTCAGTCAAAAAAAGCAATATGTCCAATATATAAGAATAATTTATACACAGAGAATACAATTTAAAATGTGTTTTCTGGATGGTCATATGTAATCATAACAAAAAATCATTGAAAAATTAACATGCATTTCCAATTTTTTTTTACATTTGGCCCAATATCAGCAAAAAAAGGAATATAAATATGGCATATGAATGAAGTCCACTATATCGCAAAATAAAGAGTCAAAAATTATCTGAATAAGAATAAATTTAAGAGACATTGAAAGCTTATGTAATGTGAATACCCAAAAAAAGGAGATTTTTGTGTACTCACCGTAAAATCCTTTTCTCTTAGCCTCTAATTGGGGGACACAGACCGTGGGTGTTATGCTGCTGTCCACTAGGAGGCGACACTAAGCAGAATCTGCAAAAGACTTAAGTGGCTCCTCCTCTGCAGTATACACCCCCCTAGAGCAGGCATTGCCTCACCAGTTTTGTGCTAAAGCAGTAGGAGAGTTAACAGATAAAAACAGTAAAACAGGGCCTGTAACCACACAGGCAACCTGTGTAAACAGATATAGCTAACAAGGTAATAACAGTGTAACAAGGCCTGAAAACAAACAGGCACGTGTGTAAACAGTTAAGAGTTAGCAGAGTACTAAAAGTACCACAATGCCTGTAACTACGCAGGCACATGTGTAAAAAGTGAAGAATTAACAAAGCAATAATCGTATAACAAGGCCTGTAACTAAACAGGTTCATAGTACTACAAGGCCTGTAACCAAACAGGCACAAGTTTAAACAGTTCACAGAGTGATAATAGGCAAACATGTGTAAACATGTTAACCCTGAAACAGCTGAGAAGCAATGTGAGAACTGTAGAAAAAAAAAAGGCCCACAAGGGCAATAGGGTGGGTGCTGTGTCCCCCAATTAGAGGCTAAGAGAAAAGGATTTTACGGTGAGTACACAAAAATCTCCTTTTCTCCTTCGCCTCATTGGGGGACAGAGACCGTGGGACGTCCTAAAGCAGTCCCTGGGTGGGGGAACACAATGGAACTAATAACACTGAGCATGGTCAGTGAAGACTATGCACCAACAGGCGGTCTGCTGCCGCCTGGAGGGCACGTCTACCCAGACTTGCGTTTTGCCGAGAACCGAGCGCAAGCACTGTAAAGGCTTAAATTTGTGCGTAGGCTGACCGCTTGGCTGCCTATACACTTGTTGCACTGACCCCTAGTGCCGAACGGCCCAGGAGGCCACCACGGCCGTAGTAGAATGTGCCGTGATGCTGCTGGAAGGGATGAGCTTTCGATGGTATAAGCATCTTAGATGGTTAGACGGATCTACCTTGGTAGAGGTGCCTTAGAGGCTGACAAAATGTATTTCTGTCCTCTGGAAGAAAGTATCTGACCTCTTCGAAGGGCATTGTCTTGGATACCTAGATGCGTAGGGCCCCGACAAGGCCCTGCATACGTAGGTCCTTCGCGACCGGATGGACAGGAGTCGGCAAAGCGATGGCAGAGAGATGTATTCATTTAGGTGGGAAGAATACACCACCTGTAGCAGAAGGATGCAACGAGCCGCAGGGCAATCTTGACCAGATGGAAACCCAGAAAAAATGGTTTACATAAAATCTCGCTGCAAACACCGATACCTCTGTAAAAAAAAATAATTTTTTCACCGAAACATACCATTGTTTGGATGGGAATACTAAGGGTAATATCCTATAGAGGCCCCGAGGGAGTGAGGAAGGTGGATGTTATGCTGGGCTGTCTCAACTTTAACCCAGCAACCCAACAGTGGGAGGCCGAGAAAGGAGTACGGCATATGTAACGATTCTCAACTTCAACCCAGCGCCCCAACAGTGGGTGGCCGAGGAAGGAGCATGCCGGGGGCCACGCCGGACCCACTTTTCTTCATTGGAAGAAAAAAAGACAAAATAAATAGAGAGTAAAAATGGGTCGTGTGCCTCCTTCGACACTAAGCAAAAAACTGGTGAGGCAATGCCTGCTCTAGGGGGGTGTATACTGCAGAGGAGGAGCCACTTAAGTCTTTTGCAGATTCTGCTTAGTGTCGCCTCCTAGTGGACAGCAGCATAACACCCACGGTCTGTGTCCCCCAATGAGGCGAAGGAGAAATGTGGCTGGTCAGGAAGGGGGAAAATTGATCCAATCCTGAACTGGTTAATTTTGCATCTGTTATATTTGTGTAAGTGTTTATGTGCCTTTCTGCATGTGTTTACCTGTGTCTGAATGAGTAAATATGCGTGCATGTGCCTGTCTGCATGTTTGTGTGTGTTTGAGTGCATGCACCTGTCTGCATACATGAGCCTAGATCTGCTTGTGTATGCCCATGTCTGCATGTGTTAGCCTACGTATGTGTACCTGTCCACAAGTGTGAATGTCTGCTTACGGGTTCCAGACTGTGTATGTGCGCGAGCGCCTGTTTCAATGTCTGCATATATGTGCGTGTGCTTGTATACATATGTGTGAATGCGTGCACAAGGCATGCACTTGTGTGCACATCTGTGTGTCTGAGTATAGATTTGTGCATACGTACTGTATGCATATCTGTACGTGTGTGCAGGTCTGTGTACTGTGTGTACCAATCTGTGTATGCGTTTATGTAAGCATACTTAGTGAGTATACCTGCGTTCTGTACACAAGAGTGTATCGAGTGAGGGGGAAAATATGTGAGGAGACAGTGGCGAGTCTGGAATGGGAATATGTGAGGAGACAGTATGCATGGCGAAAAGTGTGAGGGGGCACAAAATAGAGATTCAGTAGTCTGGAGGAGGTAGTTAGAGAAGGGATAGCATGGGGAACAGTGTGAGGTTACAGCAAGGAGGGGACAGTATGCCGAGGAGGGGGAGCCTGATGAGAGGCACAGTATAGAGACTGGGCAGTATTGGGAGGACACAGTGTGAGAGGAAAGTGTGAAGAGGGGCCCAGTGTGAAGACGGCAGTGTGGAGGACATGTAACATAAGATGGACAGTGTGGGGTCATATTTTGTGCAGGGAACAAAGTAGGGGGCAATTTATTCAGGAGCACAGCATAGAGCAGGAATACAGCCAGTGAAATAAATATTGAGAGCATAAAGAAAGAGGTGCAAAAAGCCATGCAAAGTCATAACAGCAGCTGAAATCAGTAATTATTAAGCAATCCAGCCACTTACTTAAAAATACTAACAACTGGTTAAACTGATGTCCTCTAAAAAGGTGTCTCATTACCAAGGTGCCACACAAGAAACATCTCATGATGGGTACAATCAATGAGTTGTCTTAAGAGCTTCATAACTTTATTGTTGCAAAACATACTGATGGTATTGGTTACAGAAGAATTTCTTAATATTGAAGGTTCCAGGGAGCTCCGTTGGGGCCATAATGCAATGGAAAGAATATAATTTTACATTATATATTTTTAAAGTATATATTTTTTTATATTTTTAGTTAAGGTATAATACATACTTTAAATTACTAAATCAAAATATATATATATAAATACCTTATCAACTAATCTAGGTTTGTTTCATATATTTATAGCAATACACCAGTAAGTGCCATACTTAAAGAAGGTAAAGAATATTTATACCGTGTTAGCCAGTAGATAGAAAAATATATTGCAATCTGAGAGTCCTCAGTGGTTGATACCTTTTAATGGCTAACTGAAAAGATGGTAAACATAGCAAGCTTTCGGGACACTGTGGACCGTTTGTCAGGCTGGTAATGACACAAATTCTGAAGACACATACATATGTACATAAGCAAATGAAAGAGAAAAACAAAAAAAAAAAAGCAAAACAGTGTTATATGCTCTGGTGGATATGACAGGTGACGCAAAGCAGAGTAGGGTTGGGGGGGGGGGGTGGAGGAGCAGGGACAGAGAAACCAGATTTCTAAGATAAGCGGAACCAATTGTATTAGGTAAGTGGTTAGCAACCCAACGAGACCTGAAAATACTTACTTAAGTTGTGGAGAGCAGAGTTCTAAGGCTAGCTTCACACTGCAGTTTTTCACTGATCAGTGTCCATCAGTGTTTGGGTGCCAAAACCAGGAATGTCTCCAAAACTCAGAACAGGTGTCAATCTTTCAATTATAGTTTTTCTCTGCAAGTTCCTTTCCTGGTTCCTCTCCTGGTTTTGGCACGCAAACACTGATGGACACTGATCAGTAAAAAACTGCAGTGTGAAGCCAGCCTTAGTGAGACAGTTCACAGAAGTGTCAAGAGTTCATAGTCCTATCATTTGAGTGTGTTGCAAGATGTCTCCAAATGCACTTTCATTTTATATAATCTGATATGAGGCTGTTCATTTTAAAAAGTAACTTCAAATCTCAGAGAGAGAGAGAAGAATTTGGGAATATAAACAACCTTTGACACATTCAAAACAGGACTAAATGCTTCACATGGATTCATGGGATTTTATGTAAAATGAACGGACATTTGGGGATAACAGATTCATGCATTTTTATATACAGTGTTGGCCAAAAGTATTGACACCCTTCAATTCTGTCAGATAATACTCAGTTTCTTCCTGAAAATGATTGCAATCACAAATTCTTTGGTATTATTATCTTCATTTAATTTGTCTTCAATGAAAAAACACAAAAGAGAAGGAAGCAAAAAGCAAAACATTGATCATTTCACACAAAACTCCAAAAATGAGCCATCCAAAAGTATTGGCACCCTCAGCCTAATACTTGGTTGCACAACCTTTAGCCAAAATAACTGCGATCAACTGTTTCCGGTAACCATCAATGAGTTTCTTACAATGCTCTGCTGGAATTTTAGACCATTCTTCTTTGGCAAACTGCTCCAGGTCCCTGATATTTGAAGAGTGTCTACTCCAGTGATGGCGAACCTATGACACGCGTGTCAGCACTGACACGCGAAGCCATTTTCAGTGACACGCGGCCGCCGGAGAAACTAGACTCGCTATTTGGATAAAAACCACAGACACGGACACAGCAGCAAAAAACTGTTGCGAGTCGGGTTTCCGACACGGCAATGCGAGCGCTTTTCGAGACATCTGCGATTTGTAAATCACACATTACTCGCTATTACTCGCTTCCCCATTCATTAACATTGGACTCGCTAGATTCGCAACGAGTAGCGAGTCCCGCGCTCGGACTCGCTAGACTAGAGTCAAGCGATTCCGAGTAATTTAGGACTCGCCCATCACTAACTACAGCTGAGGAAAAAAAAATGTGCTGGAGGTCTGTAGCCAGAACAGCAGAGCTCCGGCACAGAGCGTCTAGTCCTGGGACTTCCGGTAAGCGGAACTTCTGGCTGGCACAGCAGGAAGCAGCGGAACGCTGTGGGGGACGCATATCTGAGGCCCTGTGATCGCTGTCTGGAGGTCCAGTGATTACTACAGCAACCATACTGCAGTGAAAGGTTCTGGGCAGAATCTGGGGTGTCATGAATGTGTGATTGGCCATTACTGAGATAAGTGAGGGGGAGGCTGGAAGAAGCCTGTGCTATGGGTGCCGTTTCCCGCCATTAATTTACATAAGGAACGCCATCTTGCAGCATAGTACAGACTCCATTTCACCACTATTATTGTTGCGCACCCTATTAATCCCTATTTCTGCTTATTAACTCTGCCCTTTCCTAAAAGACAGTTAACCCCCAATTGCCTGCAGGGCTATCTATAAATCTTCTGTCACTGCCCTTCTTATGGAGAAGCCAAAAAAACCAAGGTTAAGTAAAGGAAGTGGTAGTAGCAGTAGCCGACCCTTTCAAGAGACATGGACTGAGATGTATGGCATTATAGAAAAAAATGGCAGATCATTTTGCGTTCTATGTAGTGAAACGGTAGTAAGCAGAACGTGGAATATAAATAGACATTTTGACAGATAACCTTAGTAGCGCTTGCTTGGCCTTGAAGTGTACAAAATACCAACCTTCAATTGAAGATTTATTTTAGCCAATGAAATTCAGCAACAAAAAAGTCACTAAATCAGTGATGGCGAACCTGTGGCAGTCCAGCTGTTGCTGGACTGCCACAGGTTCGCCATCACTGGAAGAATTCCCCCTCCCCCTCACTTATCTGACTTAGTTCATGGCACCCCACACAGGTTAAATAACAGCAAGACCAACAAAAGAAACCAACTGACAGATTAACAAAGAAGTCACTAAGCAGGTAAGTTAAATAATTATACATATTTGTTATTTAAACTATAAATATCGTAAAATTAGGGTTTTTTTTCTCAAGGTGACACACCTCCCGATTTATGCGCGGTTTTTTGGCGAATTTTGACACACCAAGCTCAAAAGGTTGCCCATCACTGGTCTACTCCAAACTGCCATTTTTAGATCTCTCCACAGGTGTTCTATGGGATTCAGGTCTGGACTCATTGCTGGCCACCTTAGAAGTCTCTAAGAAGTCTTAGAAGTGTGTTTTGGGTCGTTGTCCTGCTGGAAGACTCATGACCTCTGAGGGAGACCCAGCTTTCTCACACTGGGCCCTACATTATGCTGCAAAATTTGTTGGTAGTCTTCAGACTTCATAATGCCATGCACACGGTCAAGCAGTCCAGTGTCAGAGGCAGCAAAGCAACCCCAAAACATCAGGGAACCTCCACCAAGTTTGACTGTAGGGACCGTGTTCTTTTCTTTGAATGCTTCTTTTTTTCTCCTGTAAACTCTATGTTGATGCCTTTGCCCAAAAAGAGAGAACATTCTTCCAAAACATTTTAGGCTTTCTCAGGTAAGTTTTGGCAAACTCCAGCCTGACTTTTTTATGTCTCGGGGTAAGAAGTGGGGTCTTCCTGGGTCTCCTACCATACAGAATTATATTTGAGATTACACTGGAGCTGGCTAATTTCAAACCGTGGATATGTACATATATAGCCACGTGTGCTGCTAGAAAACCCCCTAAGAACCCCGTGTGAAAGTTCTTCTATGGTTATGAATGCTATAAATTGCCTTAACCGTAAGATATAGTAATGATATGGGATTCAGCGCACAAAGATATCAATAAAATGTAGTTTTTATTTTTTTTATAAAATCATATCATATATAAAAAGTATAAATTTAAAAGGTTAAATATCCACGGAATATCCGGAACCTTGCTTTGTTCATTTAGGTTATCTTGCTGAAGTGGGGATATTGGTTTCCTATAATACAGGATAAAAGTATGTCACTTGTTTGCAGGTTGAATATTAATAGAATTGTTAGTATATAAGGACCTACCTCTTTAAGAATGAGCTACCAGTGGAGTATACCTCTGGAAGCCAGCATCTTCAAGAGAAGGGTGTGTCTGAGATCAATCTAGATGCTAAAATAGGGATTGTATTAAATTAAATCTACAAAGGTGTATTAAATTTAATAGGTTTAGTATTCACCTCTTGAAAATGACTGGATTACTTTTTCTTGATAACGCTTATGCTTCTGCCAAAAAAGTATATGTCATTATTTTACTATAGGTATGTGCTAATTTGAAGGACTAATCACATACTTATACATTGTATTCCTGTGTGGCTTAGTCTCACTATAATGGTTTTCAGCCCTTTCAATATCAATATCAAAACCTAAAGAAAATCTATCACCTAGTAACTCAAACTATTATATGGTGACTTGATCCTCATATTAATATCACACTGATTAGGGACATGAACCAGGTTATTTAGAATGAGCTATAACTGCTAAATGATTACTTACCCCAGGATGGGAGACATGAGACCTGAAACACGCTTGTGTGATTCACATGGAGCGGCAGGCAGGCAATAGCTATCCTCTGGAGTACGCTATTTGGATGAAGCTCTGCCGCTGCAAAAAACGCCACCCTTATCGGTCTTAGGGCTGTACACAGCTTAATGGCGGAGCCCGGTACCTCGGGAGTGTTAGATCGCTTCAGAACACTTCCTGGTCGCGGCTCTCGCTGCGGTCACGCGTCAGTGAAATCACCTGACTTCCTCCGTCAAGGCGTCAGTGTCGTCAGCTAGGGGCGGTCTGAGGTCTTTGTTGTTAATGATACCCTCACAATTTGGTTTCTCAAGTCCTCAGACAGTTCTTTGGTCTTCTTTCTTATCTCCATGCTCAATGTGGTACACACAAGGACACAGGACAGAGTTGAGTCAACTTTAATCCATGTCAACTGGCTGCAAGTGTGATTTAGTTATTGCCAACACCTGTTAGGTGCCACAGGTAAGTTACAGGTGCTGTTAATTACACAAATTAGAGAAGCATCACATGATTTTTCTAACAGTGCCAATACTTTTGTTCACCCCCTTTTTTATGTTTGGTGTGGAATTATATCCAATTTGGCTTTAGGACAATTCTTTTTGTGTTTTTTTCATTGAAGACAAATTAAATGAAGATAATAATACCAAAGAATTTGTGATTGCAATCATTTTCAGGAAGAAACTGAGATTACCTGACAGAATTGCAGGGGTGTCAATACTTTTGGCCAACAATGTAAAATGAAAGTGCATTTGGAGACATCTTGTGTCGAGCCCCAGGCCTGGGGTACTCGGGTATCAGGCTCGGTGGTCGTTCAGAGATGTCACGGATGGGAGCGCCTGATCCCGTGGCCTGGGTGACACATCAAAAAGGGGGTATATGTACAGGGGATTCTATATACCGTTCACGTGACGCCACCTGTAGTTTCTGGTGATAGGTCACTCAGCGCCGCCACAGTCCGCCAGAAGTAGCTGGTAATGCTGCTAGGATGACTAAGCCCCTACAGGCAGGGCTATTTATCCGGGGCAGCGTTCCTGGATGGGAACAGGTTGTTGTAGGCAAACACACGCAGAACCAAAGTCACTTTCTCCTGGGTACTTTACTGTCAACTCGTAGCAGCATCAGATACAGTTCACAGTTCAGCATTTAGATGTTAGAAGAACAGATAGCTTAACGGGTGGCTGTAAGTGATCCCAGGAGGCATGGTGGAACCCTTGGTGTACCTTCGTTAACTAAGCCGTGTCCGTTCTTCTCCGTCTAGGATGGGCCTATACCCAGTAGCTCCGTGTAGGTAGTACCGGGGGTCCTCTCCCTCGTAGTGAGGAAGCAGGCAGACCGCTCCACTGGCAGGGTGCTGCGGCTTAAAAACAAGCCACAGCAGCCAGTTGCCGACTGCAAAGCTGAACTCTGGCCGGATCCTCGGGCCCAGCGTTCCCGTTGTGGACTGGAGTATCCTGTTCAGTATGGTCGCTCCACTCTGAGGATCTCCCTTTCTTTCTAGGGCCCGGACTTCTCTCGTCGGGCGCCCTCTTTCAGAACCTCCTCAAGGTCCCTTCTTCTTCCCTCCGGTTCGGCTTAAAACCTCCCCCGGTTTGACCTTCCGCCTCGTTCCGATTAGCTGATCTTCCTAGTTCCTCTCCTCCTCCTCATCTAGCCCCAAGACTAGGGGCCCCAGACTGAGGCCAAAAGACCTCCTTGATCCCCCTTGAGGTAAATATATATCCCCTCCCGGGTAACCTCCCACCACTCAACTAATGTGGGAGTGCTGGGAATGGGTCCCACCCACCATCCTAGGGTCCACCTGCAGCTGTAGCATTTACACTTCTTTTACGGGTGCAATATCCCTCTGTGACGCCTGCACATGCGGAACGCCACACTTGCAACACACTTAAATTATAGGACTATGAACTCTTGACACTTCTGTGAACTGTCTCACTTAGAACTCTGCTCTCCATAACTTAACTAAGTATTTTCAGGTCTCCATGGGTTGCTAACCATTTACTTAATACAATTTGTTCCGCTTATCTTAGAAATCTGGTTTCTCTGTCCCTGCTCCTCCACCCCTCCCTAACCCTACTCTGCTTTGCGTCACCTGTCATATTCACCAGAGCATATAACACTGTTTTGCTTTTTTTTTTTCTCTTTCATTAGCTTATGTATGTGTCTTCAGAATTTGTGTCATTACCAGCCTGACAAGGGTCCACAGTGTCCCGAAAGCTTGCTATGTTTACCATCTTTTCAGTTAGCTATTAAAAGGTATCAACCACTGAGGACTCTCAGATTGCAATATATTATGCTTAAAGAAAAAATTCTTCAAGTACAAGGTGAAACCCAGAGAATTAAACATCATACAAAGAGACGTTCCATCCAAAGGACCTCAAAAAGCCCAGTGTGAAATCCATGCCTGCATACTAGTTTGAAAGGACTCCGACCGTCCCCCCATTTTTTTACATTTTTATATTGATATACAACTTATTAAGTGCAGTATATTTTTGTATTTTTATATATCTATAGCCATTTTAAACCATTGTAATTTATTGAGGAGTGTTATAAGATAATAAATTTCCTTTCAGTGTATCTACGTTTAGACATTGGTTTCTTAAGGTAAGCCATAATAATTGCGACTGAATCCCAAAATAAGACTTAACATTTATTATCAAAGATATATTATTATATCTGATTTATAAAGAACCGTTACACGGGGCTCTTTAGGGGTCTGCTAGCAGCAATAAGGGATACACATTTAGCCCGGAAACAATAGCCAGCTCCTGTGTCATCTTTTAACAATCATTTAATAATTTTGCATTAAACTGGCCACTAACAGGTGCTCCCCGCTAGAGATGAGCGAACCTTTTGAAGCTTGGATTCGGTTCAGTTTGCTGAGCAGACATATGTTCACTGAACCTCTGAACCACATTCAAATCAATGGGAGGCATAATCAAGGGCCTAGAAAACACCTTCAATGGGGCCCAAAAGCTGCCAAACACAGCTCAAAACGTTTTACAATGGAGCCCCGCTGTTTTGGCATAGACATTATCTTCCTACACTATTACTTAGCAAGCTTCAGTGCTGCTGTCACCATGCTTCCTTGCCCACTCATATTAGAACTTCAGACATCCTTATAACTTCCCTGGTTATACGGCGGGTATCACGCAGCAGAGAATCCCAATCCCACTGTGTGACGTGAAATAACATCAGTGGTGTCGGCGCTTGTAATGCTAGCTGTCTCGTGACAACTGTGATATGGCTCAAGACGTAATGGATATATCTCACTGGTATCGTGAAACAGTGTGTGTGAGGAGCGGTGGTGTCTGGGAGTAATGTGCAGTTCAAACTTGTAGGATAGTCCCTGTGTGACTCCTCGAGTCTGAAGTGTAGTAATGTTTGTGATGGCAATGCTTTTCACACTCTTAGCGTGCCTGCTGTCACAGCATATGGTGGATGCTTTCTGTGAAAGTGACCCCACCATATTGTTGTAAGGCCCTGTGCCCACGGTACGTTGTTTGATGCTTTTTTTTAAGCATATTTTTAGAATCTGCATCAAAATCTGAACGTCTATCCTGAAATCAGCAAAGTCATGAGAGTTCAGAAGTGCTGTGCCAACATGTTTTTTTTTCCTTGCAGTTTTGGGCAGAATAAAGAAATCAGAATCATATATGCAAAGAAAAAAAACAAACAATGTGGGCACAGCACTTCTGACCTGCCATAGACTTTGTGGGCCTCAGGATAGACATGTGCATTGTTTGATACTATTTTTACGCAGATGTTGAGAATCTGCATCAAAATCTGCGTAAAAAAAAAGCATCAAACAATGCACCGTGGTCACAGGGCCTAAGAGGGTCCAGGGAGAGCCGCAGTTGTGGTTAAATGGCTTGAAGATTTCTCTTGCCCGCTGGCTACTTCCACAGATACTTCTATGGCAGAGGTGGCCCATTATAGTCCTCAAGGTCTGAAAACAGTGCAAGGTTTCAGAACTTCTATATCATTGCACACGTGCTAATTTCATCACCTGCAAAGGTGATGATTCCAGCAACTTGTATAATGCTAAGGAAATCCTGAAAATATGCACTCTTTGCAGACTGCACTTGGCCAGACCTATTCTACAGGAGTGTGTGTAGTATCTTGCATTTCCATACCTCAGACTGTCACAGGCCTGAAGACCTTTAATTTGCAGTCACATTAGCTGAAGCTACTGTGTGTTTAACTATTGGGGACAGTATACAACCAGGGGGTTTTGTGATGGATTTAAGAGTCTCGATTGCTGATGTGCTACCAGTCCTCTAAAAATGCTCCATCGCCAACCCAGTATTAATGGAACCTTTTAGTCTACTCATGCTGCAGAAACCACATGAAGCCTGAATTGCACCATGGTGTTAAAACTGCAGATAAGTATTTTAATGACATAGCTTTGCAGAGAGAATATATTTTGAAGATTCTGGCCAGCAATTTCCAGTGCTTTTGCAGCTGATTGACAGGTTTCTCTCTTGCATGTACATAGGGAGTGACTTTGCAGTCACATAATCAGGATATCAGACTAGTCCAGCTCTGTCCCCAGATGACTATTCCCAGTGCTGCAGCAGGTGATTGACAAGTCTCTCCTTATGTACACACAAAAGACCCGTCAGTCTGCAGCAGCGCTGGGAGAGCCGGTCAGGGAACTTTAAGGTATATTTAGTCTGAAACGCAGGGGCTTTTCAGATACTAATATACCTTGCTGCAATAGTGCAACCAGACTGCAATTGAAGCTGCATGTGGTTTGGCCGTTTGGGCAGCATGAATCGCCTGGCAGGATCCTTTTAATCATCAGCTTTGAGTCTATTCATTACAATGGGCAATAATAAAGAATGGGTGTCTATGATGTGATCTTTCTGCATGCAAATTTATATTAAAAGGGTTGTCTCAAGTTCTTAAAGTGTAAATGTCATTTTATTGGACAAAAAACATAATACTACACTATTTGTTAATGATGAGTCACATAGCAACTAAGATGATGCTTTTTGTGCCATATTATTTATTTTCTCACGTTCCTGTGCTCTTTTAAAAACTGCATTTTATGGCTGTGTGGACGTGTCCAGTGTCTGCCAGCACTGTGCGTGTATTTCCACAGCTTCTGAGAGCAGGCTGATGGGGAGATGTGTGAAAGCACAGAAGGAGTCAACAGAGATCTGACTGAGCTGTGTGAAGCCAGATGACAGATCAGAAGCTTGTGCCAAGGAAAGGAGTTTACACTTAACCTGACACTCTGACATTGCTTAGCAACTGTGTTGTATGCTGTGGTAATCTGATACATTGTTTCCTGCAGTCAGCAGTGTAGGCCATGCCCCCTTTTACCTTATATAATTACATGCTCAGTGTGAAGATGGATCTGACTGATAATGAACATATATCTGCTTCAAGCACAGTGCAGTGGAGACACCTTGTGGAAGGTTTATGAATGGTTTCCAGATTTCATTAATAAAGTATATTTGAAAGATTATTATAATCACTTGCTCTACATTATTAATAAATAAATTTAATGGCGGTTCCGCTTTAACAAAACTTGCAAAGTGGTTGTGAAAACAAGCAACTTTGCAATTCATCTACTATTAAAAACTGTCTGTCGAGGAATGGGGTGATCTTTATTGTTATGTAGCACCACTTGTAGCCTACATTACCGGCCACTCTTCAGTCTCAGAGTGGCCAGCTATCTCGATAAAGAACAAATGCCGGCTTCAGGCTCTTTACTTCACAAACCGCTTAATACACCCTGAAGCTGGCCAGATTGGTGGATCCAGCCAGTTTCCACAGAAATCACACTAATACAGTGTACCAAGATCCATCTTAACCCCATTCAGATCTGCTCTTCTCGTGGCACTACTCACAAAAGTCACCATCTTGAGACCTTTTCTTCATAGCTGGTGCTAGAGCTGGAGCTTATGTTCCAAACAGTAAGACAGTCACGAGCCATACATCACAAGCTCATGGGCCATAGGTTGAGGACCCTTGTGCTAAAGCCTAAGAGCTAAGAACTCCCAGATCAATCCAGGAGCACGGCCAAGCCACTGGTCCAAAATGTGACATCTTCAGTAGCACACCCCTCCCTCTACAAAGTAGGCAGCTAGGGGCTGGGAAGCAGAGTGCTCCTGAAGATAGAATATTAGTACATGCCTTTAACACAGGCCTAAATATAGCACACCTATGACAGCTAGTGCTACCAAGTGATATTTTCAGTGCAAGAATGATCTGATCTGGTTCGTAAGGCCATTATAACAGTTTCCATGACTTGTATGAACTCCATGTTGTAAGTTTAATAAAAGAAATAATCTGCTTATGTCATAGGTAAATTTATTAATGGGAAACAAGGGTTATTCCTGTGGTGGGGGTGATCTTCAAACTCTAATTTACAAGGCATAATCACAAATGCAATGTATTACACTGCGTTCTTCTCCTTAAAATATGACACAGCAAGCATATTTACACATCTCCCATTTACCCTAAGTCCTTTCTGTGTGGCGTGCAATATGTTTTGATGTTTTGGTTCACTCCACTACAATTCAGAAAAATAATGGCCACCAACCTATTTGAGCTGTACAAATGTTTTTAGCTATACATTCTTTGAGCAAGCAAAAAATGATATATAAATGAAGTTTGACACAAAAAAATAGTTCAACAAAAAACAGCAGCTGGAAAAAAAAAAAAGAACAAACAAAAAAAACCCTGCAAACCACATTTGATATCCTCTAAGGAAATAACTATGGAATTGTATCAATAATCATCAAAATAAGGAGCAAAAGAGAAAAACACACAGTAAAATATCTATGTTTGCCAGGCAGTGCAGTCACCTCCAATACCCACAGTATCAGTAGTAGAGATACATTACAAAAATAATGCTATGGATTGCATTTCAATCGAGAAAGTGTAAAATGGTTAATAAAACACACAAAGACTGCTGCTCATATCACAAGGTCAAAAAGCTTGAAAATGACGGACAAATGTTGTTTTTCAGCTTTTTTGGAGACGCGGGTTATAAATTAAGTGCTTGTCAATACAGCGACTAAAGCTCCACTTCTTCTCATTGTCTCTCCATTATGACGTTATGAGGATATAATGCTCCATACAAAGATTGACCTTTGTTATTTGCGCATTATACTGCGATACACTACAGTAAAGACAGTCTCACTTGACTAGTCACAACTGTCCCCTGTGGGGGGCGCTCTGATGACACAGTACTCAGTGATATTTGCAC
Source organism: Allobates femoralis (assembly GCA_033576535.1). Taxonomy (NCBI): domain Eukaryota; kingdom Metazoa; phylum Chordata; class Amphibia; order Anura; family Aromobatidae; genus Allobates; species Allobates femoralis. The sequence goes on from JARQOC010000003.1 coordinate 768,212,137, forward strand.
ATTACAGATGGCTCACTTCATTCTGTCCTTTTCCATCTAAGGGTCTTCAGTCTCAAACACTTAGTGCCTTGCAGTTATTTAAGCCATGGCGCTGAGGTCAGCATTGCTTCTCACTTTTGTTCCCTTCCCTAATGACCACCTTCTAGGCCCAGACATCACTCTTGTTTTAGTCCTGTTCCCTTGCTGTAAAGCACCTGTGGCACCGTCTGCTTCCAGCGAAAGGGTGTTGTTCTTCTGCTCCCTGCTAGGCATGGCATGCATAATTCGGTTTGTGAAGTTAAAGCGTTGTGTTGCCTCGAGACACACACATTAAAACTCTTCATGCTGGGAGCCTTGGTTCAATTGTTAAGGATAATTCATACAGAGTATCTTCATCCAAGATCCGTGACTTGTCCAAGAGGAACTGAGTAACCTTAAGGACAAAACAAAGAATGGTGGGTTCACACAATACAATGCAATTTAAGGTTATTAAGGTATACTTAGTAATTGTGCCAGTTATCCGGCACAAATGCAGTAAACAGAGCGGAGTTCTGGGTCAATGTATAGAGGGTTCTGTTTGGTGTCTACGTGCCAAGTAAACCTTATTAGCGCATTTAAAAGGGAACATGTCAGCTAATTGATACTGCCAGAACAGCCATTACAGCGCTTGTTCGTTGTTCTCTATTTATTTGAATTGGACTTCCGAAAATTATCAATTCTGCAATTTTTGGAACGCCACTAAAGTTAAATTTAGAGTGTTACATATGTATGGCACCTCTCCATTTAATGCTACACAATAGGGAACCATATTTAAAGGGAATCTATCAACAGGTTTTCGCTACCTTATCTGAGAGTAGCATGATAAAGGCAAAGAGTTTCTGAAACTATGTTTAATTTAGATTACTGGCTGCAGCAGATCTGTCACAATCAAAGCATTTAGTTTTAGGCATGTAGCAGAGCTGGGAGAGACGCACAGCCCACAGCAGCCTCTCTATAGAGATTGTGAATTGGCTGTGAGGTGTCATTCATAACAGGGGCATGTCAGACTGGCATAGTGGCAATGTAGCCTGTATTGGTAATCACAGGTAATAAAACCTTTAGTTTACGTAAACAATAGCACAGAGCCTGATAGGAGGCAGAGTTTACTGTCGTTTTTTGGTCTCCATACATTTTTATTGAGCTTTCGGTGATAACAATCACATAACAGATGGAATACAGGGGTTTAGCAGGACCAAGGGGAAGTGGGGGGGAGGGGAGAGGAGTGGGGGTTAGTGTAGTGGGGGGAGAAGAGGGGAGGGAGGTTGAAATAAAACCAGGCATAAAAGGGGCCATCGCGAAGCAGAATACAATAAAGTACAAACACAAGCTATATCAAAGTGAGTGAGTATCAAGTAGTTAATGGGAAATCGGGGCTCCAGCGGGTGCTGTTCCCATGTCACCCACGCTTTTCAAGACCCTCTGTGCTGAAAGAGAGAGTTGGTTTTTTCAATCACCTTCTTGAAAGTAGGGGGTAGGTGAGACTTTCATCTTGCCACCAGGCACAACATGGTCGCTTTTAGGATATAGGAGATAGCTCCCCGGAGATTAGGGGGAACTGATCTATACCAACATTGAAAATCCCACCAAGGACAACATCTGCAAGGAGTTTGTATGTTCTCCCCGTGTCTTTGAACGTTTCCTCCAGGTTCTCCTGTTTCCTCCCACACTCCAAAGACATACTGATAGAAAAATTAGATTGTGAGCCCCAGTGGGGACAGTGCTGCTGATGTATGTAAAGCGCTAAGGAATTAATACGTGAATAAATATTATCATTATAACCATCCGATGTGAGCCCGCAACATTTTTCCACTAGCAACACTGTCATTTGAACATATTTTCGCCTGTCTTCTATCGTGGCATTATCATGTTCTTTTATTTTTTCTATAGCTTTCGCTGCAGAGATAGCACATGGGTGGATTAAAGAAGAACCGTCGCCACTGTGACACATCCACCATCACAACAATCTCTGATTCTTCCAATTCACTTGATATTAAAAAAAAAGATGCAACTTTACAACGTTCTACAATAGTTTTGTGTGAAACTTCTCTGTGCCTTCATGGTAAACTACCAGTGTACTGTCAGGTGTCATATACAGTTGTACTCAAAAGTTTACACACCCCGGCAGATTTTTTGCTTTTTTTGGCCCTTTTTCAGAGAATAGAATTGATAACACAAAAACTTTTTTCCACTCATGGTTAATGGTTGGGTGAAGCCATTTATTGTCAAACTACTGTGTTTTCTCTTTTTAAATCAAAATGAAAACCAAAAACATCCAAATGACCCTGATCAAAAGTTCACATACCCCAGTTCTTAATACCGTGTATTGCCCCCTCTAACATCAATGACCGCTTGAAGTCTTTTGTGGCAGTTGTGGATGAGGCTCTTTATTTCCTGAGATGGTAAAGCTGGCCATTCTTCTTGGCAAAAAGCCTCCAGTTCCTGTAAATTCCTGGGCTTTCTTGCATGAACTGCGCCCTTGAGGCCTCCCCAGAGTGGTTCAATGATATTGAGGTCAGGAGACTGAGATGGCCACTCTGAACCTTCACTTTGTTCTGCTGTAGCCAATGTCAGGTCGACTTGGCCTTGTGTTTTGGATCGTTGTCATGTTGGGACGTCCAAGTACATCCCATTACCAGCTTCCGGGCTGATGAGTGCAAATTTGCCTCCAGTATTTGCTGATAACGTGCTGCATTCATCCTTCCTTCAAGTTTGACCAAGTTTTCTGTGCCTTTGTAGCTCACACATTCTCCACATCCTCAGCGATCCACCACTGTGCTTTATAGTAGAAATGATGTTCCTTTCATCATAGGCCTTGTTGACAAGGCCAAATGTAACATTTATGGTTGGGGCCAAAAAGTTTGATTTTGGTTTCATCACTCCAAATTACCTTGTTCCAGACGTTTGGAGGCTTGTCTCTGTGCTGTTTGGCGTTTTGTAGGCGAGATACTTTGTGGCTTTTGCGCAGTAATGGCTTTATCTGGTGACTCGACCATGCAGCCCATTTTCTTAAGTGCCTTCTTATTGTGCATCTTGAAACAGACACACCGCTAGTTTTCAGTGAGTCCTGTATTTCAGCTGATGTTATTTGTGGATTTTTCTTTGCATCCCAAACAATTTTCCTTGCAGTTATGGCCGAAGGTTTTGTTGGTCTACGTGATCGTGGTTTGGTTTTTACAGAGCCCCTGATTTTCCATTTGTTAATCACAGTTTCAACACTGCTGACTGGAATTATCAATTCCTTGGATATCTTTTAGTATCTTTTTCCTGTTTCATACAGTTCAACTATCTTTTCCCGTAGATCAGTTAACAATTCTTTTGCTTTCCCCATGACTCACAATCCAGAAACGTCAGTGGCTGGATGAAAGATGCAAGAGTCTGTCTGGATCCCAGAAACTCACTCAGCTTTTATGCACACTGATTACCAGCAAACAGGTCACTGGTGAGGATGTTACCTGTATTAGCCATTCAAACCCATTTGTGTCAACGTCTGCGCATGTTATCAAGTCAAAATCACCAGACCAGGGTATGTGAACTTTTGATCAGGGTCATTTGGATGTTTTTGGCTGTCATTATGATTTAAAAAGAGAAAACACAGTAGTTTAAACAATAAATGGCTTCACCAAATCACTTACCGTGAGTGGAAAAAAGTTTTTTTGTGTTATCATTCTTATTCTCTCAAAGAAGCCAAGAAAGCAAAAAATCTGCCAGGATGTGTAAACGTTCGGGCACAACTATTATATGTATAGAATATTTTTTTCCGAACATTGTATTTTTTTTAGCTTTAAGTTCTCAAATACCATCTGTGTGCAGTGTTTAACAAGCAATCATTACCTTAGGCTGGTGCTCTATCCGATATGGGGTCTGCTGGAATTGGCGAATTTCTCGAATAATATGTGATATCTGTAGAAGAAAACAAAAATTAAAAGGTTTCCAAATTAATGAAGATGTTTGTAAAACCATTAATTTGTCATCAGGATTTAGCAGCATACAGTATCTATAGACAGGGACCCTGATTCCGGCGTTGAGTCACTGTTAGCACTGTTAGTCGATAAAACCATGATTTTATCAAAACTATCTACCAGTGTTTGGAATGTGAAGCTCTGAGTAACCCCCCACACAACTCTGATGGTCATCTTTCTGCCTATGCAGTGTACAAACAGCAGTCAGCGGTGTGGATGGTGTTATATACAGCTCATGAGCATTGACAACTAACTAGCAGCGGGTTAACTAGTCCTCTAGTGAGTCTCCTACAAATAAAACAGCAATTTTATCAAAGCTACAGCAAGCTTCCCAGTAAGTGACATATCTGGAATCAGGGTCTCTGTCTGTACATAATGTTGCTCTCAGATTAGATGGCGCACAATAGGGTTTATCTGTGTATAAATGGTGTACAGTAAGGAGTATGGTTTCGCTCACCTAGGGGGTTATGAAAGTCACAATCACTGAAAAGGCATATGATATCCAATAACGGCTGGCAGCATTTCCCAGCAGGTGAGATCTAAGATACGAGAGAAGAAATGAGGTGTAACACCGCGCTACTGTTAGTAATAAAAATACAATAAAAACATTAAAATGTTGTGATCTTTATTTTCTACTCATTTCGGGCTAAAACCCCTTCTTCAGGGAAAAAAATCACAGTGACATCATTGATTTTTTTTCCCTGAAGAAGAGGTTTTACCCTGAAACACGTAGAAAATTATGATCGCAACATTTTCATGTTTATATATTTATTTTATTACTAATGGTACAGGTATTACCCCATTTCTTCTCTTGCATCTTGGAATTCAAAAGAAGTAAATCAGTTCAATCTCAAGTGTATAAAAAGGGATGGGTGATGGAGCGAAATGATGTAAATACTAATTGGGAACAGAACCACCCATCCCTAGTCAACATCCTGTGGAAGCATGGTAGGGAAACTTCAGGGTGACAACAGACAAGGGACCAACAGATGCTACCCTTGTTAAGTACC
>JARQOC010000003.1:768217223-768243235 GCA_033576535.1 Allobates femoralis
TTCTGGGTCAATGTATAGAGGGGTCTGTTTGGTGTCTACGTGCTAAGTAAACCTTATTAGCGCATTTAAAAGGGAACATGTCAGCTAATTTATACTGCCAGAACAGCCATTACAGCGCTTGTTCGTTGTTCTCTATTTATTTGAATTGGACTTCCGAAAATTATCAATTCTGCAATTTTTGGAACTCCACTAAAGTTAAATTTAGAGTGTTACATATGTATGGCACCTCTCCATTTAATGCTACACAATAGGGAACCATATTTAAAGGGAATCTATCAACAGGTTTTCGCTACCTTATCTGAGAGTAGCATGATATAGGCAAAGAGTTTCTGAAACTATGTTTAATTTAGATTACTGGCTGCAGCAGATCTGTCACAATCAAAGCATTTAGTTTTAGGCATGTAGCAGAGCTGGGAGAGACGCACAGCCCTCAGCAGCCTCTCTATAGAGATTGTGAATTGGCTGTGAGGTGTCATTAATAACAGGGGCATGTCAGACTGGCATAGTGGCAATGTAGCCTGTATTGGTAATCACAGGTAATAAAACCTTTAGTTTACGTAAACAATAGCACAGAGCCTGATAAGTGGCAGAGTTTACTGTCGTTTTTTGGTCTCCATACATTTTTATTGAGCTTTCGGTGATAACAATCACATAACAGATGGAATACAGGGGTTCAGCAGGACCAAGGGGAAGTGGGGGGGAGGGGAGAGGAGTGGGGGTTAGTGTAGTGGGGGGAGAAGAGGGGAGGGAGGTTGAAATAAAACCAGGCATAAAAGGAGCCATCGCGAAGCAGAATACAATAAAGTACAAACACAAGCTATATCAAAGTGAGTGAGTATCAAGTAGTTAATGGGAAATCGGGGCTCCAGCGGGTGCTGTTCCCATGTCACCCACCCTTTTCAAGACCCTCTGTGCTGAAAGAGAGAGTTGTTTTTTTCAATCACCTTCTTGAAAGTAAGGCGTAGGTGAGACTTTCATCTTGCCACCAGGCACAACATGGTTGCTTTTAGGATATAGGAGATAGCTCCCCGGAGATTAGGGGGGAACTGATCTATACCAACATTGAAAATCCCACCAAGGACAACATCTGCAAGGAGTTTGTATGTTCTCCCCATGTCTTTGAACGTTTCCTCCAGGTTCTCCTGTTTCCTCCCACACTCCAAAGACATACTGATAGAAAAATTAGATTGTGAGCCCCAGTGGGGACAGTGCTGCTGATGTATGTAAAGCGCTAAGGAATTAATACGTGAATAAATATTATCATTATAACCATCCGATGTGAGCCCGCAACATTTTTCCACTAGCAACACTGTCATTTGAACATATTTTCGCCTGTCTTCTATCGTGGCATTATCATGTTCTTTTATTTTTTCTATAGCTTTCGCTGCAGAGATAGCACATGGGTGGATTAAAGATGAACCGTCGCCACTGTGACACATCCACCATCACAACAATCTCTGATTCTTCCAATTCACTTGATATTAAAAAAAAAGATGCAACTTTACAACGTTCTACAATAGTTTTGTGTGAAACTTCTCTGTGCCTTCATGGTAAACTACCAGTGTACTGTCCGGTGTCATATACAGTTGTACTCAAAAGTTTACACACCCCGGCAGATTTTTTGCTTTTTTTGGCCCTTTTTCAGAGAATAGAAATGATAACACAAAAACTTTTTTCCACTCATGGTTAATGGTTGGGTGAAGCCTTTTATTGTCAAACTACTGTGTTTTCTCTTTTTAAATCAAAATGAAAACCAAAAACATCCAAATTACCTTGATCAAAAGTTCACATACCCTAGTTATTGATACAGTGTATTGCCCCCTCTAACATCAATGACCGCTTGAAGTCTTTTGTGGCAGTTGTGGATGAGGCTCTTTATTTTCTCAGATGGTAAAGCTGGCCATTCTTCTTGGCAAAAATCTCCAGATCCTGTAAATTCTTGGGCTTTCTTGCATGAACTGCGCCATTGAGGCCTCCCCAGAGTGGTTCAATGAAATTGAGGTCAGGAGGCTGAGATGGCCACTCCAGAACCTTCACTTTGTTCTGCTGTAGCCAATGTCAGGTTGACTTGGCCTTGTGTTTTGGATCGTTGTCATGTTGGAACGTCCAAGTACATCCCATTACCAGCTTCCGGGCTGATGAGTGCAAATTTGCCTCCAGTATTTGCTGATAACGTGCTGCATTCATCCTTCCTTCAAGTTTGACCAAGTTTCCTGTGCCTTTGTAGCTCACACATTCTCCACATCCTCAGCGATCCATCACTGTGCTTTATAGTAGAAATGATGTTCCTTTCATCATAGGCCTTGTTGACAAGGCCAAATGTAACATTTATGGTTGGGGCCAAAAAGTTTGATTTTGGTCTCATCACTCCAAAATACCTTGTTCCAGACGTTTAGAGGATTGTCTCTGTGCTGTTTGGCGCTTTGTAGGCGAGGTACTTTGTGGAATTTGCGCAGTAATGGCTTTATCTGGTGACTCGACCATGCAGCCCATTTTCTTAAGTGCCTCCTTATTGTGCATCTTGAAACAGTCACACTGCTAGTTTTCAGTGAGTCCTGTATTTCAGCTGATGTTATTTGTGGATTTTTCTTTGCATCCCAAACAATTTTCCTTGCAGTTATGGCCGAAAGTTTTGTTGGTCTACGTGATCGTGGTTTGGTTTTTACAGAGCCCCTGGTTTTCCATTTGTTAATCACAGTTTCAACACTGCTGACTGGAATTATCAATTCCTTGGATATCTTTTAGTATCTTTTTCCTGTTTCATACAGTTCAACTATCTTTTCCCGTAGATCAGTTGACAATTCTTTTGCTTTCCCCATGACTCACAATCCAGAAACGTCAGTGGCTGGATGAAAGATGCAATAGTCTGTCTGGATCCCAGAAACTCACTCAGCTTTTATGCACACTGATTACAAGCAAACAGGTCACTGGTGAGGATGTTACCTGTATTAGCCATTCAAACCCATTTGTGTCAACTTCTGCGCATGTTATCAAGTCAAAATCACCAGACCAGGGTATGTGAACTTTTGATCAGGGTCATTTGGATGTTTTTGGCTGTCATTATGATTTAAAAAGAGAAAACACAGTAGTTTAAACAATAAATGGCTTCACCAAATCACTTACCGTGAGTGGAAAAAAGTTTTTTTGTGTTATCATTCTTATTCTCTCAAAGAAGCCAAGAAAGCCAAAAAATCGGCCAGGATGTGTAAACGTTCGGGCACAACTATTATATGTATAGAATATTTTTTTTCCGAACATTGTATTTTTTTTAGCTTTAAGTTCTCAAATACCATCTGTGAGCAGTGTTTAACAAGCAATCATTACCTTAGGCTGGTGCTCTATCCGATATGGGGTCTGCTGGAATTGGCGAATTTCTCGAATAATATGTGATATCTGTAGAAGAAAACAAAAATTAAAAGGTTTCCAAATTAATGAAGATGTTTGTAAAACCATTAATTTGTCATCAGGATTTAGCAGCATACAGTATCTATAGACAGGGACCCTGATTCCGGCGTTGAGTCACTGTTAGCACTGTTAGTCGATAAAACCATGATTTTATCAAAACTATCTACCAGTGTTTGGAATGTGAAGCTCTGAGTAACCCCCCACACAACTCTGATGGCCATCTTTCTGCCTATGCAGTGTACAAACAGCAGTCAGCGGTGTGGATGGTGTTATATACAGCTCATGAGCATTGACAACTAACTAGCAGCGGGTTAACTAGTCCTCTAGTGAGTCTCCTACTAATAAAACAGCAATTTTATCAAAGCTACAGCAAGCTTCTCAGTAAGTGACATATCTGGAATCAGGGTCTCTGTCTGTACATAATGTTGCTCTCAGATTAGATGGCGCACAATAGGGTTTATCTGTGTATAAATGGTGTACAGTAAGGAGTATGGTTTCGCTCACCTAGGGGGTTATGAAAGTCACAACCACTGAAAAGGCATATGATATCCAATAGCGGCTGGCAGCATTTCCCAGCAGGTGAGATCCAAGATGCGAGAGAAGAAATGAGGTGTAACACCGTGCTACTGTTAGTAATAAAAATACAATAAAAACATTAAAATGTTGTGATCTTTATTTTCTACTCATTTCGGGCTAAAACCCCTTCTTCAGAGAAAAAATCACAGTGTCATCTTTGATTTTTTTCCCTGAAGAAGAGGTTTTACCCTGAAACACGTAGAAAATTATGATCGCAACATTTTCACGTTTATATATTTATTTTATTACTAAGGGTACAGGTATTACCCCATTTCTTCTCTTGCATCTTGGAATTCAAAAGAAGTAAATCAGTTCAATCTCAAGTGTATAAAAAGGGATGGGTGATGGAGCAAAATTATGTAAATACTAATTGGGAACAGAACCACCCATCCCTAGTCAACATCCTGTGGAAGCATGGTAGGGAAACTTCAGGGTGACAACAGACAAGGGACCAACAGATGCTACCCTTGTTAAGTACCGGTGTGAACAAGGACTAATAAAGAAAATAGGACTGACTAGGAACATGTGGTCCTGCTCCCGAATGCTGTTCTCGTGGCTCCCACCACCTTTCCCAGTGGATCCCTCTCTGTTTGAAGGACTTTGAGGAGATTAAATTGATTCCCTTGAACGTGAATCTTCACTGTTTACGATTGAGAGTTTGTAAACCTAGCAATCCAACAGCCCTGATAACCTATAGCTTTTATGTCTTTATGTCTATGTTGTCTGTCCGCAAACAAGTGCTATTGGGACCCCACTAGGTTTTGCAGCCTTACTAACAAGTACTTTTAGGACGTATTTATTGATAAGTGCGTTTCTTGCTGCTGAAAATATATTGTGTTACTGGGTCAATGAAATGTATTTATGTAATGAAGTTGGGTAATTTTACTGACCATTCGCATTTTGGAAAAATTTACAAGGCCTTCCTCAGTGAAGTTTGGTGTGCCCTCTTCAATGAACGCTAGGTCAGTTAGGTACATGCCTAGGTAGGGTACAGAAGGCGGATTACAGCTGCAAAAAAATACACACAGAAAAGGAAAAACTGTTAGATGCTTATCACGACTGCAAGAGAAATCGAGTTACACATAGATTAACGAAGCCTTCCTGTGAAGTTTACTTCCTAAATCTATGTAAATGCCTTCTCCGGGATGAAGTGCCGTTCTGCTCCTCTTCTCAATGATGTCACCGCTCTGTGTGATACTGCATTTACAGTGTAAGTTTATATAGTGTCAGAACAAGGGTCTCAGACTTCCACTGTAAGGCTACTTTCACACTACGATTTTTGTAAAATCCGATGCTGTCCGATATAAATCGGACAGCATCGGATTCTTCTAATGCCTGGAATCGGATGCCAAATAGGCATCCGATTCCGACAGAAAATAGGATGCCCGCCCTCCTGTCAGATCGCTCCCTGAGAGCTGTCAGTCTCTCCCCCGGTCCTCTTCTTTATCCCCTGTGTCTCCCCTCTTGGCCCCCTGTCCTCTCCTCTTATCGCCCGGTCCTCCCCTCTTGGCCCCCGGTCCTCCCCTCTTATCGCCCGGTCCTCCCCTCTTGGCCCCCGGTCCTTTCCTCTTATCCCCTGTGTCTCCCCTCTTGGCCCCCGGTCCTGTGTCTCCCCTCTTGGCCCCCTGTCCTCTCCTCTTATCGCCCGGTCCTCCCCTCTTGGCCCCCGGTCCTCCCCTCTTATCGCCCGGTCCTCCCCTCTTGGCCCCCGGTCCTTTCCTCTTATCCCCTGTGTCTCCCCTCTTGGCCCCCGGTCCTGTGTCTCCCCTCTTGGCCCCCGGTCCTGTGTCTCCCCTCTTGGCCCCCGGTCCTGTGTCTCCCCTCTTGGCCCCCGGTCCTGTGTCTCCCCTCTTGGCCCCCGGTCCTGTGTCTCCCCTCTTGGCCCCCGGTCCTTTCCTCTTATCCCCTGTGTCTCCCCTCTTGGCCCCCGGTCCTGTGTCTCCCCTCTTGGCCCCCGGTCCTGTGTCTCCCCTCTTGGCCCCCGGTGCTGTGTCTCACCTCTTGGCCCCCGGTCCTCTCATCCCCTGTGTCTCCCCTCTTGGCCCCCGGTCCTCCTATGCGTCCTCCTCCTCTTGTCCTCCTCCTCTTGTCCTCCTCCTCTTGTCCTCCTCCTCTTGTCCTCCTCCTCTTGTCCTCCTCTCCTTCTCTCCTTTCTCACCTGTCCACGACTCCTGCACGGTCCCGCACGTCTCCGGTGCCTTGCTGTTCTGTCTCAGTGCAGCCAGGACCTCTCGTGATGTCACAATCACATGACTGCCTGCTATTGGTTCCTGGCAGTCATGTGATTGTGACATCACGGCAGGTCTTATCAGCACAGACGGCAAGATACCTGGAGACACCGGAGACGCCGGGAGACGACGTGGGCCTCGTGGACAGGTGAGCATAGTTTTGTTTTTTTTTATTAACCCCTTAATTTACTTTTAGGAGCTATTTTAGTGTACTGAGCATGCTCAGTACACTAAAATCGGTCCGAGGAGACATCACATGTTTTCTCGGACCCTGCTCCATAGGGCCCCATGCTAAATTGATCGGGTCGGATCGGATGTGCACTAAATGCCATCCGATCTGGTCCGATCCGAATCTGTCAGATTTTATTTTCGGTGCAAAAATCGGAGCAAGCTCCGATTTTTGCACCGATAAAAAAATCGGACAGATTCGGATCGGACCAAATCGGATGGCATTTAGTGCACATCCGATTCGGTCCGATGCCCATAGGCCTGCATGGGGTCCGAAAATCGGTCCGATGCTGTCCGATTTTTATCGGACAGCATCGGAACTGAAAAAATCGTTATGTGAAAGCAGCCTAAAAGAGACTTCTGGCTCATACAGAGTATAGAGTGATCTGGAGAGTCTGAGGTGTGATGAAGTCACTGAGAAAAGGTGCAGAGTGGCGCTGGATAACAGAGAAGACAGTGGTGAGTATATTAACACAGAGAAGACAGTGGTGAGTATATTAACACAGAGAAGACAATGGTGAGTATATTAACACAGAGAAGACAGTGGTGAGTATATTAACACAGAGAAGACAGTGGTGAGTATATTAACACAGAAAGAAAGTGGTGAGTATAGTAACACAGAGAAGATAGCGGTGAGTATATTAACACAGATTATATAGAATTTGAAAATAGAGGGAGGGCTTCTTCAAAACCGATGCCCATCCACATGCAGTGTATCCCTTTTAAATGCATGTTTTTATTTTACTTTTAATACTGGAAAAGCTCCTATATTTGCTCCCAGTGCATTAACCTCCAGTAGGTTAGAAACAAAACGTGGAGGTGTAATGCAAATAAGATTGCGGGATCAGGCTACATGGAGATTGTAGTTTGTTACAATAACACATAGGAAGTGCAGACAAATTAAAACTACAGTAGTTTTTTATCGAATTGCAATGTGTTGCGAATAGGATTGAGCGAGTGTAATTGTTACTATTCGCTACTTGCGCACATAGTACGGTATTTGCGATACTCGTTACTCGGCGAGTCTCACTGCTGCTCGTGAGTGATGTGTTGATCATTATCGATCTGACACAAATTGACAGCTCCCTTCAGTACACAAAGGGAGTTGGCACCCCAGGGAGAGCAGATTGAATGTTAGGGTCTCTCTGAAGGCACTACAAGTTTTATGCACTGAAAACGCAAAAAAGCCCACCCTCCTGCCCTGTCCTGGAAATAATTGTTCTATAGCTGGATGTCTGTAGACGGAGCCTATCATTAATTAAACCCAGAATATCCACTGCACCCTAGAATCCTATGTACTCCTCTCCCTCTGTGTTAACGGGTACGTCTGAACTGCGAACCCAGAATATCCACTGCACCCTAGAATCCTATGTACTCCTCTCCCTCTGTGTTAACGGGTACGCTGCTGTTATTTCCCTGATTACAATTCCATGCATCGTACTTCAAATTTAGCTTTTGCATATTGATAAGTCTTTTGCTTCTTACATCTATAATTCTCCTTCCTTTTGAGTGTCTTTTTGTGCAGTTTTCATGCTAGTCAAATGTTCTCTTAACTGCATTGTGTTAATTACTCCCTGCTGTGAGCTGTCCTTCTGCTCCCTCCTCCCTTTTCTCACCTGGACTCATTTTTTGGTCATTTGAATGGTATAAGTTGAATGGAGCAGGTCAGACATGACATTATTAAAGTGTGACATTTTAAGTGTCACATAAGAAATATCCCAGAAATCACACAGAAGTAACCAGAAGGTACTGTCTTTGTTACTTTACTTTTCAATAAAAATTTTTTTTTCCTCCCTTTCCCATGTCCTTTACTTCAATGTCTGTTTTCAATGTCTTCAATACTTAAAATAACAGTGGTATGTGCAACTGCACAGTCCTCCACTCTTCTCTGCTGTCCATGTGGTGCGACTGGAAGACAATGACATAGAGGGACACTCAAACACTGTGTATAACTCCATTCACTACTAATCTTTACCATGTCTTGTATTTCACTGTTTGTTTTCTTATGTGCTCTCGCCACCAATTTTTATCACCCCATCCCCCCTCCATCACCACTCATTCACATCAGCCCCTCTCTCCTGCCCTACTCTATGTACAGCTCCCATGCTATCTTCAGTTTACTGAAGACTCTCAGCCCATCATATTCCAAAGTTTGTCATAATAAATCATGTACTAATTCCAAAAACTATCTGCTCTTTCTCTTTTTACTGCTGCTCCTCTCAGGTGATGTCTCTCCCAACCCTGGTCCACCCTCTGCTAACTTCAACCCCTCTCCCACCTCACACAGAAACCTCACTAACCTTATTAATATCACCTGCACACCTTCATCTCCCTCTTTTAATTGAGCTCTCTGGAATCCACGGTCTGTATGCAACAAACTTCCCTTCATTCATAACTACTTTCTCACTAACTCTCTCAACCTCCTGGCTCTCACTGAAACCTGGATCCAGGATTCAGACACTGCTTCCCCTGCTGCTATTTCTTACGGTGGCTTACACTTCTCTCACTCCCCTAGACCTGGGAACAGACGTGGCGGTGGAGTTGGCCTCCTCCTGTCCCCACAATGTACTTTCCAGGTCATTCTTCCAGCCCCATCACTCTCATTCCCTTCTTTTGAGGTCCATACCATTAGGCTATTCCATCCCCTCCCCCTCAAAGTAGCAGTGGTATACCGCCCCCCAGGATCACCCACCCAGTTCCTCGACCATTTCTCCACTTGGCTCCCGCATTTCATGTCCTCAGATTTACCAACCCTTATTCTGGAGACTTTAACATTCCCATAAACAGCCCCATCTCCCCATCTGCATCCCAGCTCCTATTTCTAACTACCTCTCTTGGCCTATCACAGCTCTCAACCTCTAAGACACACGAAAATGGTAACACCCTTGACCTTGTCTTTACCCGGCTCTGCTCATCCTCCCCCTTGGATAACTCAACTCTACTCTCTGACCACAACATTCTTTCCTTCTCACTCACTAACCCTTGGCCAACACAGCCCAATCCTACCTATCACACATCCAGAAATCTACAGGCCATTAACCCTCAAGCACTCACAGACGTCCTCATCTCATCTCTGTCCCCAATCTCTTCAATCTCCTGTCCAGATCAAGCAGTAAATCACTACAATGACTCTCTCAGAAGCTCCCTGGACCAAGTAGCGCCACTCACCCGCAGAACCTCCAAACAGAGAACAAAACAGCCCTGGCTCACACCACAAACTCGATTCCTCCAGCGATGCTCTAGGAGTGCTGAACGTCTATGGAGGAAAACTCGCTCACCAGGAGACTTTATCCACTATAAATTCATGCTAAAAACCTACAACTCTGTCCTTCACCTTGCCAAACAGACCTACTTCACCATCCTGGTCTCCTCACTATCCAACAATCCAAAAAAACTCTTTGACACCTTTCACTCTCTCCTCAGTCCTAAAGTGCAGGACCCCATCACTGACCTCTGTGCTGATGACCTGGCTTCCTACTTCATGGAGAAAATAGACAACATCCGCCAGGAAATCAGCTCTCAGCCTCCAAGCGCTGCCACCCCCATTCTTCCCCACATCTCCTCCGGTTCACTCTCCACATTTGACCCAGTCACAGAAGAAGAAGTCTCCAGGCTCCTTTCTTCCTCTCGTCCCATCACATGCACTACTGACCCCATTCCCTTACACCTGCTCCAGTCCCTCGCTCCAGTCCCTCTCTCCAGTCGTCACCACTCATCTAACCAAAATCTTCAATCTCTCCCTCTCTTCTGGCATTTTCCCCTCCTCCTTCAAACACTCGATCATTACTCCATTATTAAAGAAAACCATTCTCGACCCAACCTGCATAAATAACTACAGACCAGTCTCCAATCTCCCCTTCATCTCTAAACTCTTGGAGCGCCTGGTCTATTCCCGCCTATCCCGTTACCTCTCCGCTCACTCTCTTCTAGATCCATTACAGTCTGGTTTCCGCCCCCTTCACTCTACAGAAACTGCCCTCATCAAAGTGACCAATGACCTTCTGACAGCAAAACGTAATGGTGACCACTCTCTGCTTATTCTCCTTGATCTCTCTGCAGCTTTTGACACTGTCGACCATCAGCTCCTACTCTTTATGCTGCACTCCATTGGCATAAAGGACACTGCTCTCTCCTGGCTCTCCTCCTATCTTTCTGACCGCTCTTTCAGTGTATCTTTTGCTGGCTCCACTTCTTCCCCTCTTCCCCTCACTATTGGGGTCCCTCAGGGTTCAGTCCTTGGCCCTCTCCTCTTCTCTCTCTACACGGCCCCGATTGGACAGACCATCAGCAAATTTGGCTTTCAGTACCATCTTTATGCTGATGACACACAACTATACACTTCAGCCCCTGACCTTACCCCTGCGGTATTAAAGAACACCAATGACTGTCTAGCTGCAGTTTCCAATATCATGTCCACTCTCTATTTGAAACTAAACCTTTCCAAAACTGAACTTCTTCTGCTCCCCCCATCCACTAACCTCCCTAAATCGGACATCTCTCTCTCAGTTTGCGGCACCACGATAACGTCTAGACAGCAGGCTCGCTGTCTGGGTGTTATGTTTGACACCGATCTCTCCTTCTTCTCCCACACGCAATCTCTCGTCCGCTCCTGTCGCTTACACCTGAAGAATATCTCTAGAGTCCACCCCTTTCTCACCCTGGAAACAACAAAAACCCTCACCGTGGCCCTAATCCAATCCCGCCTTGACTATTGCAACTCTCTATTAAGCGGCCTCCCCCTCACCAGACTTTCTCCTCTCCAGTCCATCCTTAATGCAGCAGCCAGGATCACCCATCTGGCCAATCGTTACTCAGATGCCTCTGCTCTGTGCCAGTCATTGTACTGGCTGCCCGTATATTACAGGATCAAATTCAAATTGCTTGTTCTCACCCACAAAGCTCTTCACAGAGCAGCACCCCCCTACCTCTCCTCCCTCATCTCTGTCTATCACCCCACCCGCTCTCTACGTTCCTCAAATGACCTTCGACTAACATCTGCACTAATCCGATCCTCCCACTCCCGGCTCCAAGACTTCTCCAGAGCTGCACCAAACCTCTGGAATGCTTTACCCCAAGAAATCAGGACTATGCACAACTTGCATGGCTTCAGACGATCCCTAAAAACGCATCTTTTTAAGGCGGCCTATCATACTCCCTAATAGAAGTCCATTGCACTGTAGACAGTGAATGGGCTATCCCTCTGGACATTACTCTTCTACAAACTCCACCAAACCATAAAGGTCTACACAGACTGTATAATGACCATTCATGTAAGCTTAGCCCTATGCCCCATTTCCTCAAGATGCCTGGACCATCAGTGCAATAAGCCCCTGCACCTTGTGCAACCCCTATCCCGTTGTAGATTGTAAGCTCTTTTGAGCAGGGTCACCTTCATTTCTTGCTTTATTTATTGTATTTTTTTTTTTCACATTGATTCTATGCCTATTGTTTTGTATCCAATTATTGTACTTTATTTGTTCTCTACTGTAATTACTTACTGTATATTTTCTGCACTCTAACCCTACATTGTAAAGCACTGCGGAATATGTTGGCGCTATATAAATAAAGCTTTATTATTATTATTATTAATTGACTAACATTGGACTCGCTATTCGGACAAATATGCAAGTATTAAAAACTAATTGTTACAAGTATAGCAAGTGCGAATATTTCGATAATTTGATCATCACTAGTAGCGAATTTAACATTTTTCCATAAATTATTGATAAGCATATTTTTCAAACTTTAGGAAGTATTTTCCTCAAAATTTGGAAGTAGATCGGGGTGCATCTTATAGCCCAAATGTGTTACCTCAAGCTCAATGTGGGGGTAGGGCTGCAGTAGAGTGGAGTCACTGGTGGCAGGAGCAGGGTCACAGCTGCAGGAAGTCACTGGTGGCAGGAGTGGGTTTCTTGCTGTAACATGCCGGCTTCTCAAGATGTTAATCCAAAATGAATATTCACTACTCCCCACGCCCATAATGCAGACCACCTCTCAGCATCGAGGTAAGCAATGGTAAATGACTGTAGATTTTTACTATCATTGACGGTGCTGAGAGATGGTGGGATTATAGGTGTGGGGAGAAGTGAATATTAATTTTGGATTAACATTTGCTTGGCCAGTTGCTGATGTTAGCACACCTGTGACAAGTGCATGGCAGTGAAGTTACGCGCTGCCCATCACTAACACACCGAAGTCAGTTTCCAGCATCAGGCTATAGGAGACTGCATTCATACTGGAGTTACCTGCTATGGAATTTCTATCAGAGAATTTTGCACCAAACTTTGTTGAATTTGATCTGAATTCTGCCATGGATTCGCTGCGTCTTTACTACAGATGTTATATTTTGTATTGCACAGAGTGAAATCCTCAGTGAATATCAACAGCATAAGTGGTCATCCATCGAGATGCAGATTTTGTCTGCAACAAGTGTTCATAAAATGTCATTCACAAAGCTGATACTGTAATAATATAATCCATTTCTGGATCAAACCCTTTAATAAATGTTTGTCAAAAGTATTAGATGTCATTTCAAAAATAACTACCGGTACTTTTAGATGTAAAAGTCAAACATACTTTTTAAGAGTCTCTCTAAGGTTCTTGAATCTCCCTTCTGATGAGACAGTCTTCTGAAGTTTGTCCATAAGCGCTTTAGTCTATATATGACAAAAATAAAAATAAAAAACTTTAGCATGAAATCCATACACTGGTGCAATATATATTTACAAGTGTATACAGTAATTTGCCTTAAAACAATTTTCCAAGATAATACAATGTTGTCTGGAGGCTTAGATTCTCGAAAATGAGCTCTCACATACTCATCTGCTGTCACCGTCGTGGATCCAGTGGAGGCCGCTCCATGAGACTTATTTTTTTCAGAGACTAGTTGTACTTTTGAATTACACTGTTCAGTTTACAAACTAATGTGCTTAAAAGCGTAATCAAATGGTAACCCCCCACACTTAGGCTGCTTTCACAATGGCATTTTTTTGCCATCTATCTGAAACTGCGTATGCCCAGAACACAGTTCCAAATGACACACCCCCTAGGGGTCATGTCATTTGTCCCTGAATCCGGTGGAAACAGGTAGACAACCTGAAGCAACTGTCTCCTCCAGCATCGGTATCATCACTGATTTGTGAGCCTGGATCAGTAATAATACCAGTGTAGGTGCATACAGTTGCAGGGAATATGGGGGAAAGCAGGTTTTACCCACATCCTCCCGGATTCACAAAAACACTAGTGTGAATCCAGCCTTAATTAAGACAAGGAGCAATTCAAACTTTTATACACATTTAAATTTTTTAGATTTTTAAAAACTTTTATATATTTTATTACAGGCAGATGCCGGCTGTGTCACACCTTGTGTAAGGAATCCATGTATCGTCCAATTTCTGTACAATGTAAGGAGCACGCCTCTAAACGCCAATGGCTAATTTTGTCCTTTCCATTATTGCTATCTGCATAATGCCATTTGTCACTTATGTGAAAACATTATTAGGCCCCTTTCACACTGGCGTTTTTGAAAAAATGCAGCACATTCCCCCCCTATTCTCCTTCTCTCCTCCTCCCCCTCCCTCCCCTTCCCTCCCCCTACCTCCCCCTCTAACCCCCCTCCCTCCCCCCTTTTTTTCTTTCGCCCTCTCCACCCTTTCTTTTCCCCCTCCACACTAGTCTCCTCGTGCTCTTTACACCTCTCCTGTCATTTCTCTCTCTCCTCCTCTTTTCTGTCCTATGTCTCAAAAAGTGGGACTTCACAATATTAGACCATATCTTAAAAAAGATTTTTTTAGTGGAGCCGTTGGCTCTTCAGATTTTCAATATCACAAACAGCTGTATCAACGGTTTTCTGAATATGGTGAAACTGAACATGTTGTTAACAGTTTTGTATCTAACACTCTGCCGATATCCTATAATATTGGAATAGCTGACTGTTATCTTTTTGAACCATTGTCCTTTCAAATTTGTTCCTGTCTTTTATATCTACTAAATAAATAAAGAATTATAAAACAAAAAAAAATGCAGCACATTTACCAAATCTGCAGCATCTGCCGCACTTGCGACAAGCCCCATGCATTGTCTATGGGGCTTGTGGTCAGGTGCGGCAAGTGCGGTTTTGCCGGATACAGCACTTGCGGCCGCGAAAAAAATGCGGCCAGCAGCGTTTTTTTCCACAGCTACAACTGCCGCATCTGCCACAACCACACTTGCGGCACCTGACCGCAAGCCCCATAGACAATGCATGGGGCTTGCCACAAGTGTGCCACAGGTGCAGCCGTTAGGCGGCATATACGGTGAATCTGTTGCATTTTTTCAAAAACGCCTATGTGAAAGGGACCTAAATTGAAAGCATCAGTATACTCATAGCAAATCTAATAATATTGGTAGTCCTAAAAAAACTGTTATTTGTATTTTTTCACTAAAATCCTGAAATGGTATCACAAACTTTAGATTTACTAATGATTTAATCCAGATATCATGTAGCTGGTGTTGATTCTACAGGTTAAAGGGAAATCCAGGGAGATAAGATTTTTTTTGTTCAGTCCCTGCCCTCATACAGTATGAAGCTCAGCTGCCCACTGCAGTACTAGTAGGATATTTAGATGACTTATAAATCAATAAAATAGTATCTGCTCCTCAGCCCTCACCCCTCCTGTGTGGGATGTCACAAGCTCCATGCTACAGCAGACCACAGGTAGGTGTGATGGGGGCATGGCCGCCGACTCCAATGCTCACCCTACATGCCAAACTCCGATGTACTTCCTTATATCTACTGTACGAACAGGGGTGTGCTCCCTTCTCGTAGCCATCATGTCACTAAGAATATAGAAATACACACAGTGACATGCTTGCTACTAGAAGGGAGCACACCCCAGTTCTTACATTAGATAGAAGGATGTATATCTAGGCTGACATATTGGGTGCATACAGCCGGAGGCCAAGTCCCCAGCTTGTACAGTAGATAGAAGGAAATATATCAGGGGGCTGGCATGTAGGGTGAACAATGAACAACTACTCCCAGCTACACCTCCCTGTTCTCTGCAGGAGCACAGAGTTTACACTGCTTTATCATGTGCTGATGGGAGGGGCGAGGGCTGAGGAGCAGATACTATTTGATTTATAAATGATCTAAAGATACTAGAACTGTAGCAGGCAGTTGAGCTTCATAGTGTATGAAAACCGGAACAGCAGTAATTTTTTTTTTTTTATCTCACCGGTGTTCCCCTTTAAGATTTTATTCAAGGTTTCTTACCTGTTTCGAAACTTTGGCCCAGGTTTTCTTGAGTCTGTAGATTGCACTTCTGTTCAAGGCGGAGGTGATCTCCAGCACCCCATTGTAGTTGTGCATGCAGCGGCAAATATCGGCCACCACCACCCACTTTTCAATTGAGCTGGCTCTAGAGGCGATATCGGCGTGACTCATGATCTGTGAGGCAACAAGGTTACTCATCTAGAGGAGAAAGACAGACAATGTCATTATTTGTATGTACTTGAATTAAAATGAGATCTGTAAAATTGTGTTTAATTTTTAGCAGAGAGTAGGACTCTGTATGTGTTTATACTTATTGGCAGTAAAAGGTACGGTATTTAAAATAGTGTGATGAATAAGAATAAGAATCAAACCCTTACATTACAACAGGTAGCACAAAGGTGATGATCGAGATTGTGACTGCAATAAAAAATGTAATGTATCTCCACAAAATGAGTTACACTGCCGTGTGATTAGAAGAAAAAAAAAAAGTTTTGGTACCATGCCTGATGAAGAGAACTGAGACGTCTCGAGAGCTCGCCTAGTAATATCACTTATTTTATTTTTGTTAGGCATTAAAAGGTATCACAAGTACAAGATTATTATCTTGCTTCTCGCACTGAGAGAAATCAACACTGCCTTATGACTCACGTGAGGAACACATCAAAATGCCAGGACTGATCGGCCGCTCTCCTGACCCGAGCATGACGGCTGCATAGAAATACATGAAACTGACTCGCTCAGATCAGGAGAGCCTCTGGCCGGTCTGGGCATTTTGATGTGATCCTCGCACGAGTCATATGGCCTTATTGGCATAATCACACATATACAGTCTGACATTAGGGAGTGATCTGATGTGTCTTTTAACCATTCACTGCAAAGAGCATTTAGAACATTTTGCACCTTTGCTAGCCAATACAAATGTCACATTTATGATATATAAGACCTAAAATTGCAAAATTAAAAAAAATTCATACTATAATATATACCGTGTGCAGAATTATTAGGCAAGTTGTATTTTAGAGGATTATTTTATTATTGATCAACAACTATGTTCTCAATCAACCCAAAAGACTCATAAATATCAAAGCTTAATATTTTTGGAAGTTGGAGTGTTTTTTTTTTAGATTTGGCTATCTTAGGAGGATATCTGTTTGTGCAGGTAACTATTACTGTGCAGAATTATTAGGAACTTAATAAAAACCAAATATATTCCCATCTCACTTGTTTATTTTCACCAGGTAAACTAATATAACTGCACAAAATTTTGAAAAAAACATTTGTGACATGCAAAAACAAAACACAAAAAAATGAGTGACCAATATAGCCACCTTTCTTTATGATGACACTCAACAGCCTTCCATCCATAGATTCTGTCAGTTGTTTGATCTGTTTACAATCAACAATGCGTGCAGCAGCCACCACAGCCTCCCAGACACTGTTCCGAGAGGTGTACTGTTTTCCCTCCCTGTAGATCTCACATTTTAGAAGGGACCACAGGTTCTCTATGGGGTTCAGAGCAGGTGAACAAGGGGGGCATGTCATTATTTTGTCTTCTTTAGACCTTTACTGGCCAGCCACGCTGTGGAGTAGTTGGATGCATGTGATGGAGCATTGTCCTGCATGAAAATCACGTTTTTCTTAAACGATACCGACTTCTTCCTGTACCACTGCTTGAAGAAGTTGTCTTCCAGAAACTGGCAGTAGTTCCGGGAGTTCAACTTCACTCCATCCTCAACCCGAAAAAGTCCTACAAGTTCATCTTTGATTATACCGGCCCATTCCAGTACCCCACCTCCACCTTCCTGGCGTCTGAGTCGGAGTGGAGCTCTCTGCCCTTTACTGATCCAGCCTCTGGCCCATCCATCTTGCCTATCAAGAGTCACTCTCATTTCATCAGTCCATAAAACCTTTGAAAAATCAGTCTTAAGATATTTCTTGGCCCAGTCTTGATGTTTTATCTTTTGTTTCTTGTTCAAAAGTGGTAATTTTTCAGCCTTCCTTACCTTGGCCATGTCCCAGAGTATAGCACACCTTGTGCTTTTTGATACTCCATTAACGTTGCAGCTCTGAAATATGGCAAAACTGGTGGCAAATGGCATCTTGGCAGCTTCACGCTTGATTTTCCTCAATGCATGGGCAGTTATTGAGCGCCTTTTTTACCCAACACGCTTCTTGCGACCCTGTTGGCTATTTGCCATGAAACATTTGATTGTTTGGTGATCATGCTTCAAAAGTTTGGCAATTTCAAGACTGCTGCATCCCTCTGCAAGACATCTCACAATTTTGGACTTTTCAGAGCCCGTCAAATCTCTCGTGACCCATTTTGCCTAAGGAAAGGCAATTACTTAATAATTAAGCACACCTTATATAGGGTGTTGGTGTTATTAGACCACACCCCTCCTCATTACAGAGATGCACATGACCTGATTTACTTAATTGGTAGTTGGCTCTCAAGCCTATACAGCTTGGAGTAGGACAACATGTATAAAAAGTATCATGTCATCAAAATACTCATTTACCTAATAATTCTGCACACAGTGTAGTAACTGTAAACCTTCGGAACGAAAACACCTGGCACTCAGCAATTTATGGATGAAGGCACTTTCATGTAATCTTGAATCTGCGTGTAATTTTTCATTAAAAGGCATAAAAAGTTTAATTGATGTCAAGATGTGTAACCTGAGCAGACAGTAAGACGCACCACATAACTTAAAAGCAAAATCCATGAAGAGCTCCTATGGATCACTGTCTACATACCTACGAAAAATCACCAGAAATGGAAACCAGAAATCTGACTTTAAAACAAAATCTTTAAAAAGTGGCAACCAAAAAAGTACAGGGACTACACAACTAAACTTTATATTATTTCCTGAAAGCAGAGAACCTGATGAATAAAGTTATCTTATTGCGCTGCTTACTGATATGTCCCCATTCATGTAACTTTGTGTCAAACATGTTACAACTTACAATATAAAAAGAATAGATTTATGTGCACAAAATTCATGAATATTGCAACCATTTATGTCAATATGAGCATTGCACTGCACTGCACTGACAGTGTACTGAATTGTCTTCACAGCAGCAGATTCGGCACACTGTGTCAGTAGAGCAGGGGACTGCTGTGTACAATGGGGGTGGAGGGGTGACATTAGGGGCAGGGGCAGGCCTTTATCAGTCTGGGGGTGGCCGGGCATACTGTAGACTGGTGGAGGGGCTCTGTTTGGAGGAGTCTGGGCGTAACGTCCAGTTCTGCATTTCCATGAAAGCTCCAACACAAATACGCACCCTGGACGTTCTCTGGCTGCCACAGATATTTGGGTAACTATGCAAAATGTTGACAGGATGTATATTACAAACTGTCAACATTTTGCAACCTGGATACACATAGAAGTTATCCAAAAAGCCCGGACAACCCCTTTAAGTAGCAAGAAAGTGTCTCCTACTCCACCTCTCTGCAAGGACGTTCTGTTTTTCACCTAATATGGACCTATTAAACTGGACCTATTGGACCTATTAAACTGCGCCCAAAATGCTGAGTACAGTACAGTACAAAATGCTGTGTACAGTATAAGCACAGTGGACTTAATTTCTAGAAATCTCATGATCACTGTGCTTCTCCCTTCCACAGCATTATTTCACGTGCGGTGCGGGTTGTCGCACTCCTGCATCTCTGCAGCATGTTCATTTATTGCTGTGGAGTCAGAAGCGATCACCATTGGGTGAATGCAGGGAAAAGCTGCACTGCCCCGAAATCAGATCGTGAGTACAAGGCGACTGCGGTCTACCTGGGTACACCCGTGGCTTCCCTCAGGTCTGGAGGCTCTGCATCCAGGATAGCGTCTCCAGATCATCTCACATAACCTTAGTGTCTGCTCCATGGGGGTCTTGCCTTCCTCTGGATCAACATGTTAAAGGGACACTGTCAGGTCATTTTTCAGTATAATACTGATATTACCCTTGAATAGTGCCTGGGCAGACCTTTTAAAAACATTATTGTACCATTTGTAGTTTCCATGTTATCAGCATCTTCAGACCCTGAAGGGAGCTCCTGCATTAGTCCTCGCCATTATATTACCAGTCGATTAGTCCGGCTACTGTATAAGTGTTATTTAAATATCCACACCCATCCAAGCTTGTGTTCACTCCCTCTCCTCTCTGCTCTATGCTGGGAGGGGGAGGTGTTTTGTGCTGCAGCCTGTGCAGTCTGTAAGATTTCTATGTGTATTGTGGTGATGCAGCCCATGGTCGGGTGCATCACACAGGTTTCTGTGTGATAGTGTGTCCATCCCCATTGGTCTGAATAAGGAGGGGGAGGTAGGACATGGTTTACAGGTATGGAAGCCTGGCACGGCGCCACAGTGTGCAGCGCCATTGCCCGACTTCTATGGCAGTGTGTTTAACCCTATCCACAGGTGTAAACAAGGAGGGAGGTATGTGAGGCACCGCCGGCATGATCCTCATGGCCGGGGCGCATCACATGCAGGATCAGCATAGGATCCTGTGCACATGAGCCAGGTTGTACCGTAGGTGTGTTGTATGATCATGTCCGGCACCTGTATGAAGGATTCATGAGCCTAATGAGCGGCAGTGAATGGCTGCTGAGATCAATGAGCGGCTTAGAGCATCGGGTGTACTGTGCGAACTAACCCGGAACACAGTGAGTTAAAATAGCTGTGTGAAAGCTATGTAGGAACTGGGAGGCTGATTACTAGCAGCTAAGGGGGTGTGTCCATGTGGGTGTGGCAAGCAGGACTTAACCTGCCAGGTGTGTCTGAGTTGCAGACAAGAAATCAGATCAGACTGCAGAAGAGTTCAGTCTGTGTGAGAGATGGGAGACCAGAGACTGCAGAGGAGATTCAGTCTGTGAGAGAGCAGAACAGAGCCGCTGAGGGAGAGGAGTCCATGTTCTGTGGAGATGAGTGGAGCCAGGAGGCCAGAAGGCAGAGGGTTTTGCAGCACCTGTAGTTGGGAAGACTGGCTGACCCTGGAGGGGCTCGCGATGGCGTGTCTGGTGCAGCCGCTTGTCTGGAGGTCTGGGCCTGTGATGGCGGACTTGGAAGCGGCTGGCGACCTGGAAGACACGTGCTGAGGAGTCCTTGGGGATGCCTGGCTTGCCCTGGAGCTCAGGTAGCTAAACCCAGGTCTGGGCCTGGTTCTGACCGGTATCCTACACCAATGCCGGTGTGTGTCCCAGAATGTGTGGAGGGACAGTGTAGAGCAGCAGGAGCTCTGTGTAGTGGCTGTGAGCACATTAGCAGCCTGTATGCATGGACTGAGCTACTCCAAGGGGAACTAAGCTAAGGAAGAGCCTGGCTGTGGGTCAGAGAATGTTAGGTGTGAACAGGGGTGTACCGGCTGTGCCCGGACCCCGTGGGACTGTGAATGACCCGTATGTTCTGTGTGTAATAAGCACTAATATTGAGTGTTGTACAGACTGTCCTGTGTAAATATTGCCATGTCTGGTGTAGATAAGGCTAGGCGGCCATAGCCGCTATAGAGCGATGATTAGTGCTGACGGTGTTCGATGGAGCTGTAACCAGTGCTCCCGTGTATATCAGCCTTTTTAAAAGGGTATATGTGCAATGTAATGTACTGTTGTATGTAATGTTATGTTGATTATCGTGTTATGTGAGTGTATTATGTATTTGATATGTGATGAGCAGTTATGAGTGATAATAAACTGCTCCTTAAATGTTTTAACAGTTGAAAACATGGTTTGGTGTCATTCTACGCTGCCAAGCGCGCCTCCAGGGAAACGCTACCTCACAGTATACATGAACTTTGGTTTTCCTGCAGACATATAATGTGTGTATATGCTAAGCAAATGATCAAATGTTCTTATAATCAAATAGAAATATCTCAGATTGCACACATTGCACATATGTCTCAGATACAGACAATGACATGAATAGCTCAAAGCTGTGGCAAAGATCACTCCTCCTCCCTTCTCTGTCTGCAGTGAATGAGTCACACAACAGACACATCATGGGACAGTGTAATGAAGCATGAATAATCATTCCTTGGGGAGTGAACAGCAGAGAGCTCACTGTGTTTCACAGAGGGAATTAATATTTTATTTTGAAGTTTACAGAAGATAGGAGGGAAGTATAAATAATAGAAATACATGAATAGAGAGAGCTTAGAGAAAGGAATTTAAAAAATGATACCTGTTACATATGGATTTTTGGCCTGACAGATTTCCTTTAAGTGCTAGGTTGAACTTGATGGACTCAGGTCTATTATAAAACTATGAGATGACTAGTTAGGGTATGTGCCCACATAGTGGTTTAGTGACGTTCAAATCGTCAGTAAACCGCTGGAAAATACAAGGAGTCTAGGACTCCTGAGCTCAGAAGTCTCCAGCGGTTTTCCAGCGGTTTCTCAGCGGTTTTCCAGCGGTTTTAAGAGCTGTTGAACAGCGTTTTACAGTCGGTTTTTCTGGCGGTTTTAAAAGCGGTTTTATATGGAGGATTTTGTTCATGGAAGGGTAGAGTAGTGCCTCAGAAACGCTCAAAAACCGCTGAGAAGAATTGACATGTTGTATGCTGCTAAAACGCTAGGAAACCGCTCAACCTCTGGCAGATCCGCTCACATAAACCCACTATGTGTGCACAGCGTTTACTAAATTACATAGGGTTACTTGTAAGTCCTAACGCTGCTTAGGATTTACATAAATTTAAATAAAACCTATGCTAAACCGCCAGCGGTTTTCGCTGCTAAACCGATGTTAAACCACTATGTGGGCACACACCCTTATTCACCCAATTCAAGGCCAATGTCAAAGACCCTCATTTTCTGGTACATGATCCATAATACCATGTCAATGTTCATAGCCAAGAAGATCTGAATGCATACTCACATCATTGAAGTGTTGGCTGGTTTTCATTATAAAAGGTGTCCTCCCACTTTTATCTGTCTTCATCCACCCCTGGCCCAGAAATTCCCTGAATACAAGAAAAATGAGCCGGTTTGCAAACAGAATACAATATTGTAAAGGTTCAGGTCATAATTCAGTAGAAGTGTCTTACTGATATGGTATGCTCCTAAACACTATGTGGTCCAGTAGTGTTATTTGCTCTGCCAGCTCCATGGCGGACAGTGAATCCAAATATTCTGTTGGTGGCCCCTCTGACTACATCAAAAAAGACACAATTTTATGAACATTCTGCACAATTAGTGATAGTAGCAGTATATACAGTAGCAAAATGGACGTGTCATAAAAAGGGTATTATCCTAACACCTGCATCACAGCCCAATTCACATAGAAACAGTAATCAGGCAAAGATTTACAAATGTTATTTAATGCGCCAACATATTCCACGGCCTATACAGAAATGCCGTAATTAGCCATCAGCCAATTATTTATCACAATGGTTTCTGGGGCCAAATTGTCCTGAGTCTGTGTGTCCCAAATCTAATTTTCCCCACAATTACAGACTTTTCAGTGAGGTTGTCCGACATCATATCCCTAGTAGTAGCCACAATAATGAGGCTGAAGCAATGTGTTATGCCAGGTGCAGGTCCTGAAAGTGCACATTGATTGAAAAGTCACCAAAAAGAGAAATCTAGTTATGGTCGGTATTAATTATATAGTAACTACGGGATATTACAATTGTTTATTTAAGTTGCTCAAAATTGAAATTCTAGAGCTTTCACAGTTACCCTCATGATAGTGCCACCTTAAAGTGATTGTGCTACAAACAATGGTACATTTTAGTTAAAAGATCTTGAAATAAAAATAAGATCCACAATTAGATGTGTTAAAAAAATATTCCTGTCCCGAGATATTGTTAGAAATGTATCCTTGAGTAATGTATGTGTCCAACGATGCAGGAACAGGTGGGATATACCACAGCTCCTGGGCAGGTGAGGAAGTAAGAGAGTATACAGACATTATAGCCAGGGATCACAGAATATAAGAGTATACAGACATTACAGCCGGGGATCACAGAATATAAGGGTATACAGACATTATAGCCGGGGAGCACAGAATATGAGTGTATAGACATTACAGCCGGGGATCACAGAATATAAAAGTATACAGACATTAGAGCCGGGGATCACAGAATATGAGTGTATATACATTATAGCCGGGGAGCACATAATATGAGTGTATAGACATTACAGCCGGGGTCACAGAATATAAGAGTATACAGACATTACAGCCGGGGTCACAGAATATAAGAGTATACAGACATTAAAGCTGGGGACAAAAAGGCATAGCAAAAAACTGCTTCAAGATACAGAGAAAAAAAATGAGAACTTAGCTGATGCACTGGCCATAGCCAAAGCATCAGCTAATTTTTCATTTTTCTATTTTGAAGCAGTTTTTTGCTATGCCTTTATGCCCCATTCATCCTTGAATTAGCTCTACACATAGCCTTGCCATTTGCATTCATTAGCCAGTATACTATTTCACATTTTACGTAGTAAGATGGTACCATCACACGTGGCAATCTCTGCGGCGATCTTACCGACAACTCGTGGGAGGGCACACTCTTTTGGCGCGCTGCCATGGTTGCTGTTTGAATGTTACACGCATTGATCTAACCGGCAACGCATCTACGATCTTGCCGGCAAATATCGATGCCAGGATTAAATTCTACCCTGGCAGTGATCCATAACATGGGAGTCTATGGGGAAGTTGCCACCAAGATCGCAGCTGCGGCGTTACACAGGGCGATGCACGAAGATCGTCTGAGCAACATCAACAGGTTTCCCAACATGTTGGGAAACCTGGCAACTCTGCTCAGGCAACTTATCGCCGTAAAAATCACTCTGTCAGGCCCCTTTCACATCAGCGTTTTTTTCAAATCGCGGCAGATGCGGTGAAAAAAACACATCTGCTGCGATAAACGCATAACCGCGACACTTGCGGCACAGTTGCGGCAAGCCCCATACATTGTCTATGGGGCTTGCGGTAAGGGTGCGGCAGATGCAGCATGTGCGGTTTCGGCACTTGCGGCAGGTGCGGCCACGACAAAAACCGCTGCTGACTGCGTTTTTTTTGCGGCCGCACCTGCCGCAAGTGCCAATATCGCACCTGCCGCACCCTTACCGCAAGCCCCATAGAGATTGCATGGGGCTTCCCGCAAGTGTGGCGGTTATGCGTTTAATCGCGGCAGATGCGTTTTTTTCACCGCATCTGCCGCGATTTGAAAAAAACACTGATGTGAAAGGGGCCTTACACGCGGGAACTCGGTTGCCGGGTTACGTAAACTTGGCCACGCCCCGGAGCTGCCGGCAACATCACCTGAGAGATCGCCACGTGTGACGGTACCATTAGTGTGCAGCAGGTCTCCTTTTTGTCTTGATGTTTTCTCTAGCTAGCATCTTTTACTCAGATATGTCGCCGGTTGTTCTTTAATATTAATGTTATTACAGTTGCGGGATCAGTGCTGATTCTTTCTGTAATGAAAAACATTTAATTGCCTGCTTAAAAACATGTTTTAAATTACAGAAAGAATCAGCTGCGATCACTGGCTATAATGTCTGTGGACTCTTATATTCTGTGATCTCCAGCTGTATTGTCTGTATACTCATATTCTGTGATCCTTGGCTGTAATGTCTGTATATTTTTATATTCTGTGACCCCAGCTGTAAAGTCTGTATACTCTTATAATATGTGATCCCTTGATATAATGTCTGTATACTCATATTCTGTGATCCACGGCTGTAATGTCTGTATACTCTTATATTCTGTGATCTACAGCTGTAATGTCTGTATACTCTTATATTCTGTCATCCTCGGCTGTAAAGACTATATACTCTTATATTCTGGGATCCACGGCTGTAATGTCTATATACACTTAAATTCTGCTATCCCCGGCTGTAATGTCTGTATACTCTTATATTCTGTGATCCCCGGCTGTAAACTCTTATATTCTGTCATCCCCGGCTGTAAAGTCTGTATACTGTTATATTCTGTGATCTATGGCTGTAATGTCTGTATACTCTTATATTCTGTGATCCCTGGATATAATCTCTGTATACTCTTATATTCTGTCATCCTCGGCTGTAAAGTCTGTATACTCATATTCTATGAACTACAGTTGTAATGTCTGTAATACTCTAATATTCTGCGATCCCAGGCAGTAATGTCTGTAACACTTTTAATTACCCCCCTGCACAGGAGCTGTGGTATATCCCACCTGTTCCTGCATGGTCGGATAGTATGTTACACAGGGGCACATATTTAAGATCATCTCAGAACACGGACATTTTTAACATGCCAACTGTGGAACTTATTTTTATTCTAAGATCTATTGGTTAAAATATACAATTCTTCATGGCACAACACCTTTAACAGTCCGCTAACACAT